>OY728166.1:1459591449-1460191449 GCA_963277665.1 Viscum album | reverse complement strand
TTTGATTGATGAACCTATATTAATTTATATATTTTATAAACTATAATATCATTAATATATTTATAATAATTTTATTTTAATTTCCTTCTCAATTTTTTTCTTTCAAAATTATTTTTGATTTTAAAACCTTATTTTAAATGCTCTAAACTATTTCTCTTCTATTACATGTTCTTCAAATTATTTTAATAAAGTTTTTATCCATACTTAAATGTTTTATAAATTTATTTTATACCATATTTTAATTTATATACAAATTATTAAAAGGAATATTCTCAAAAAAATTCCATATGACTCATATTATATTTTCTTTACAATGGTTTGGAAATAATTCTTTTTTAACATAAACAACATTAACATATTTTCCCACCACCATGAATATTTTTTTATTATCAATGTTACTTTAAAAATTTATATAGTTTTTCAAATAATATCATATTCCCATTTCTTTGTAAATTTTTAGTTTTTTTCAAAAGAAAGGGATATTTATCCTTATTTTTTTGAGATTATTGAAAGTGCTTTTTATTATTGGTTGAAATGTGTATTATGATGGAAATATGAAATATATTACATATTTTGTTCATTTAGTAGTTCTTGGACATTATATTTTATGACATGTTATCTTGATATATATCTCTCCAATGCATTGAATAATGATATATTCTTTACAAAAATAATGATTGAAATTAACTGATTATGAGTTATTCCATACAAGTGAAATGTGAGTGAACACGAGTGATGAATATAATGTATCAAGGTACCTAAATGGTTTTTATATACCTTTAATGTTTTTTAATGGAAATAGTTTTATTTCAAGAAGAAGGTATATGAGATTTTACAAATTATCAGTTGTTTTTAAGGAAAATCATTTTCATAGGTTCTCATGTTTTTTCCATGATACCTTTTTGGTTTTTATTTTCTTGATATGGATTTTAAAGTTTTTATTTGATAAAATTCTGAATTGCACATGAAATTATGATTTATTCATATGATCAAAATTTATTGTGAAAAAGGTAAACATTTATATGTTTTTTTCTATTTTTTACTTGACTAACAAGTTTCTGTTTATTTTTATATCACTTTCTGAGATTTTTTTTGTGGTTGTCCCATGTTTCCAAATGTTTTTTTTATAAGATATAAGAATGTTTTAAACTATAGCAAGGTCAATATTTTATGTATATTGAATCTTCTTAAATGAATATATTTTTTTGAATGAAACAAGGATGTAAACTGAAGAAATTTTTTTTGTGGAATAAGATGTACACTATATAGAAATATCCAATTTTTATGTAATTGTTTTCGCAATTTTTTAAAACTATAAACCTAAAAGATATTTAGAATGTTATAATCTTAATTCATTTCTATTAAACTCATAATTATGGTTTGGTTAAACTATGGGATATTATATATGTAAAAGTAAAATATCTGATACATAAGATTCATTCAAATAGAGAATTCAGAAAATCTGAATTTGTATCAAGATATGTAAATGTAAATAGGGTGATAAAAAATGTTTCTAGAATTTTCCATAAATATTATATTTTTGGAATGAAATATTATGAAGGAGGATTTTAATTCAAATGATGCTTATTCCATTCTTCAGTGAGTTAAATATCATGATTTATAGTTATAATCATGATTCATGCCAAGTTTAATTATATCGATGTCATGTTGATATTAAAATCTTAAATATCATGACGTTGATGGTGATTAATAGTGATTCAAGAATATATGAGTTCATTGATGAAGATTTAGGAAGAATGAGTTACACTGTGAATATGAGAATAATGCTATAATTCATCATCACAGAAGAAATGCTATTAGAAATAGAGAATAACTTTTTTGATGAAAAAAAGATATATCATGATTAATGATAAAGAGAATGTCATAGGAAGGTTTCAAACCATGGTATCATGCTATTAATGGAAGTCACTACACTAGAATGGGATAAAGGACCGTGGCATGCCATAATAAAAGATTCCATGATTCAACTATGTAAATACCTAAATAATCCCATGTAATGAGGAAGAAATTCATGAACATGACTAATTACTCTTTAGGTTTTCATAAATATATAAAGTTTGAAGTTCATGTGGTTTTTATGGATAATTAAATAGAAATCCACGATAATTATGGAAATCATGTGAGATAAAATACCAAGTATTCAGGTGGATTAAAATATAACATATGTGATCAGTTTCAATGAGTTTTGAAGATAAAAAATGATGGATAATTAAAATTCCAAGATTTAAGGGTTTTCATATTCAATTTATGAAAACATATTGAGGTGATAAGCTGATAATATAAATATAAGAAGAAGGAGAATAACATTTTATAAAATATAGATAGAACCAACCCTACTATCTTATTAATTATTTTGTGTGTCGAAGCTATAAAGATCCAATGTTTTAGTCACTGATAAGGTCATACTTATATAAACCCAAGTCTCATACACATATTATTACATGATTTTTAACATAAAAATCCATAAAACACAACCCATAAATCTAGAGGCCAAGTGTCTTCGGAAGATTAGATATATAAAAAATGAACTTAAAATATAAACCCCAAAATCTTTATTTAATTATCTATAAATTTATCCTAAATCCTATTGATATTATATTATGACATATAATACCCTAAGTAAATACATAAAGGAAAAGGGTAAGCTATAAATCATAATAAGGGGATAAGCACGAAGTGTAACATAAGAGCCAGGAGGTAGAACATGATATCAAAAAAGGGAGAATCATATATATAATAACATGATAGAATAGAATAATAAGTTGATATAATAAGATAATATCTTTATGGGAATGTGTAAACAACACAAATCATGACATGAAAAGAATAGATCAAGCTCACTACCAAGAAAACATAACATAATGTTCTATGATAACTTCCCATGCACCATACATGGTATATCATGAGATGAAAACATCACCCAATGCTTTGGGGGGATATACCATTATCATTATCATTATATATTTATAAAACCAACCATTACAACAAGAAGGATCAAATAGGAGAAAATCCACACTGCAAGATCAGGGCTGCCTAAAGTAATGAAATTTGAGTCGATCACCTCTGATAAGATTCACCCCCTCCGGAGTCAAGAGATGGATTCTTTGGAAACATGTGGCATTGGGTACTTGATCCTCCATTTAGATGGAAGAAAGATTATCCCAAACCTAGTTACCTTCATGCCACATATGGACCACATGGTTATTGTTTCTAAGGATGGATTTGAATTTCCTAATGATGTAGAGAATCGACCAGTGGACCACGCTTTTTCCATGTATAGAATCATGAATGACTATAGATTCAGTTTCAACCTAAGATAGAGAAATATTCTGTTGGTCACAAAGACTCAGCCCTATTTACAATGCTTTGGCCTCCTCCTAGATAGAGATCACATGCCCATATTAATCCATATGTGAAATAAAAACACTCCCCCAATAGTCTTAAACCACCCTCTCCCTCATATGAATCCCGCAACACAAAAACTGTTTAAATTAAGCTTTAAACCAATGACTAGAAGCTGCCACCATACCCAGTGACCTCGCAGAACAGTACTAGATAGATACATCAGGGATGAACTCATCTGGAAAGCTCTCAAAGAGGGAGCATCTCTCCAGTTGATGGAACTGCTGATTTGTCAATGAGGAGGGATTTGGTCCTGGTGGTGATGGATATTCCTGAGGATGTATCCTCCTCGTACCTGGTTTTATTTTTGGCCTTCTATATACACCAATAACCCATGTTAAGTATCATAGATTTTTCCATTCTTTCTTGGCCAGTTATATTCAAACCATGAAACCATTTCTCTAAAAAAGATGTTCAAAGAAGATCCGAAGCGGAGAGGGAAGTGAAGTCCTTGAAGAACTTCCACATATCCTAGGACCATTCTACCTTGAAGAAGAGGTGATTGGAGTCCTCCTCCCAATGTGAAATGCAGTAGTGGAATCTAAATACAAGGTTGGAACCCATATTTTTAACATTTTCATCCATGGAAACTAGTTTTTTCCTTATCCTCCATGTGATAAAATTAATTTTTTTTTGGAAATTTATTGCACCATGAAATGATGTTCCAATTGTCCTATTTCTCCTGAGGTATCAATAACCTTAAGAAGTCCTTAGATGTGAAGGAACTAGAGCTGGAGGCAGTGAACACACATTTATCTAGGTTGGAATTTAGAGTAATGAGATAACATCCTTTTGTGACTTTTCCATCATGGATTTGATAAAATGAAGATGCAGGCTAGATTCTCTAAAAGATATTGAAGGAGCAGGACAGCCCGAGAAGCCGATCATTGAACCTGCCCAATTGTGATGCCAGAAGAAGATGTAACCATTTCCAAAGATCCATTGGGAGTGTTGTTGTATGGTTGGAATAATAGGATAAATCAACAACCAAAAAAGGGAATCATTAGCGTTAACATATTCTTCATTCAATCCATAATTATAGGCTATGGTTTTACCCTAGAGGATATGTCCTTTAATGTTCTCCCATGTGAGTCTTTCATGCATGCATTAAATAGTTTCCTCTAAGCTCCTCACATTGTTCCCGACATCATGTATGGGTCTCTACATCCTGCCCCATGACACCTAATTCCATTTGTCTTTAGAAAAAGAATCCCATATGAAGTTATCCAAAACCTTATTAATGTAATTAATGATCCCCTTAGACACCTTGTTAGCCAATAGAGCATGAATTGGGATAGCTGAAATCACACTGTTGTTTAAGGAAATCCTTCCCCCAAAGAAAAGATAATGGTTTTTCCAATTGATTACACAAATCATAATCTTCTTCAACAAGTGATAAAAGCCACAAACATGGAGGAGACGTGGGGAGATCATGGACCCAAGTTAATCGAATGGAAAAGTACCACATTGCATGTCCAGCCTATTGAATATAGAGGTGGTCGATCGATTGCTGCATCTACTTGATAAATAGAGGATGCATTTTTTTTATAACCTAGACACTCTCGAAGAATTATTCTTCTGGGATCTTGTTGATACCACCAACTAATTGCCTACTAGTGATAATTAAGAACATAAAATTGTATGAAAACATCATATACAATATATAGGGCTGGTTCATTTTCCTATAGAATGGAAGTACGACCCCTGTATCTATCCTTATTTTTAAAATATGGATGAGGGTGTCTTGTATTATAATTAAGATAGTCTTGAATATGGTTTCCCCTTGCATCATCACACGGGGTTCCTTGAAAAGCCCATGTGTCTTTCCCATAAAGGAGAACACCATCCATGATGAGATGAAACATATAAATTTAAGATCTATAGCCTAAGAAGTGAGACCCATACATGTGATCACCCTTTTGATGAATCCCCATTACATTCTATCATAGGCCTTGTTCATATCAATATTTAAAGACATATTTGATCCATGGGTGTTGATGTTAATATCTCAGATCATCTCTTGAGTTAACAAAATATCTCCATATATTGATTGAACCTTCACAAAGACATGATATTATAAGGAAATCAACTGAAGAATGTACTTGGTCAACCATGAGTTAAGGATTCTAGAAAAAATATTATAGGATAAATTTCACATAATTAATGGTCTATAGTGAAGGATGGAGGATGAGTCTTTAATCTTGAGTAGAAGGACAAGAGTAGTTAAACCAGAAACTCTTGGGATATATCCACCATGGAATAATTTCTAGATGGACACAACAATATCTTCTATAACCACCTCCCATTATCTCTTGTAGAATGATCCTGGAAAGACGTCGGGACCTGGGGAACTCTCTGGTTTGAGATTCAACATGGATTCCTAAATCTTTTTCTCCTCAAGGATTGCTTCCAAATGGGTGTTGTCTTAGTTGGACATCATTTTGGGGATCACCTACAACAATTGCAAATTTCATCTTGGGTATCCATTAGGTATGTTCATATTTGGACATGCAAGAATATTATTGGAGAAGGACAAGTCCATACCCCCAACCACATCTCAATAATCCAAATAGGAGCCATCTTCAAGAAATATATTAGGATTCATTATCCGCCTTCTCTCTTTGATACATGCATGGAAGTATTCCATGTTTTTTTCACAATATTGAATCCATATCACTCTCGATTGATCCCACACCACACATTCCTGCTTGAGGATAAGATCATAGAGTATGTTCTTTTTATTGGAAATCTCCCCAAACACCAGGTCATACCATGAAGCCTCGAGGCTGAGATCGAATATGTCAATATATTTTTTTGAGTTTGTCGAAGTACTGGTCAATATTAGGAAGACCCTTCACACAATATTGTAATATGTGTTTTAGACATCTAAACTTGTTGTGAACAACTACCCAAGCATGCCCTTAGGTCATCTCTCTCCAAACCTCACTGACAAGCTGCTGGTAGCTAGGAAAAATAATCCAACCAATATAGAATCTAAAACGTTCGCAAATGTCCTATCTGGGGGACAAAGTAACAAGAAAGGGAGAATGATCAGAAATTCCACAAACAAGATTAACCACCTTGGCATTGGTAACAATGGAGATGGCATGATTGTTGGAGAGACACCGATATAATCTATTCCAACTACATTTATTCCCTTTTTGGTTGTTGTACCATGTGAAGAGGTCACCGAAGTAACACATATCTAGGATCCCTTTACCTATCATGAACTATGAAAAACTTGTGCTATCCATTTGGGGAAAATAACCATTCCTTGCTTATCATCCATATCCTGAATGATGTTTAAGTCCCCAGCAATAATCCATGGGTATTCCTCAGGATCAAACCCCTTAACCTCCTTCCATAAGACTTCTCTCCTTTGTGCATTACATCTTCCATACCCAAAAGAAACTAGGTAGTTATGTAAGATACATATATACCAAATATTTAGTGAATACATAAGAATAATATATAGAGAAATCAAGGTTTATCAAGAAAAATAATAACCCAAAATATAAGTGGGTGGTTCATAAGTTCCCTTACACTGGGTCCTGATTTTCTTGGTATGTTCATTTAACTTCCTCCTCTTTTGGATTACCTCTATTAGAATACACATTAAGGATATTTAAAACAATCTTTTTGTGAGACTAAAACACTTAATACATGGTAAAAATATGTGTGTAGTTATTTAGATAGAGTTTGGGAGACTTAAGTGGGCATAAATGTGTAGAGAAATGTGGTAGTGAAGGGTGGTATCTATAAGGAGAGGATAGAGATGTTTTTGAATATAATATTCATTAGTTTATTATTTTTGCTTCTGAATACTGATATTAATTATTATTTTGATGATAAAAAATAATTAGTGCATGTGAGATTGAACTAATAGTTTCTTACATCATCCCATATATAATTAATCATGTATTTAACTTATAATGTAAAATACTATATTTTCTCATATTTTAGTATTCACCAACAATTAATTTTTTTTAATAAAAATACTAAAAAATCACCATAAGATAATTTCAAATTTCCAATTCCAAAAATAAAACCCATTTTTTCAAAATAATTTTCTACATAAGATAAATTTAAATTTTAAATAAAATACTTATTTATTGAAAAATATTTATTTTTATTACATAGTCGATTTTCCAACCCTTTGAGAAATTACTTATGGTTTTATAAAATTATGTTATAATTTTCATACAAATATATATTGTTTCATGAAACTATGTTATTAAATAAAATTTTATTTATATTTATAAATTTATAATAAAAATTTATTTTAACAAAAATAAAGCATATACATTTTACCAAAAATATAATTATGATCTATTTGTTTCAAACATTTATTTTATCATTTTTAAAACTTTAATTTAATTGAATTATGTTTTAAATTTATTATATTTGAGAATAATATAATTAAGTGAATTTATTTTTCATTATCTTCTTAAATATGACACACTTATTAATTCCAAATGGAAATTCCTTTTATAAAATTCTGGGTCGTAACATTCTTCCTCCTTTATAAGTTTCACTTTTTCAATTTCATTATACACAATAATGTGAAGTAATAAGGGTATTTTTGTTTCATTTCTTACATGGGATCCCATGTTGCCTCTCAATACTCATGGTTTCACCAAATAAATTTTACTAGGTGATTTTATTATTTCATATAACTTTGTCTCTGTGATCCAAGTTTAGCACCATATGCTCCTCGTAAGAAATATCATCCTCAAAACTAACCACCTCTATATTTAGTACACGTGATGGATCTATTATGTAATTCCTTAATAGGTATATGTGGAACACATCACATACCTAAGATACATTTGGTGGGAGTGCTAGTCAATAGGCCAAAAATTCGATGCAATTGAGAACCTAAAAGGGGATAATGTATAACTGACTTAACTTTACCTTCTTTATAAACCTCATGGATCTCTTTTATGAAAATATATTAAGGAAAAAATCATCTCCAACCTAAAATTCCAAGTCTCTTTGATGATTTTAATCATAAATTTTGTGTCGACTCTACACTGCTCTGATATGAATCTGAATGTCCTTAACATTTTCTATGATTTCTTTAACTAGTTTCAGTCCAAAAAGATAGCATTCACCAACTTTATCCCATAACATAGGTTTTCTATATATATTCCCACAAATATCTTCATAAGGATCCATTTTAATGCGTGAGTGGATGATATTTTAATATGAAAACTCGACCAGAGGAAGATGTTGATCCGATCATTATTTGATGTATATAGAGTAAGCTATCTATATAGTTTTTTAAGTGTTTGGATGGTCATTTCATATTGTATATTAGTTTAGGGGTGATAGTATATACTGAAGTTCAACTCTATGTTCAAGGTGTGTTGAATACTTTTCCAAAACTTTGTGATTAACCTTAGATCTTGAGCATATAAAATCAATAGTGGTGTTCCATGAAGACTCTCCACTTCTATGATATATATATATTTAAAGTTTATTGAGTGATAAGTCCTATAAAATGGTTATTAAGTGATAAATATTTGTAATATGATACACCATAACCTATACGGAATTATTTCCTTTGGATATCTTTAGATTACCCATAAAAAATATATGGTGATGTTATCCCATTTCCATATTGGTATAGTTAATATTTTTATCATCCCTTTAGACTTTTTCCTTTCTTTATACACTTGTTGACATATAAAAAACTTTGATGTATATTTACCAATTTTCTTTTTCATATTGTCCCAAAAATAGTAATCTAAGACATCTCTATACATCTTTGTGCTCCTTGTGTAGATAGAGAATGTTGAGATATGTGTATCATTCAATAAATACTTATTTATCTCAAGATTTGATGGTAAAAATAATCACTAACCAAATATCACAACTCCTTTTTCATATACATTCAACTATGAGGATTTCCCCCTTTTATAGAATCCTAATTATTTGGTTGAATCCTCATTATTTTGTATCTCTAAACCATCCATTTGAGATTCCTTAACCTTCTCCATAATGGATAGTTGAACAATCATATGGGAAAGGTAGGATGTCATTCCTTCTTTTATTATTCCCATGCCCATATTTAGTATGTCTAAGAAGATTGAATCCTTATCAATTATAATTAGGGACAAGGTTATATGATCTTTTCTACTTGTAGAATCTATCACTTTATTTACCTTCCAAAGATTGTAATGTACCGAGTAGTCACTATTATTGATCATCTCTATTTCGACCTGAGGTGATCATTTTGGGGAAACAAGATAGTCTAAAGAGAATCATCACTCATATATTATTATAGTAATATTTTTACGTCAGTTTCACCATTTTTTTTGACATGAGGGGAAACATCATTATCTATTAGGGGGAACTGTATTGACCCTATGGGGACTGGTCATTTTATCCTTTTTTCATTATGAAGAATGTGCTATAGTAAAATGGTCCCAGCGGGTGCTTGTAGGGGTTAAGTATTTGTGCAATCGATCCTCCTACGATATGATTTACTCATAGGGTATTCAACAGGTTCATTCATGGAGCCAAAAAAACCCAACTACCCTGGTATCCATGATTTATGGACCTGTTTTCCAAAGGCAGGTGCTCTTTAGACGACGATTTGGACAACCAAAATTAAGGACTCCATTGGTTGAGAGGATGGGAGTTCTGGATCATCACACACTTTTTGGGTGAATTATTGCCTATTTTGAGACTCTCTTATAGATTAAAGATATTTTCATATGTTCATGAATCCTCAATTCATTCTCGAAGAGTGTATCCATGGGCTACCCCAGGGTTGCAGGATCATCATGGATATACCTGGATTTGATGATATAAAAGAAATGCTGATGTAAGCTATTCAATGAGGTGATCTGAAGTTTATTTTCATCTAGGAGAGAGGGAAGGTGGTATGATGTTGGGGTCGGACCCATAAGAAGGGATTCCTATATTTCCTTGGGAGAGGAATCATAGCCCATGTATTTTGGTTATCAAGACTTACACCTAGGAGGAATCCATTTCAAATTTGGGGGAACATTTTATTGGGACTAACTTCTGAGGAGAGTGTCCCTTGATCTCGGTCCTTCAAGTAGGCATAATACATATCATGGTTGGAATAGGAATCTTAGTTCTCTTAGTTTATTTATCTTGGGGATTACACCTGGGAGGAGGCCCATTTGTTGGGGGCATAATTGGGTGAACCTTTTGGATGGGAACCCCTTTGAGCTCAGGCCTACAAGAAGGAACCCTACATATCTTGGTTGGAACAGGAATTAGAGTTATCATAGTTTATTTGGGGTGGGTCTTATGCATGAAGGCATCCCACATAAAGGGGGAATGATCTCTAATTTCATGGATGATATGATTGGAGCTCAGGCCTATATAAAGAATTCCTATAGATTCTAGCTGTGTTGGGAATCAAAGTTCTCTTAGTTCATGTGTCTTGGGTATTATACTTGGGAGGAGGCCCATTTTTTGGAAACATGAGGAGGATCTCGACTCATAATTATTTGAAGGTTTGGTTGGATCTTACACATAGGTGGATGCCCATGTTTTGGGACTATGAGGATTTCATGATCACCACCAACCTCTAAACTCATGTGATTCATGCTCATTGTGAGAAAAAATAGGAGGAAGTGGATTTGAAGATCACATGTCCTGCATCATATGCTGGTAAATGTTACTCAAGCTGGGAGAGAGAGAGGGGATTTGAACATGCAACCCTCACTTGTGTTGATACCCAAGATAGTCAAATCTTAGTGATCTACCTAGACACATCCTGAGATAAGGAAAAGAGGGTAAAGAGTGACACCTCTCACAAAAGGATAGGGGATTACCATAGGATGAGTAACCTTTTAGATTTTGGGAAAGGGGAGGAGTATCATCCCTGGTCAAAGGGGAAGGTAAGGGTTAACTTTTATGCTTGTCACTAGCACTCATTGAAGGGAAATGCAAGTTGCTACCCCTAAAACCGAGAACAAGGAGGTTCATGTTGGCATCCCAACTTTGGTCCTTGAGTCACCTTGGTAATGTAGACTTAGAGACATTATGGGGGTCTGAACCGTTGTTGGTAAAGCCTTTGTGACTCCACTTACCTTGGGTATGTAGATTTAGAAAGCCACGTCGGTGCACCTAGTGACATGATCATATGTGTCTGGTGGCTTTGGAGAAGGATTTGGCATATTTTTGGTGGAGAGGTTTGTGGAGGAGCTATGGAGGAATGGATAGTATTTGAGGGGAATGATTGGAGCTATAGGGAAGGACACCCAAAGACACCCCAATCCGCATACTATTTTCTTGTGCGGTATAGGGGTAGCCCTGCATAGCATAATTCTATATGGGTAGACGGGTTATCCACATACTAAAGAAGTACATGGATGTGTGTATGGACCACAAAATACCAAATTGGTATGCGGTTCTAGATGTAGTTCACCACACCACACTGGGTTCTATCCACATACTAATGTAGTATGTGGCATAGGGTTTGATCTGCGTAGCACTGAATTAAAGAAGGGTCCTAGAGCTAGTGGTTTGAATTGAATTCATCTGTGAGGGATTTGTGGTTCGTTATTGAACTGATTAGTTTTATGGTTCACCAATTATTATTAAGTTCCTTTTTTTATGGTCCATGGTTTATACCTGCAGAAAAGTGATTTGAAGTTCACACTTCATCGATGATTCGAAATTGAAGTCAAAATCTTCTCCATATCTTTATTATCTCTTCCATCCTCTAGGGTATCCTTCATGATCTATTCCACCCATACCCCATGTCATTCATATCCTCTTATAATCCCTCTTGTGATCCTTTTATATAGTGATGGGGAAATCATATTTGTGGGCACACCATTTGTGGAAGTCCCTAAAGATATATCTCAACCCATGGAAGACTCGATCAACCGGGGTTTACGGAGGCTATGGTTTGTTAGAGGTGGTTCGTAGAACCCTACTAGCTTTCTTAATTCGTGAACTTATTTGTTTGTATGACAATATTCATATGGAAATTTTTCACTTGATTTCAACAATGACACAGTTTGTGATGTCTTAGGTTTTCTGGTCATTGCCCCATGGGCCATCGACTCGCGGGTCCTTCCAAGTACCGATGGTTTGTGGTTCATGCGCCCTATGAACCTTTTCAGATGATGGTACACAGTACACTAAAACTATTTCAAAATTTGATTTATTTATGTTTATTCTAAAATTTGAAATTCAATTTGCATCTATTTTCCTTGCTGGACTGAAGTGGTTTGCGATAGAAAAGTTAGGTCTGGTAGGGGGGACCATGCATATTTATAGGGGCCCAGTTCATTTTTATTTTATCATTTCTCATGGAAAAAATCACTCTTGGCCCCTTCTTGACTTCCCTTTCATCTGTTTACTGACTCCTTTATGAAATCATTATTCTCAAACCACTCTGTAAGTTATGAAAACTAAAATCTTCATAATTGATTCTGCCCTTGAACCAAATTTTGGGTCTGCAAACTTCACTATGGAATTTAGAAATTAAGTTTGGACCTTTGCATAGAAGAACGCTATGTGATTCACATATTTTGCACACTGAACTTTAAACCGGTGAATTTAACTTTAAACATTGTTAATACAAACTTCAAATTTCAATCAGTAAACTTTGAACATCTATATTTTGAGGCCTCGGTTCACTGTTTCTTCATTTCACAAACTAGTTACTTTTTTGACCAACGCTCCATAGGCCAGTGCCTTGTGGACCTTCCACATAATTAGGCTATACACAAAATATGTTTCCATGTAGAGATATAGTACATGGTAAATAACTTCCACGTACTGATTTAGTATGTGGGAAATGGATTCTATGTACCGTTTCTGGGAGCAGTACACAGAACCCCATACATAACCTCCTTTTTTAAGTACCTTGGCCATTTTTTGTGGTTCTTATCCAACAATTTTTTCTTTGGAATGACTTTTTTGTGTCCCTTTGTATCTTTTTGTATAGTCTACAATGGATCTTCCACATACCTTGACAGATTCAACTAGGATGAGAGCAGCCCTGATTGAAGATGCTGATGACCATCATCGATCTTACATTGTTCCACATGATAGTTCCTTAAAATATCTTCTTATTCCATAGATTCTATCTTACCCATAATATGTGCAGCTATGAATATACAACTTTGTTCTTTCTAATGATGTCCCTTTGCCATTTTCTAACCCTAATACTCCCTTCATTCTCCTAGAAGCACCCTAAGGGAAAAATCGATCCAATATTTCTTCAATAGGAGAAATTGTAACTACTCCCATTCAAGAGAATGTTTTCACACAAAGAGGCTTGATGTGGACTTAGAGAAATCACAGTTTTTTTGAAACTACCTTGAGACAAGTTGACCAGGAGTACCCATCTATTATCAAACTTTACCGAGAAAACCCTAATGGTGGGTGGATCACCAAATGGGACTTGTGAGTTGAAGGATGCTTTTATGATGAATGGGAATGGGAATTTTTGGGTACATAAAATCTGTTTGTAGCCCCCAAATCAGTTTGAAGTAGTGAACTTATACCAGGAACCTTGGGTTTCCCAATTTTCATTTTTTTTCTCTAGGTGAAATCCTACCCGAACTGCTCAACCACTAGTGCTCAAGTACCAATACTTTTCATTTATCACATAGAGAGGTGTGAATCAGATTATGGGGCATCTATAATCTTATAGGGATCCTAATTATCAGCAATATGTATGATGAGTTCAACCACTACTTGGGACAATGCCAATCAGGTGTCCCTACCGGCCATGAGCCTGCTGGTCATAGCATATGAACTTCTTGGTCAACCCCTCCAAAATCACTCCCTTATCCCATTTGAGGATTGGATAAGGTCATTTATGCAGGTTGACAAGCCTAGGTCGAGGTCCTGCTACAGTCGAAATAATCTAACCTAACAGTCTCGACAAATTTCAAGGTCATATTACGCCACCCTCAAAGTAGGTTGATACGCTACCTAGGGATACAAGATTCGATTGGATGTGCCATCGAAGCTTAGATTAGAAGGTTTATTCACCATGTTTTTGAGTGAATGGATCTTTCCCTCTCATGAAGTATACACCGGGGTTATTTTTTGTACTATGATGATGGAAGCTACATTGGAAGAGGGTCAACCAATCAATCTGGCCATTCTTACCCTTGCCCAAATTTATGAGCTATTTTGGTAGATACAGGAAGGTAAACCTCTACATAATCTTAGTGAACTATATTAATTTTTATATGGGTGGATAACAGAACGTTTCCCCTACTATGAATATCAACATACTGTGAGGTATCCTCATTATGAATTTCACCTCTCCCTTCTTAACATTTCCATTGTTCATCCTATGACCTTAAGCATCAACGGTGTGGTCGGGATGCTAAATGATGCTTCATGCTTTTCTTTTGCACTATACCCTACCCCTCATGGGTTAGTAAGGGGTGATGGAAGTGGTTATTTAGAGGATATCTCATATATCATTGTGCTTCGAGATGAGATGATAAATTCTTGCATACATCAAGTGCCTATTTATAATCCATACACCCCCTATAAGTTTGCTAGGAAATTCAGATGCCTCCAACAGACTGCGCTTATTCCCTCTGTTCAGTTGAGGGGAGAATATAATCACGAAATTCTTTACCAATTATGAATTATAATGATGAATAATGGTGATACCATTTAGGTCATTATCCCTAATAAAATGAGATACACCTTTCTATCATTGCAGTATGACCAATTGTGGGTGGAATGTTACCCTAACAGGGTACTATGATGACCAATTCAATAGGTCCAAAGCCATTAACTGTCCTTCACCATATCCTGACCGTGATGTACATTCCATCTATTCCTCTCCCTATGGTGAGAAGAAGTTGACTCTACCATCAAATGAATTTGGAATGGGCTTCATATGTGTAGCCCCTCTCGGTAGGGAGTGATTCAGACCACTCACCTCATGTGGATACCGTTCACAGTCCTAATGACGACAACCCCAGTAGAGTGTCACCGAATATCCTAGAAGTCATGGCTTGTCCCCCATGTCTGGCTCTAGGGGCTGAACCATCTGTAGGGAGGGAGATCCCCCATCCTGGGTAACCTATATTCGGTCACTTCCAACTTCCGTAATGATGCTCCCCATCTATGGACCCATTGAATCGGGGGAGGTCCAAGGTTTTGATACCTTGAGGAGGCATCAAGAAGTGAAAAAATATGTGTGGCTTCAGTTATGCATCCTTACTGTGGAAACTACTCTGGCTAACTTCACTGATGAAAAGGAAAACTTCTGGATACTATTTTCTGAATTGGGTTTTGGTAGCTTTGATTACCAGCATCAACACTTTCTTATTTCCCATATTGTCATAGCCCAGGAAGACCTTGCATCTAGTGAGGAAAACCTATCCAGATTCAATTCTTCACATCATGCGGAATTGACCTTCCTAGATGTTTTTGAGGAACTCAATCATCTAATAGCTGAGGAGGAAAAGGTTCATGACTTTTTTTCTCACAAGTAGAAGAGATAATAGAATTTGAGGCTCACGTGGAAAGGTTGAAGGATCAAATGGCCTCTTTGGGTGCCGAATATGAAGCTATCAAGAAGAAAGGTAGGGACCTAAAAGCTGTTATGGAGGGAATATGTCTAATGGTAAAAGCTGAGGCAGAATAGGGAGCTATTCTAGATAAAACCCTTGATGTCCCATGACATTATCTCATCATTTTTCTAGAAAGGGTGAGTCGATCCTCACTGTAATTTTCCCAAATAGTGATGTACTCACTTTATTTTAATACCATGGAGAGGCTTCAAATTGGGGATGTTCCCCCATTTTATTTTGAACCAAGGAAACTATTTCAACCTATAATGCATCTTTTTTTCTTTTCCTGCAATATCAATCAATTACAATCGACCATATAAACACATTTTTATCAATTATTAATTTAAACCGTGATTCAAAATTGGTAAATTGAAATAATCAAATCAGGCTCTAATTTTTTCCTGAGCCACTGGACTCAGTGAGAGTAGTTAGAATATTGTTGTGGTTACATGGAAAACCTCAAAAACTTTTTTGTCTTTTTCATCATTTCCCTAATTTTTTTCTAAGCTCGTTTGGTATGGGCTTAGCAGGTATAACTTGACTTTTTCTCAGGTCGCCCTTTGCGTGTTTTCAACCCAACAAACATTATGTATTTTTTGAATATTTAATTGCTCATTTTTTTTTGAATAAACCATAAATAATATAGTTTCAATTAGATGGTACCCAAATTTTATCTAGGGGTTCCCTTTGTGTGTTTTCACTCTAGAGAGTATGATCACATAGTGATTCACTATTCAATTTTACCCTTATGCCGCTGTTTTAAACTGGTTTTGTAATGAATATTCAAAATATAATAATAAATTGAGCTTTATGTTTGATTCAATAAATTAATTTTTATCACTGTTTAATAGGAAAATTTTACTTGTTTCATTGTTTACATTGTTGGAGGAGGTGATTTGGAGAGCCCATGATGGAATTCAAACAAAATGGGACAAACTGCACGAGATCCCAAGCACGTGTGTGGACATTAATATGTACTATAAATAATATGTGATTCCAATTGGGATAAAAATGGGCGTATTAATGAAAAAAATATTGGATAAATTTCTATAGAAGATCATGGATCCCAATTCATCCATTTGAAGGCCCAACATAGGCCCACAATGTGAAGAAATTTTGGGTGGGCTAGATTGGACCATCCTTCTGTATTTGGGCCATAACTGGGGCCTCATAGATCCAATTAGTCTGATTCTATCTCCATTGGATATATAACTCAAATAATTATCTCTCCACATATTTTCATGACAATTGAACGCATTTTTTTCAGTCAACCAACCAGATAAAGAAGGATTAATAAGTCTGTCATGAATAGTGACATAATCCCTTAGGCACTTGACTTATTTTGTAGAAAGTGTGATGTTTTTGTCTATAAAATCACTCATATCCCTCATTATCTCATGTAAAACGACCGGGGGTGAAGTTTATTCTAAATTTAGATCTCTCTTAATCCATTTTAGTTCTATTCTCCCTCATGTACTTCTAAGCCTCTTTGTGACCAATTTGGGAGGTGTTCCTTGTTGTAATCCTGAGCTCCATGCTTGCAATTTTTGTAAGATAATTGATTTCCATTTTTATTGTCAATTTTTATTTATTTCTACATTCTAAATTTTTGTTTATTCTGGTATGATAAAATATAAATCAAAGGAACAAGAATCCACATGCTTCCATGCATAACCTGGATCTTGTGATGATTTGAGTGTGGTTGCCTCTTTTCTCACCCCTCCCTTTCATGAGTGTGAAAATAGACTGGATCGGTTGATAAAATCCCGGATATTGAACCTATTAATATACATGTTCTTTTCCTTTGTAATATTTTTATCATTGAAACAAATCTGGTCATCTCATCACATTGTTGATGTGATGCCTTGATTGAGTTCTGTTTTTACATCGATTCATATTTGTTGATTTTGAGCAGTCATCGATAATAAATATTGTTGATCAATCAAATCCTAGGTGGTAACCTAGTAAGAAATCACATAACATTACTGGTTTTAGTATGTATAAAATTAATTAATCAATGATCCTTCTCTTTCCCTTGGTAGCGATGACAGATTGAGCATCAAGGGACACTTACCGGGGTTGATCATGATTTCTCCAACCAGTTTCTCTCTGTAGTAATATACTTTCAATTTATTTTTTTAAAGCAACAAAACCCAAGTTTTATAAAACCCCATTTCCCCTTTATTTTATTAATCAGAAACTACTTTTATAATTAATGATCTAAGGCTCCATCGAGAGACAACCTAGGGTTGCTGCTATACTACAGAAATTCTAGTTAAAAATAAACTAATTTGACGCGCTTGACAACACGATCAAATTTTGGCACCATTGTCAGGGATACAAGATATTTTTTCTTCTTTATTTTATTTATTTATTTATTTTACTTCTTAATTAGTACTCCTTTCAATAAAACACCCCCATTTTATTATTTTGTGTTTGGTTTTTTTCATTATTTTTGTTTGTTTTTGTGTGTTTTCTCTCTCTATATCTCTCTTATTTTATCTCTCTCTTATTTTATATCTCTCTCTATATATATAATTCCATAGTATAACATTCTCTTTTCTTTCCTCCTTTAATTTCTTAAGTGTTTTTATTTCATTTATCTTCTAAAAAAACAACAAACAACCAATCAATCAACTTGACATCATTGTTGCATGAAAAGATCTGGTAAAGAAACACTACTTGAATTTGACCCTAAAATTGAAAAATCACTTCACACAAAAATCAAGGCATATAGATAAGATCAATCAGGTAACACTAAGGAACCAATTGTGGAACCTCAAGTGGTAATAAACCAATAAAAAATTGAACCCAATCAAACCCTAGAAAACATGGATGCAAATAATCAAACCTTAAAAGAACTCACCACCCCAGATGTGGAGTACCAACCTAAGTACATCCAATATCTTGAGAAAGAATCCAAAAGTGAGCTGAGATCAGGACTCATCCACATTCTTCCTAAATTCCATGGTCTTCTCAGTGAGGACCCTCATAAACACCTTAAGGAGTTTCATATAGTGTGCTCTACCATCAAACCCCAAAATGTTTCTAAGGACTTAATTATGTATAGGGCCTTACCTTTCTCCCTTGATGGTATATATAAAGATTTTATATACTATTTTCCTACCAAAATTGGGGGATTTAATGACTTGAAAAGAATATTTTTAAATAATTTTATCCTTAACTCCCGAACTGCATCGATTAGGAAATAAATATGTGGAATTAGAAAATCACAAAGAGAGGCCCTTCAAGAATACTGGGAGAGATTCAAAATACTTTGCTCAAGATGCCCACACTAGATTAGTGAAAAAATATTAATCCAATAATTCTATGAGGGACTTATCCCCATGGATCGTGAAATGATTAATGCTTCAGTTGGTGGTTACCTAGTTGAAAAAACTCCTTTCGCTTCTCATGAATTAATAGCCAACATGGTTCAAAATGCACAACAATTTGGTACACGAGCTATTTCACCAACATGAGGAGTTCATGAGGTAAGTCATTCAACTCTAGAATAAAAATTTAGATAACAATATTGATGTGATTCATACCCTTCTATGGAAATTAGCTCAAGCACATGGTAACTCACAATCTCCTCCTATTCCATTACATGGTGGTATTTGTTCTGATAATACTCATTTTTCTAACCAGTGCACACAACTTTAAGATTCACCTGAGTATTGTGTAGTTGTGTTCCCAAGGCATCCATTCTAACAAGAACCTCCCATAAAGCAATAACAATTAAGGCCAAATCCAAATATTGGGTGGTAATCCCAAACCTAGTACTGACAAGGAAGAAACTCAAGCTAACCCAAGCAGAATGGGTATCAACAAGGCCAAGGTATGAATCCTTCTTATCCTTTAAATTATCAAAAAATTATCCTACACATACCAAATATGAACCAATCCTTGAGGATATGGTGAAGAAAATGGTAACCCAGAACCTAAAATTCCAACAAACCATACAATCATCTATTCAAGACTTATGAAGTCAAGTGGGGAAATTGTCAAACACCATCGGTGAGCTTAATATGAAAGGTTCTGGAAAACTACCATCCCAACCCATTTCCAATTCAAAGGAAAAAGGTAATGTATGTGCATTTACACTTCATAGTTGTAAAGAAGTTTCTCCTTATACTAATTCTACACAATAGGTATATCCCCCTCTTGAAAACACTCTTTCTCCATGCCTAAAAGATTCCAATGAAGAAAATAAAAATAAAAAGGGTAATCAAATTATTATTGATTATTCAAATGAATAATCCTTTCCTCTTCCTTTCCCCCAAATACTCTAAATCTAAGAATAATTTTGATAAAGATACTGATAAAGAAATAATGGATACACTTAAAAAGGTCCAAGTTAACATTCCTTTATTGAATTCAGTTAAAAAAATCCCTTGATATGAAAAATTTATTAAAGAGATTTTCACCCATAAAAGGAGGATAAAGGAGAATGAGAGAGTCAACTTAAGAAGGAATCTCTCAGCCTTGATTGAACCAACAATGCCAACCAAATTCAAGAATCCTGGAACATTCACGATACCATGTACCATAGGGGAGACCTTATTTTCTAATGATATGATAAATTTAGGTTCTTCCATTAATGTAATGCCTCACTCCATGTATACTTGTTTAGGTTGTAGAGATTCAACCAATAGTAATTATTGTACAAATTTCCAACTGAAGTACTACACATCCAACATGAGTGATTGAGGATGTCCTTATAAGAGTGAAGAATCTAATATTTCCCACTAACTTCAACATTCTTGAGATGGAAGATACCCAAACCCAAGGAAATTCTCCTCTCATAATTGGGAGTATATTCCTTAAAATAGAAAAGACAATCATTAATGTTCATAGTGGTACGTTGTCCACAAAGTTTTGTGGATAAAAGATAAGTTTTAACATCCTTGAAGCTATGAAACACCCCATTGAAGAGCACTCCACTCTTCCGGTCTATTCGATGGAAGTGCTCTAAAAATATGAACACACACAAAACTATCTCCTCAACCCATACTATGATTAATTTTTCTCTTCTTCACCCTTGGATGATTTTAGTTTTGATTCAGGTTTTTAGTGTTGTGTGGGTTCTGAAAAATGTAAATTTTGTGTTTTAATTGATGAGTGTGTTCATTCTGAGGTACCCATGACCGTCAATGATTCTACAAATCTCATTTCCATAGATTTTCTTTCCTTAGATAATAAACATGAGCAGATAGACAGTTTCATAGACCTCACTCCCCCTAAACCCCCTCCCTCAATCCAAAAACCACCGGTGTTAGAGCTTAAAAAAATTCCTTCTAATTTAAAATATTCATATATTGAGGGCATTGACCAATTACCCGTCATTGTTGCCAATAAACTCTCTCCACAGCAGGAATCAAAACCACTCAACATTTTGAGAGAGTGTAAAAAGGTTATAGAATGGACATTGGCTGATATTCTTGGGATTATCCCATCTATTTGTATGCACCATATACATTTGGATGATGGGGCTAAGCCCGTAATACAATATCAATGCCAGTTTAATCCCACTCTCCTTGAAGTGGTAAAATTGGAAGTCAGTAAACTACTTGTTTTGGAGATCATTTATCCTATATCTGATAGTAAATGGGTTAGTCCATTAAAAATTATGCCTACAAAATAGTAATAACAGTTGTGTCAAATGAAAGGAATGAATTTGTTCCAACACACGTACAAAACAGTTGGCGAGTCTGTATTGACTACCTCCGACTGAATCAAGCCACGCAGAAAGACCACTTTCCTTTACCTTTAATTGACCAAATGTTAGAAAGATTGGTGGGTAATTCCCATTATCGTTTCCTTGATGGATATTCGGGTTATTTTCAAATCCATATAGCCCCCAAGGATCAATAAAAGACAACATTTACCTGTCCATTTTATACATTTTCATATATAAGAATGCCTTTTGATCTATGTAATGCTTCTGGTACTTTTTAGAAATGTATGTTGAGTATTCTTTCTGAGTACCTTGAGAGTTTTATGGAAGTAATTATGGATGATTTCATAGTATATGGTTCTTCTTTCGATGATTGTTTGGAACACCTAGGTTATGTCCTCTGCCGCTGCATTGAAAATGATCTTGTTTTAAATTATTAGAAATTCCATTTCATGGTTGAGCAGGTGATAATTCTTGGGAATTTATTTTCAAATAAGGGAATTCAAGTTGATAAATCTAAAATTGAATTAATTTCATCCCTTACATATCTAAAATGTGTTCGTGAAGTGCGATATTTCTTGGGTCATGCTGGTTTTTATCACTGATTCATTAAAGACTTTAGTAAGATCACACTTCCATTGTCCTGATTATTAAAAAAAGATTCTGATTTTGTGTTTGATAAAAATTGTGAGTATGCATTCAATTCACTAATAAGGAGTCTCACATCACCTACCATCATCCAACCACTAAGGTGGGATCTCCCCTTCGAACTTATGTGTAATGCCTCTGACTTTGTAGTTGGGGAAGTTTTATCACAAAGGGTTAAGAAGGCTCCTCATTTTATTGCATATGACTCACATACCCTTGACACTACCCAGGTAAACTACATAACCACTAAAAAATAACTCCTTTATATCATGTTTTCCTTGGAAAAATTTCGTTCATATCTTCTTGGGTCAAAAGTGATAGTGTTTTCTGACCATGCTGGCCTTCGATTTCTCCTAAAGAAACCTGAAGCTAAGCCCAACCTCATATGGTGGATGATCCTCCTACAAGATTTTGACCTTTAGATTAGAGATAAGAGGGGGGTGTTGTAACTGACCACATTAGTAGGATTTATCCACCACTAGGCCACCATGTTGGCTCATCCCTACCCATCGGATAATTCTTTCCTCATGAGAACCTTTGTGATGTTATGGACCTTACCCCATGGTATGCAAACATTGTGAAATTTATAGCAACATATAGGGTCCCCACTGATTTCAGCAGTTCCCAATCCCAGAGACTTAAACATGATTCTTAGTGGTACATTTGGGATGACCCATATTTGTGGAGAATATGTGGTGACCAAGTAGTTCATCGGTGTGTCTCTAACCATGATTTCACCTATGTTTTGACCTTCTGCCACACTTTGGACTATGGGGGCCACTCTGTCTCTCAACGTAAAACTCGAAAGGTCCTTGAATTATGAAATTATTGGCCAAAATTTTATAGGTATGCCCAATTATTTTTCAATCCATGTAGTCATTGTCAATTCATAGGGAATATCTCAATGAGGAATGAAATGCTCCAACTACCCATATTATTCTATGAAATTTTTGATGCAAGGGGAATTTAATTCATGGGGCCTTTTCCAAATTCATTTGTCTTTGTGTACATATTATTGGATGTGGACTACGTCTATAAATGGGTGGAAGCAAAGGCAGCCAGGACCGATGACTCTTGAGTTGTTGATTTTGTGAGGTCCCAAATTTTTAGTCGGCTTGGTTTACCAAGATTCATCATTAGTGATCATGGTCCACATTTTTGGAATCAAAACATTATTTTTTTTCATAAGTATAGGGTTGATCATAAATTCTACACATCATATTGATGTGGATCCATTTTGACATAGTTTTGCCACATCTTTTTACTTAATTTTTAATGATTTAATTAATTATTTAAGTATTTATTACTAAATAATCATACTTTTGTATTTTTATAATTAAATTTTTTAATTAATCAATTTTTATAATTAATTATGTATTTTTAGTCTTTAAATTAATAATTTTAATCTTTCTTTTCTTATCTAATTTAATTATTTTTTTATTAGTTTTGTTTATTCTAATCTGCTCACCTTTTAATAATTTGACTTTAATAATAAATAATCAATCAATAATATTATTTGTTTATTAATTATCATAGTATTTATTTTAATATTTTATTCTTTAATTTAGATTTATTATAATAAGTTAACTTTGTTAATTAATATGTTTCACCATTCTGCTAACTAATTAAGTTAAGAGTTTTAGTTTAAATTAAATAAAATAGTGCGCTTATAACTTTAAGTAATCAAATAGTTGTTTAATTAATTAATTTAGAGTTTTAGAACATTAATTATTTAATCCTAAGTATGAAGCTAGATTATTTATTCATTAAATCTTATTTTTAGTCTACCGGTGAGACAGGTATGAGCTATCAGTGACTTATTTAGTCACCGATGCGATCCTTTTCTTTTCATTATAGATTATTTAATGAATTTTAATTTAAGGCTTCTTTCCATTTAGTTTAAAAACAATTGAGTTTAAAATTATGTGTTATGAATTAATAATTCTTTTAAGTGTTAAGTATAATTTTTTTTAATTTATGTTGTTTAGTCTTTGTTCTGATTTTTAGTTTTAATTAATTTAAGTTTTAATTTTATGTTTAATTTTTGTAGTTCTAATTTTTATCTCTCCATTAGTCCAATTATTTTATTTTGTCTAACTGTTAGTTTTTTTTAATATCACCAATGTGGATTACTATTTTCATCAGTGACCTTTTGTCATCAGTGACCTTTAATTGCATCAGTAGCCTTTTTCACCGGTAACCACTGTTGCGCCGCTGCTCCTCACTTGCTTTTTAACTATCAGTGACCTTTTTTTCAACTACCAATGATCTTTATTTTTTTAATGTACCAGTAACCTTACTTTTAAGACATCAATGACCTCTTATTTTATACTAACAGTGAGTTACTTTTTAAAAAAAATCATCGGTGACCTTTTATTTCCATCGATGACCCTTTTTTTTAATTGCAACGGTGATCTTTTTTTTACAGTGACCATTTATTTTATATATCGGTGACCTTTTCTAAATACAACCTATCAGTGACATTTTCTAAATACAACCTATCGGTGACCTTTTTAGCTTACTGCATCTGTGAACTTTCTCTTTTAGCTCATCGATGACGTTTATTTTTAAGCCACTCGTGACTCTTTTATTTATTTTTATCGGTAACCTCCTCACCATTATCTTTTTCTCACAATTGTATTTTCTTTCTCCATTACTTTCCACTTTTCACTCACCGATCTTCACACACTCATCCACGCTTCTCCATTTCACACTCTCGGTGAGTCTCATTCATTTGTTTCCACCGATCCCAACTCCCCTATATCTCACTATTCTCCCCTGCAATACTCACCATTCTTCTCATTGTCGCCACCATTTCCATAGAATATATCCACAATGAATCAAAACTGGAGAATCAAAGCAACTTTGAACATTGACTCGAACCATACTCAAACCAATTTAAAATTAACTTTGTTTCACCCCTAATTTCAGATCTATGTGCATCTGCCATCACTATGACTGAAGAACAAAACTACATTCACTGTACAAGAGCCTGTCACCTACCCCCACTAATGATCCATTTGAAGTATTCCACACACCACTGATATTTGCCGGAGAAGGCTAGTAGTAGGACGATATCACCTAGATTTTTTGTGCACACTAGATCTGGAGGAAGAGGACTGTGCACCACTATTTTTCACTGGACCATGAATCACCCGAACCGCCGCTGAGGAGTTATGAAGTCCGAGTCGATGCCCGCCACTAGTTGAACCATGTTTCTATGGATAGAGATGTGAGGGTCTACTGAAGATCCATAAACCAATAATTTTCTACATACAAAGAAGAACCCAAGCTGCCGATCTGGATCTTCTCTACCCACCGAGGAGGAACCCTGTTCACCACTGAGTGGAACTCGAACTGACGTTTGCACCAGATATAGAATTCGAGGTCATACTGTTGTCCATTGAAGAATCTAGTGAATCACGATTTGAGGTCGTCCAAGCCGGTGTTGCGCTGCTGCGTGAGGCGCCGCTGTCGCAGAAAAAAAGCTGAAGGTGGCTTCATCAGGAAGCCGTTAGAACTTTCCCCTCCCTTATAACACTAAATTTTGGGGAGGAGGAAATATAAAAAAAACAAAGAAACAAAAAGAGATAGAAAATAAAAATTAATAATTAATAAATTAAAAAAATAAATGAATAATAACTTTAGTATATAACAATTATAATTTAAATAAATAAATAGATGCGTCATAATATAAAACATTAGATAAAATAAAAAGATTCATTAAAACTAAAATAATAATCCATAAATAGAATTAATTATTAATTAAAACTAATATATTTAAATTAACACTTTAATTATAACATAACTTCTTTAATAGAATAAATAAATTAATCAAACAAAGTAACCTAATTCAAGATTATAATTAAGTATTAATATTTCTAATATTAATAAAATTACATAATTAATAATAATAAATTTAAAACTTTAAAAATTTTATCTAATTAAAGGTTTTATAATATACTAATAATCATAATAATAATATTTAATAATAACTATCAGCTAAGAGATTTATTAATTAACTTTAATTACTTTTTAATAAGTATTATAACAGTAAACTAAAAAATAACTATAAAATATCAATTAACTTTCTTCATGTTTTAATTGTTTTATTTTGTTTTTAAAAAGTGAAGGTTCACACCAAAGCTTTAAAAGCATCCAGGTTCACACAACTAACTCACCCGGAGTTAGTTATGTTAGAAAAACTAGCATGACATGTTAGTAGTGAAAAAATGCATGTGTGCGGTGCACACATAAAGGACACTTAAAGTTGGTGAAAACTGAGAAGTGATATGTAGCAGATGATGGAGGATACCAAAATAGAGCAACAACATAATTTTAAGGGAGAGACACAGATTCTAGTGGATAGACATTCACTCACGATAGCTTCTCTTTCATCAAAGCAGAGAGATCCAGTGGACAACCTTGGATTTAACGGAGCATGAGAGCAGAGCACATCATTGGGGAGTTCTAATTTCATCGTCCCTGAATGTTTTGTGTTCTGTTCTAGCATGTTTCTTTTTTATGTATTGATAATGGAAAATTTAATTTTCTAAACCTTTTAGTTCGGGGATAAATTGAAGTTCCAATGGTTATCTTTTAACTTTCATTTTCACTTTATCATTTCAATGAATTTAGTAACGATTAGTGAGATCAATACTGTATTCATTCAGTTTCTTGTACCACTAGAACTTAATCACAAAAATTGACAGTCAGTTGGAAAGACTTATTGTGTAAACACTCTTCAAAAGATAATAAATTCAAAATACTTCAAGACTTATGGTGAGTTCGTGTTGTTGTCATTTTTTTCAAATGGTTCAGAGTTGATTATTTTTGGAGTGGTGAACTTTTAAATTGATTGGCTTGTGTGACTTAACTCTTGGTGAGGGAGGTGAGTCATTATTTGTAAGGTAGTACTATGCAAAAACCTATAAGTGAATCAGAATATCTTTAAAATGAGTAGTACGGATATTTTTCCCTGGACAATACATTCTGGTAGTTTATTTATCAGTGTTCTATATTTTTGTTGTTCACAGTTTTCAATTTGTTTTTTGTTTTTTTTAGTCTAGATAAAAAAAACACCCAAAAAATGTGTAGTATCTTTACTGCTTGATAATTTCAAAAAATAAAGAAAGTAAATAAGATAGATAATCCACTCCACTGCTGACAATAGTGGAGTTTTTAAAGCTTTCTAGAAGATTAGTGCTCAATTTTTTCCTTCTCTATTGGTTCGACCCTGCTTTCCACCTATACTGTAGTTAGTAGGAATATAAATTTTAAACTTTGACCAGATTTAACAATGGTTCAGGTCAATTTTTTGGCACCATTTCCAGGGATGACATGAGCCATTCTTTTTCTAAAAAAACTGAAAAAAATCACATATATAAAAAATCTAAAAAAATATAAAAAAATTGAAAATTGTAAAAATATGCTTCATTCCTTGATGAATTGTTACTATTCTATTTACTATTGAATACTATTAATATTTTTTGAATGAGAACAAGAACTTATGGTGTAATATTAGAGCCTATGAACCTTGAATTAGATAAACACTTAACTGCTCATAGAAAGAAGAACAAAATTGAAATGGAAAACCTAGATAATAGAGCTCCTAATAAAAATTACCAAAACTATCTAGAAATATTAGATGAAAATGAAAGGCCTAGGATGAGGGAATTCCAACTCCCTCAAGTTTCAAGAAATCCATCATCCATTAGGTTATCTCCTAGGGCTAGAAACCATGAATTGAAACAATCACACATTTCACTTTTGCATGCTTTTAATGAACTTCCTAATGAGGACTCTCTTGCTTCATTAGAGATTTCTATAATACACTGCAATAACTACCTCTTATAGGACTCATATAAAACGAGATAAGAATGAGAGTATTTCCCTTTTGCCTTAAAGGGAATGCTATGAATTAGTTTTTGAGTCTAGATGAGTACATTTTTGAAAATTGGGATCAAGTGTAAAACTCTTTTATCATGAAATTTTATCCTCAAATACTTAAGGGTTAACTTAAAACAAAAATCACTAGTTTTTATCAAGAGTATGGAGAATCTTTTCATGAAGCTTGGGATAGATTTATGGATATTCTTAGGCAGTGTCCCCATCATCAACTCCCATCTTAACTTCTTATGGATACCTTATATGAAGAGCTATCATCATCTAGACAAAATCTAGTTGATCAAGCTATTGGGGGACAAACATTTGATTCATTGGATCATTCACTCGAGAGAAGAGTGAGAACCTCGAGGCAAATCCTGGAGCACTTCTCGGAGAACCATTCCTTGGAGATCTGAGGGATAGAAGCAAAATCTATTCAAGCTAGGAGAGTGAGATATATTCCTCTATTTTCTTTCTATTTTCTTATGTTGTAATTGAATGATTATAGAATACACAATAGAGATAATTTTAGGATAAATACTTCCAGTTCGGGGTAAAAATCGAGTCTACTGGTCATATTTCTTCTTCCTTCTCAATTTCAATTTAAAATGTGTTTGGAATAGATCGGTAAGATCAACTCTGAATGTATTCATTTGAAACATACCATTAGAACTTAATATAGAACTTCACAATCATTTTTTGAGACTGATTGTGGAATAAATTTATTAAATACTATAATTTAAATAAAAACTGCAAAATTTATGGTGAGTTCATTCTGTCATCTTTTTAAAACTAGAATTCTCAAAGTTGATTAATCTAGGAGTGGCGAACTCTAATATTTTCCGGCTTGAGTGATTTATCTCCTGGAGAGAGAAGTAAATCACACCTCTTCAGTGGTACTAGTTGTAGTCACTATCATGAGAAGGAATGTTTTCAAAACCAGTAGAATTGAAATTTTCCCCAGACATATTTCTCTTGATTGTTTACTTATTAGCATTTAATTTCTCTGTTAATTACTGTTTTAAACCGGTTTCTTGTTTCAATATAGTTTAGAATGAAAACTCAAAAAGATTATGATGTTTCATTTGTGCCTTAAAAATAAACAAGATAAATATAGAAGTATAAAAATAGAAACTAAACCGACTGCTGAAAATAGTGGGGTCTTTTTATAACTTTCTAAAAGAATAGTGGTTAGAATCACCTTCTTTGTGGGTTCGACCCTGCTTGCCACATATACTGTAGTTAGTAGGAAAATAAATAATTAAACTTTGACTGGTTTCAATGATGGTTCAGGTTAATTTTTTGGTGCTATTTCCGGGGAAATTATAATGATAAGACATATGAAGAACTTAGACAAATTTTTAATAATCCTGCACTAAATTCACAACATAAAAAATCAAGAATAAAAAGATTCAATAGAAATGTTAATTCAAACACTAGTTCTATGAATGAAACTCAATCTCAACAGGCTGAAATCACCAACCAACTTCAATCTTTAATGAACCAAAACTCTAAACAAACTGTTAATCAACTTGGCTGTCAAAACACCGACCAATCTTTAAGAGAATAGTGTGTCCAATGTGTAATTTTTGGGCATACTGAACACTTTTGTCCTAACTTTGATATGCCAGCCCAACAACAAGAGAATTCAAACTTTGTTAACTATGGTCCTAGGATGCCTCATAAAGATGATAAATTTTCAAATAATTACAACCAAGGCTATAGGAACCATCCAAATCTGTCTTGGAAAGATCAAGACCTAATTAAAAAATCCACTACCCCTAATTACTCTAACAAACCAAGACCAAAATTTCAAAATCAACAAATGGATGAGTCTTCAAATGCACAAGGACATAATTATAATCAAATGTCTTCTAAACATGATATAATCTTGAATAAAATTAACTCTCAAGAGGAAAGATACATGACTCAGCTAACCAAACATCAAAATCAGTATGAGTCAGATAAAATGAAAACTGATGTGAGAATGAAAAACATGGAAACACAACTTGGAAAACTTGCTAGAGATTTTTCATCTAGGAAAGAAGGTAGGCTTCATAGTACCACTAAGCTTAACCCTATAGAGAATTCCATGGAAGTTTTCACTAGAAGTGGGCTTAATACTCAAACTGTTGCTAAAAAAGACCATGAAAATTACCAAAATGAAAATTTTCTTGAATTTGGTAATAAAAATATGCTTTGTTCACATGCTGTAAATTCATAGGAAAGTTATAAAAATGATCAAAATTTTAATTTATCATCTGAATCACAAGCTAAAATTTTTTCTAAAAACCAAAAGAATAAAGGTAAAGAAAAAATTGAGGAAGATGTGAGGGATATACCTATTGTCCTTAATAAATTTTCCCCACCCATATCTTTCCCTGAGAAGTTGAAACCAAAAAGTAACACCAAGGCTGAACTTCTTCAATTTCTTGGTATCCTTTCTAAACTTCAAGTAAACATTCCTTTCATTCAAGCCTTAATTCAAATACCATATTATTTGGAATCTATTAAGAAAATTGTTTCAAAGAAAAAAACACTTGAAGAATTTGCTACTTAAAGCCTCACTGAAGAGTGTAGTGTTGTGCTTCAAAAGAAAATCCCACCTAAACTAAAAGACCCGGGTAGCTTTGTCATAATTTTCACCCTAGGAAATTCTGATCAGCTAAACTATTTGTGTGATCTAGGTGATAGAATTAACCTACTCCCATACTCACTATTTCGACATCTGAAGTTGGGTGACCTTCAACCCACTATAGTCATACTATAGTTAGTTGATAGATCTTTCACTCATATTGTGGGTAGGATAGATGACTTTCTAGTTGGGGTTGGGAAACTATTTTTTCCTGCCGACTTTTTGGTCTTAGACATGGATTGTGATCAAGAGGTTCCCATTATATTAGGTAGGCCCTTCTTGGACACAGGTGGTGCAGTAATTGATGTCTATAAGGGTTAATTAATCTTTAAAATTAGAGAACAAGAAGAAAAGTTCAATGTGTTTAAGAACATTAAAGGACCAACTTATTCTAAAAACTGTTCAAAAATTGAGTTCCTTGAAGCTGAAAGTTCTTATAAAAATCAACTTGAACACATTGAAGAATCTAAAAAACAATCCTCTATTGAATAAATTTATCTTGAAACTTAAAAATTCTGTTGTTTCTATCTTAGAAATTGAAAATTCTGCTCAAACACCTAATGTGGAAATGTTTCCAGAACTGGACAACTGTTCAGTTTCTGCTATAGAAGGGTCCTCTGTTACTGAACTTAGGAGCTTTTTGAGTGAATATGAGGGTGTTTCAGTTAACACTAACATTGATAAACACTTTGATGATATTGAGGGATAAATTATAAGAAAACTTAATGATTCTGCTTTGATAAACTTGTTAAATTATGACCTGGAAAGTCTGGACAGTATGATTCCCACTTTGGATAGTAGCATTGTTAATTCTGAAACTGAGCATGAAATTGAAAATATTTCATCATTTAATACTCCTTACAAGAGTTATGTTGAAGATATTGGACCTCTCAGGCCTAATAGTATTCTTTCGAGTGTAGAAACACGCACTCTTGAACTAAAACCAATCCTTGATCATCTTAAATATTCATTTTTGGGTGATAATTATACTTTTCCTATCATAATTTCTACTGAAATTAATGAAAATAAAGATGAAAGATTGTTAAGTGTGTTGAAGAAATTTAAATCCGCCATAGGCTGGACAATAGATGATATCAAGGGTATTAGTCTCTCATTCTGTATGTATAAAATACTTACGGAACCTGACTATAAGCCTAGGGTAGAGTGTCAAAGAAGATTGAATACAGACATGAAAGAAGTTGTGAGAGAGGAAGTGATTAAGTTTCTAGACACTGGAATGATATATCCCTTTTTTGATAGTTCTTGGATCAGCCCTGTTCAAGTTGTCCCCAAGAAGGGAGGTTTTACTATAGTAAAAAATGAAAAAATGAAGAAATCCAAGTTAGAAAAAACACCAAATGGAGAGTCTGTATTGATTATAGGAAGCTTAATGCAACCACTGGGAAGTACCATTTTCCAATTCCCTTCTTGGATAAAATTATTGAGAGGCTTGCTAGAAATGAATTTTTCTATTTCCAGATGGGTATTCTGGTTACAACCAGATTCCTGTTGATCTAGAGGATCAGTAAAAGACCACTTTCACATGCCCCTTTGGGACATTTTCCTACAAGTGGATGCCCATTGGGTTGTTTGGAGCTCCAACCACCTTTAAAAGGTGTATGATGGCAATCTTTTCATATATTATTGAGAGAATCATTGAAGTTTTCATGGATGGATTTTCCATTGTGGGAAGCACTTCGATACGTGTCTTGGAAATCTTGAGTTAGTCTTAGAAAGACGCATTGAAACCAACCTTGTTCTTAATTGGGAGAATTGTCAATTCATGGTTATAGAGGGTATTGTTTTAGGTTATAAAGTGTCCAAGAGAGGTCTAGAAGTTGATACTTATAATATTGAAGTCATTCAAAAACTACAACCTCCTAGAAATGTTAAAGGTGTTAGAATTTTCTTAGGGCATGCCTGTTTCTACCAGATATTCATAAAATATTTTTACAAAATAACTAATCCCTTGTGTTCTTTATTGGTAAAGGATACTCCTTTCAATTTTGATGAAAAATGATTGAAATCATTTGATCTGTTGAAAGAAAAACTCACTACATCACCCATTATTATTGCACCTAACTGGAAACTACCTTTTGAACTTATGTGTGATGCTAGTGACATGACTGTAGTTGTTGTCCTTGGATAGAGGAAAGATAGAAAGTTACATGTGGTGTATTTTTCTAGCAGACTGCTAGATGAGGCCCAAAAAAATTATACCACCACTGAAAAAGAATTTCTAGCTATTTTGTTTTCTCTAGAGAAGTTTTGATAGTATTTTTTAGGTTCAAAAGTCATTATTTTCACTGATCATTCCGACTTAAATTACTTAATGTCTAAAAAAGAAACTAAACCCAGGCTTATTAGATGGATTTTGTTGATACAATAGTTGGATCTAGAGATTAGGGATAAGCAGGGAGCTGAAAATTTATTTGTTTACCATCTTTTTAGGCTTCCTCTTACTCATAGTCAATCTGAAGATCCTAGGGAGATAAAATATTCCTTTCCTAATGAAAATCTGCTGACTGTATCAATCAGGAAATCTACATGGTTTTCAGATTCTTCCAACTTCCTAGCAGTAGGTGTCTTTCCTAGAAATCTATCTAATAACCAAAGAAAAAAAATTCATTTCTGAACTTAAATACTACCTTTGGGATGATCCTCTACTGTTTAGGAGATGTGTTGATGGTATCTTTAGGAGATGTGTGCCTGAGGAAGAGATGCTTCCTATCTTAGAGAGTTTTCACTCCTCACCTTAGGGAGGTCACCATAGTGGTGATAGGATTGCTCATAAATTCCTACAATCTGGTTTCTATTGGACTACTCTTTTTAAGGATGCAAGAAGCTTTGTGGTTCACTGTGATAGATGTTAGAGCCTAGGAAATGTTGGTTGGAAGTAGGTGTTACCTAAAAAAGGAATTATAGAAGTTGAGATTTTTGGTGTTTAGGTTTTAGATTTCATGGGTCTATTTCCATCATCTCATGGGAATGAGTATATTCTTGTTACTGTTGATTATGTGTCAAAGTGGGTTGAGGCAGTGGCACTGCCCAACAATCAAACCAATTCTATAATTAAATTTGTGGAAAAGAACATCTTTACAAGATTTGGAGTTCCTAAGTCCTTTATCATTGATAATGGAACACACCTTAAAAACTATAAATTTAAAACTTTGATGAAAAAATATGGTTGTGTTCATAAAAATGGTACTCTTTATCATCCATAGTTTAGTGGGCAGGTGGAAATTTCAAATAGGGAACTGAAACAAATACTTGATAAAACTGTGTCAACCTCTAGGAAATACTAGTCTCTTAAACTGGACGAAGCTTTATGGGCATATATAACTGCTTTCCAAACCCCAATAGGTATGTCTCCTTATAGGCTGTTGTTTTTGAAATGTTGTCATTTACTTGTGGAGTTGCAACAAAAGTCCTATTGGGCACTTAAGGCTCTAAAATTCAATTTTAAGAGTGTTGGTGAGAGGATATTACTTGAGATGAGTGAACTTGATGAGATTAGGATAGAGAGTTATGATAATTCAAGGATTTATAAAGAGAGGACTAAAATATTTCATGATTATATCATTCAAACTAAAGAGTTTAAACCTGGACAGAAGGTCATTCTCTTTAACTGTCAACTTCAAAATTTTCCTAGAATGCTAAATTCCAAGTGGTCTGGACATTTTACTATAGTGAGAGTGATTAAGAATGGAGATTTATAAATTATAGGTTAAGAGAACAAACCCATATTGGTTAATGGGTAGAGGGTGAAGTTGTATTTTGAGGGAAAACCGAAGGGCTTGACTACCTTCACAGTTCTTGAAAACTGATTTTAAATAACGTCTAGCTGAAGACTTTAAAACTTAGCACTGCATGAGAGGCAAACCATGGTTCTTTTGTCTTTACTTTTTTTTTATTTTTTAACCTTGAATAATGTGCTACTTCTGTGCTCTGTTTTTGGGAAGTCCTAGTTACTGCTTGCACTTGGTCTCTTTGTTCTATTTCACAGTTATCAAGAAGCTGATGTTTTATCATTTAAGGAGTGGAATTCCCATGTTGGGGGTGTAAAGGTATCATTGATTCAGGGAAGTACTCTATTCTTAGGTTGCATTAATTTTTCTGATCCTTGTTCAATCTAATATAATTCACTACTAAGTCATAGTAACTACCATTGGTGAGACAGTGACTATTACCTTTAAAAGTATGCTTGTTTTAGAAAATCTGCTACATATTTACTAGAAATTCCACTACATGTCTTGATACTAAAATAAAAAAATATATGCATATGTTTAAAAAAAATTCTCATTTTGAAATGAAATTCTGCTATATGTCAATGTGTAAACAAAATTTCTGCATGTCCCTCATTATAAAAAAACTAAATTTCATTGTTATTAAAATCATCCACTGCATGAACTCAAGTGTGTGGGGGTACATGTTGTAGCTCTTTTTGAATTTGTTCGTATAGGTTGGGGTGTTTAACTTGTCATTTTCTGCTTTATTGAAAATCCTTTTGAACCCAATTGTTGAACATTCTTACACCCTATCCACAGGGCACTTACACCTCACATTTACTTTTGAGCTATATTTAAAATTATTCACTGGACTAATTATCAATGCATGTACTTGCTAATGAACCTATTGTTAAGTTATTCATTATGGCAAACAATATTTTTGAACTTCAAAGAGACCCTTTTTACATGTCATAAATCTACACTTCTGAAAATCTATTTTGAACTTTAACCATCAAATTGTAATTTTCCATGTTTATAATTAAACTTTGGGGACAAATTTGGGTTTTAAGTGTGGGGGAGGGGGTCAATTAACTATACTGAACTATTCTTAATTAAAAGCCCATCAATTCCCACTGTAACTTAATTCTTTTGGTAAGAATGGGTAAATTTTTTCAAAATTCTTATACAATTTTAGTTTGTATATTGATCTCAATGGGGTCTTGCCTATGGACAGTGCCTACTTGGTATTCAAGGAATACTTTGAAATCTGAGATTATTGAGGATTGATGATTTTTGAGTGGTCTTGCTTAGTGGTTTTATAGAAATTTTATTTAGTAATTATTTCTAAGAGTGATATGGGTACCCTTTTAATGGAATTATGATCACAACCCTTGGAACTGAAAGCTTGAATTGATCCTAGTGGATTCATTTTATTTAATTTATTAAATTAATCACCTTAATGATCCAATATAAATTATTTTTTGATATAAATCTTTTGGAACTGGAGTAGTCTAGGCATCTGGGATCCCACGGTGAATCTCTAAGACCCTAGATGTTGGGTGTGTTTCTGTTTACTATAATCTCTCTGTACATCTTGAATAAGTGAGTATGCACAGTGCTTAACACAATGATACATGGCTTGGGAAAAATTAAATAAAGTGTCTAGGTTTAAAAAACAAGTTCATTATGGTGAGGGGAATGATGAACACAGGATGAAGAAGGGGTATATTTGTTTATATGGGAGTCAATTTGGGTTGTTTCATTAAGGTGATTCAAAAAAATAATAATAATTATTTTTTGGAACCTAGGTGAAAAGCCAAAGTACAAAGTTCCTATGGTTAAATTTTTAATTCCACATAAATTTTACCTCTTGACACTCTGGAAATTAGAACTTAAGCCCGAATTGAAATGAGTCACTAAGCAGAGTCATGTATGAGGCATGACACTTACTTTGATTGATGAATCTTTGCTATCTTGATTACTATTTGAGTACTTGTTTGAGGAAAGCCTTGATTTGAAAATACATATTCAAAAGCCTACAATTATGTTCTGTCCTCTTTTCTTAAGTACTGGATATGTTATAATTAGAGCTGAATCATAAATACTACAATATGTTTTTCAATGATAATAAAGTAAGAAATCTTTTGGGGAAAAACAATGCTCAAGTATGGGGGAATATGATGTGGCTCCATTTTTACATAGTTTTGCCACATCATTTTATTTAAATTTTAATGATTTAATTAATTATTTAATAATTTATTACTAAATAATTGTACTTTTGTATTTTTATAATTAAATTTGTTAATCAATCAATTTTTATAATTAAATATGTATTTTAGGTCTTTAAATTAATAATTTTAATCTTGCTTTTCTTATCTAATTTAATTATTTGTTTATTATTTTTGTTTATTCTAATCTGCCCACCTTTTAATAATTTGACTTTAATAATAAATAATCACTCAATAATCTTATTTGTGTATTAATTAGCATAGTCTTCATTTTAGTATTTTATTCTTTAATTTAGATTTATTATAATAAGTTAACTTTGTTAATTAATATTTTTTTACCATTCTGCCAACTAAATAAGTAATGAGTTTTAATTTAAATTAAATAAAATAGTGCGCTTATAACTTTAAGTAATCAAATAGTTGTTTACTTATTTAATTTAGAGTTTTAGAACATTAGTTATTTAATCCTAAGTATGAAGTTCGATTATTTATTCTTCAACTCTTATTTTTAGTCTATCAGTGAGACAAGTACGAGCTATTAGTGACTTATTTAGTCACCAATGTGACCCTTTTCTTTTCATTGTAGATTATTTAATGAATTTTAATTTAAGTCTTCTTTAAATTTAGTTTGAAAACAATTGAGTTTCAAATTATGCGTCATCAATTAATAAATTAATTTTTTTAAGTTTAAAGTTTAAGAATTTTGTTTTTAATTTATTTTGTTTAGTCTTTGTTCCAATTTTTATTTTAATTAATTTAAGTTTTAATTTTAAGTTTACTTTTTGACGTTCTAATTTTTATCTCTCCATTAGTCCAATTATTTTATTTTGTCTAACTATTAATTTTTTTAATGTAGCTGATGCAGATTACCATTTGAATTGGTGACCTTTTGTCATCGGTGACCTTTAATTACCTTAGTAGCATTTTGCACCGATAACCTTTGTTGTGCCACTACTCCTCACTTGGTCTTTAACTATCAGTGATCTTTCTTTTTTAAAAATGCGGGTGATCTTTTTTTTTGTATCAATGAACTTACTTTTAAGCAACTCTGAACATTGAATTGAACAATACTCAAACCAGATTTAAAATTAACTCTGTTTCACCCATAATTTCAGATATATATATATCTACCATAATCGCGACTGAAGAACAAAACTGCCTTCACTATATAGGAGCCAATCGCCTACCCCCGCTAATGATCCATTTGAAGTAGTCCACACACCACTGATGTTGGTCAGAGAAGGCTAGTTGCAGGACGACATCACCTGGATTTTTTGTGCATGCCGGATCTGGAGGAAGAGGACCGTGCACCACTATTTTTCACGTGACTGCGAATCACCGGAACCGCTACTGCAAAGTTCTGAAGTCCGAGCCCATGCCCGCCGCTAGTTGAACCATGCTGCCGCGGATGGAGATGCGAGGGTCTGCTAATGATTTATAAACCACTGATTTTCTGTATCCGAAGAAGAACCCAAGCCGACGATCCGGATCTTCTCTGCCCACCAAGGAGGAACCCTGTTCACCACTAAGTGGAACTCGAACCGACGTTTTCACCAGATCTAGAAGTCGATGTCACACTGTTGTCCATTGAAGAATCCAGTGCATTGTGAGTTGAGGTCGTTCGATCCAGTGTTGCGCTGCTATGTGAGGCGCCGCTGTCACGAAAAAAAAAAGCCGAAGAAGGCGACTTCATCAAGAATCCATCGGAACTTTCCCCTCCCCTGTAGCACCGAATTTGGGGGAGGAAAAAATATAAAAAAACAAAGAAACAAAAAGAGATAGAAAATAAAAATTAATAATTAATAAATTAAACAAATAAATGAATAATAACTTTAGTATATAACAATTATAATTTAAATAAATAAATAGATGCGTCATAATATAAAACATTAGATAAAATAATAATATTCATTAAAACTAAAATAATAATCCATAAATAGAATTAATTATTAATTTAAAACTAATATATTTAAATTAACACTTTAATTATAATGTAACTTCTTTAATAGAATAAATAAATTAATCAAATAAAGTAACATAATTTAAGAATATGATTAAGTACTAATAATTATAATATTAATAAAATTACTTAAATAATAATAAGAAATTAAAAACTTTAGAATTTTTATCTAATTTAAGGTTTTATAATAAATTAATAATCATAATAATAATATTTAATAATAACTATCAACTAAGAGATTTATTAATTAACTTTAATTAATTTTTAAGAAGTATTATAACAGTAAACTAAAAAATAACTATAAAATATTAATCAACTTTCTTCATGTTTTAATTGTTTTTTTTAAATGTGCAGTTTCACACCAAAGATTTAAAAGCATCTAGGTTCACACAACTAACTCACCCGGAGTTAGTTACGTGAGAAAAACTAGCATGACATGTTAGTCGCGAAAAAATCAATGTGTGCGGTGCACACATGAAGGACACTTAAAGTTGGTGAAAACCAAGAAGTGATATACAATAGATGATAGAGGATACCAAAACAGAGCAACAACATAATTTTAAGGGAGAGACACAGATTCTAGTGGATATACATTCACTCACGATAGCTTCTCTTTCATTGAAGCAGAGAGATCCAGTGGACAACCTTGGAGTTGACGGAGCATGAGAGCAGAGCACATCATTGGGGAGTTCTACTTTCCTCGTCTCTGACTTATTGTGTAAAAACTCTTCCAAAGATTATAAATTCAAAAGACTTCAAGACTTACAGTGAGTTCGTCTTGTTGTCATTTTTTTCAAATGGTTCAGAGTTGATTACTTTTGGAGTGGTGAACTTTTAAATTGATTGGATTGTCAGACTTAACTCTTGGCGAGGGAGGTGAGTCATTCTTTGTAGGGTAGTACTCTGCAACAACCTTTAAGTGAATCAGAATATTTGTAAAACCATTAGTATGGATATTTTTCCCTGGGTAATACATTCTGGTAGTTTATTTATCAGCGTTCTATATTTTTGTTGTTCACCATTATCAATTTTTTTTTGTTTTGTTTTAGTCTAGATAAAGAAACACAAAAAAAAACGTGTAGTATATTTACTGGTTGATAATTTCACAAAAGAAATAAAGTAAATATGATAGTTAATCCACTCCACTGCTGACAACAATGGAGTTTTTGAATCTTTCTAGAAGATTATTGGTCAATTTTTGCCTTCTCTGTGGGTTTGACCCTACTTGCCACATATACTGTAGTTAGTAGAAATATAAATTTTAAACTTTTATTGGATTCAATGATGGTTTAGGTCACATATCACCCCTAAACTAATGGACAAATAGAAATCTCAAATCGGGAAATTAATAGATTCTTGAAAAAAATGGTACAACCCACAGGAAAGAATGGAGTTTTCCCTTGGATGACGCACTTTGGGAATACCTTATAGCTTTCAAAACCCCAATCAGAATGTCACCGTACTGAATTGTGTTTGGGAAGGCTTCTCACCTCTCAGTAGAGGTAGAAAACTGTGCATATTTGGCTGTTACATAATGTAACATGAACATTTCAGATACAGGTGAGCATAAGAAGCTGTAAATTCAAGAGTTGGGATAAATTAGATGTGATGTATATGAGAACTCCTAGATTTATAAAGAGAAGACAAAGGCTAGCCATGATAGCATTATTCATCAGTGGAAGTTTCATATTCTTGAGAAGGTCCTCATGTACAATTCAGGCTAAATCTCAACCCAGTAAGCTTCGTTCCCAATGGCTCGGTCCTTATAATATTACTAATGTTTACCCTTTTTGTGCAATATAGATTTTTAATGAGCAGAGAGCACCACACACATGTGTTTTTTCACGACTAACACACCATGCTAGTTTTTCTCACACAACTAACTCCGGATGAGTTAGTTGTGTGAACCTGGATGCTTTTAAAGCTTTGGTGTGAACCTACACATGTTAAAAACAAAATAAAACAATTAAAACAGCAGATGACGGATGATACCAAAATAGAGCAACAACATAATTTTAAGGGAGCGACACAGATTATAGCGGATAGACATTCACTTACGACAACTTCTCTTTCACCTAAGTAGAGATATCTGGTGGATATCCTTGGAGTTAACGGAGCATGAGAGCAGATTACATCATTGGTGTGTTCTCCTTTCCTTGTCTCTGAATGTTTTGTGTTCTTTTCTAGCATGTTTCTTTTTGTTGTATTGATAATGAACAAGTTATTTTTATAAAAATTTTAGTTCAGGGATAAATTGAAGTTCCACTGGTTATCTTTTAACTTTATTTTTCACTTTACCATTTCAATGAATTTAGTAACGATCGGTGAGATCAATATTGTATTCGTTCAGTTTCTTGTACCACTAGAACTTGATCACAAAAATTCACAGTCAGTTGGTGAGATTTATTGTGGAAACACTCTTCAAAAGATAATAAATTCAAAAGGCTTTAAGACTTACGACGAGTTCTTCTTGTTGTAATTTTTTTAAATGGTTCACAGTTGATTAATTTTGGAGTGGCAAACTTTTAAATTGATTGGCTTGTGTGACTTAACTCCTAGCGAGGGAGGTGACTCATTCGTTGTAAGGTGGTACTCTGCAATAACCTTTAAGTGAATCAAAATATCTTTAAAACCAACAGTATGGATATTTTTCCCTAGGAAATACATTCTAGTAGTTCATTTATCAGTGTTCTATATTTTTGTTGTTTATAGTTTTCAATTTTTTTTCTATTTTGTCTTATTCTAAATCAAAAAAACACCAAAAAAATGTGCACTATATTTACTATTTGATAATTTCACAAAATAAAAAAATTAAAGAAGATATAGAATCCACTCCACTGCTAACAACAGTGTAGTTTTTGAAAGTTTCTAGAATATTAGTCGTCAATTTTTTCCTTCTCTGTGGGTTCGACCCTACTTTCCACATATACTGTAGTTAGTAGGAATATAAATTTTAAACTTTTACTGGCTTCAATAAAGGTTCAGGTCACATGTCACCCTCAAACTAAAGGACAAATATAAAGCTCAAATCGAGAAATTAATAGATTCTTGGAAAAAATGGTACAACCCAACAGGAAAGATTGGAGTTTTCCCTTGGATGATGCACTTTGGGAATACCTTAAAGATTTCAAAACCCCAATCAGAATGTCACCGTATAGAATTGTGTTTGGGAAGGCTTATCACCTCTCAGTGGAGGTAGAAAACTGTGCAGATTTTGCTGTTACATAATGTAATATGAACCTTTCAGATACAGGTGAGCATAAGAAGCTGCAAATTCAAGAGTTGGAAGAAATTAGACGTGATGTATATGAGAACTCCCAAATCTATAAAGAGAAGACAAAGGCTAGCCATGATATCATTATTCATTAGTGGAAGTTTCATATTGGTGATAAGGTCCTCATGTACAATTCCAGGCTAAATCTCCACCCAAGTAAGATTCGTTCCTAATGGATTGGTCCTTATACTATTACTAATGTTTAACCTTTTGGTGCAATATAGATTTTGAATGAGCAGAGTGGATGAAGTCTTACTGTCAATGGGTAACAACTTAAACACTTCTATGAGGATTTTCCAAAGAATATGTTGGAGAAAATACACCTTCTAGAAGCAACATACTAGTGAAACACACCAGATTTTGTCCTTCCTTTTCACATTGTCAACTATTACAGTGGGGAAACTCCACATTCTAGATGTGTGTGTGTGTGGGGGGGGGGGGGTGGATACATTACTGAGTTCATTATTATTTTCATCATCTTTCTTCTTTATTATATTTTCACCTTCTTTATGGTATTTTCACTTTTCCCCATCTTATTGAGTTTATTAGGATTTTCATTATCTTTCTTATTTCTTATCTTTTTTTCCTTCTTTACGGTATTCTCACCTTTTCCCATCTTGTTGAGTTCATTAGGATTTTCATTATCTTTCTTATTTCTTCTTTCTTATCTTTTTTTCCTTCTTTATGGTGTTTTTACTTCCCCCTTGTGGTCACTAAATCATGTAAATTATTGAAAATGCATGTTGAAATTTTTGATTCCATTAATATTTGATGAAAACCTATCTATGTTATAGAATGAATGTTTGTATTAATTTAACATCAGGGAGTGATTTTTATTGAATTTGTTTTCTGTCAATAATATAAATGGTTGAATCTCTGTGAAGCCTTTGATATGATTGATTCCCCTTGTGTGAGTAGTTTTTGGGAAAAAAATGTCACTAATATCTTCAAACATTTTTGCACCAAACCACAAAGTGTGAATATTTATTACTTACTATAAAGTATATATAAGTTAGTTTAATATTTTTTAGCTTAAAATGATATTTACATACATTCGTTCCTTATCTGATTTGTTTCATTACTGTACCATATTGACCTATGTGTGTGTACCTGGTATCCAACTGTTGCATGCCCTAAAAAACAAAAAAAATTAAAAAAAGGGTTATGTCTTGGGAAGGTAAAAAACCACTCCTCCTCAACATTTTATCTTGTTATAACTATTACAATTAGTTTTGTGAGGAGATCAAACAAGGGTTGAGAGATGAGTGTGGGATTTGTTCCAAATGAAACTTCTGAAAAAAAGAACAAAAATAATAAATGAGGGGATTTTTAAAATGTAAAAATTATGGGGATATATAGGTTGGGAGATTATGGTTTGACTTCTAGGAATGTTTAAGTGAGTGGGTCTTGAAATATGATTTCAAATGATGTAGGGTAGGTTTAGTAGGAAAAATCCTTTAAGCTGAAAAATGTTAAAATAACCTATATTTATTGGATAGAAAGTGGAAAAAATAGCATGGAATGGTTTTGACACACACACATGGAGAGTTAGTTTCATGGTTGAATTTTGTATTCCTTTCTCAATTTGTTATAATGAATCTCTTTGAATTTAATTGTGATATGATTTATGAGACATAGTTTTCCATTTTCAATAGGAAGAACTCCTTGGTGTGGTTTGTACATTGATGACATTAATTTAATGAATTAAAATTTCCTCAAATGTTAAATCTTAATGATGTTGTTGATATATACATGCATCATTTTTTGGATATTTGGATTTTCCCAGGAATGCAAATGTTTATGTGTGGGGGTGTGATCGCATAGCAATTCACTATTCAATTTTACTCTTACATCGCTATTTTAAACTGGTTTTGTCATGAATATTAAAAATATAAAAATAAATTTCACTTTATGTTTTATTAAATGAATTAATGTTTATCATAGTTTAATAGGGAAATTTTACTTGTTTCGGTGTTTAGATTTTAGGAGGAGGTGTTTTGGAGAGCCCGTGATGGAATTCAAGCAGAATGGGCTAAACTGTGTGAGAGCCCAAGCATGCATGTGGAAATTAATATGTACTATGGATAATCTGTGCATCCAATTTGGCTAAAAATGGGTGTATGAATGAAAAAAATGTGGGATACATATCTCTAGAATATCATGGATCCCAATTTTTCCATTTGGAGGCTCAACATAGGATCACAATGTGAAGAAATTCGGGGTATTCCATATTGGACCATCCTTCTGTATTTGGTCCATAACTCGAGCCTCAGAGATCCAATTGATCTGATTCCACCTCCCTTGGACATATAACTAAAAGTATCAAATATACACCTAATATCATGACAATTAATCTCGTTTTGTTCAGTCAACTATCCGAATAAAAAGGATTAAAAAGCCTATCTTGAATATTGACTTAGTCCCTTAGGCACTTGACTTCTTTTGTGGAAAGTGTGATGTTTATGTCCATAAAATAACTCCTTTACCTCATTATATCATGTTTCACAACCATTATTGAAGGTTAGTATAACTTTATATCTCTCTTAATCAATTTTATTTATCTTCTCCCTCATGTACTTTAAGGCCTCTTAGTGATCAATTTGGGGGGTGTTCCTTATTGTAATCTCGAGCTCTATGATTATAATTTTTGTAAGGTAATTGATTTCTAGGTTTGTTGTAAATTGCTATTTATTTATACCTTATAATTGTTTTATTATAGTATGATCAAATACAAATAAAAGAAACAATAATTCACATGATTCCATGCATAACCCAGATCTTGTGATGATTTGAGTGCGGTTGCCTCTTTTCTCACCCACTCCCTTTCAGGAGTGTGCAAATGGATTGCATTTATTGATAAAATCCCAGAGCTTGAACCTATGAATATTCATGTTCTTGTCTTTTGAAATATTTTTATCATTGACACAAATATGTTCATCTCATAACGTTGTTTATGTGATGCCTTGATTGAGTTCCGTTTTTACTTCGATTCATGTTTGTTGATTTTAAGCGGTTGCCGATAATCAATATCATTGATCGATAAAATCCTAGGTGGTAACCTAGTAAGAAATCACATAACTTTATTGGTTTCATTATGTATAAAATCAAGGAATCAATGATACTTCCCTTTCCCTTGATAGCGATGATGCATTGAGCATCAAGGGACACTTACCCTAGTTGATCACGATTTCTCCAACCTGTTTCTCTCAGTAGTAATATACTTTCAATTTATGTTTTTAAAGAAACAAAAACAAAGTTTTATAAAACCCAATTCCCCTTTTAGTTTCTTAATCAGAACTCCATTTTAGAATTAATGATTTAATGCTCCGGCGAGAGACGACCTAGGGTTGCTACTATACTACAAAAAGTTTAGTTAAAAATAAACAACTAATTTGACACGCTCAACAACGAGATCAAAGTATTTCATATTTTTCATTGGAGGTTTATAGTATACCCAATAAGAATTATTACTAATGTTTTAGGTCAAATATCTTTTAGCAAGATTGATGGGGGCATGGACCCAATTTGAGATTCATCAACTGGGAATGTCCTAATAACTCTCAGACACAAATAATAGATTTTTCTTGACCCTAACTTTGCAAGTTTTAGAAGTATATGGGGATTGGGATCCATTTCAGGAATATAGAGGTAGGAAAGGACTCTATTGAGGACAATTTGCCTTTAATTGATGAACGTTTTATAGTAAATATATGCAGAGACACCAGGGCATGATGTGCATAGTCAAAAAAAGGTGTTCGTAGGACACTAGCCTTCCTTCTCCGATGGTCTAGGAGATTTATAACACTTTGGTTTTTTTTTGAGTTTAGGGACCACAATGGGTGGCCTATCCAAGGGATGATGCCTGAAAGTATTAGTTACATTTGTATCAACTTTGAATGGGAAAATGCTCCCACATGAAGTTTTCTTGTGTAAGGGAGATCTGGTTAATGGTATAGTTTAACATCATACAACCGGGACACTTGAAACTTATTATGGGAGATCATTTTACTCTAACCAAGAGAGAGTATATGATTCATTAGTTTAACTAGAAATTATTTCCATATTTGGGAATTTGAAAGGGGAAAATTATATAAACTATAATCCTAGGGGTTTTCGAATATGAGGAGTGATATGGAATATAAATGTCATTCAGGCATACAAAAATTGGAAAGGACTCTCCTGAGGATGAATATACCTTTGGTTGATGACCATTTTTTAGGCGACATATGCAGAGCCACTAGGGCATGATGTGAATAGTCAAAAAAACGTGTTTGCAGGACACTGACCATCCATTTTCGATGTTTGGGGAGATTTATGGGTGTTAGGACCTTTCTGGACACGATGTATGGCTTATGAAAGGGGGTGTGCCTAGACATGAAAGATAGATTTTCTTTGGCAGTTTTTTTGGGAAAATAGGAAATAAGTGGGGGTATTTTTTCATACATGGATCAACTTGTTGTATATGGATGATGAATATTTATTCTGTAGAATCCTTGAGAGACCAGAGGTGAATCAGGCCAGGATGTTTTGATATATCTTGGATGTGGGTAGGAAAGAGAATGTAAACCATGAATTTTAGGGTTCTTGAATTAGGAGGAATGTCACAGGGCTTGGGAGCCAGAGGTAGGAGAGAACTCCCCTGAGGATTAATCTTCCTTTAATTGATGACCATTTTATAGGAAACATATGAATATCCACTAGGGCATATTGTGCATAGTCAAACAAAGGTTTCTGTAGGACACTAGCCTTCCATATCTGATGGACATGGAGGGTTATAGTGATCCAATATTACTCAAAGCACAAAGTTTGATGTGTGGAAGGAGTGTATCTGGATATATTTGAAATGTCTGGGCTATGATTCACCCATGTAATCAAGTAATCCCCTACATATATTTGGATCATACATAGGGAAAGGCATTTGTTTCATATTTAGGGTACCCTATATTTTAAAGTCATATAACCAGGACCTAGGGTTCCTTATGGGTAAGAAAACCATAACATGACTTTTAGGGTCGTGCTGCTAGGACCAAAATCCTAGACTAATTTTCCATGACATCATGGTGGATCTCTTATTGAGGTCTCTGAGCTCACATGAGCTATGATATGTGTGATAAACAAGGGATTACAAGGATTTAGGGTGACCACCTAATAATGGAATAATCAATGGAAGGGAGAATTCTATTCTTAGACCGATGCTATGTAGTTTAACATCACATATAAAGGACAAATTCCACTTAGTTTATCATTATGTGGGGTGGACATAGGGTAATCCAAACCTGAAAGAAAGGAAATACGATTACCCTTGAGCAGCCCTGTAAATAGGACTTTTCTAGGGATTATCTGTTTTGATTCAATTTGTGTATAGAGAAAGGGACATTTCAATATTTTCTGTGGCTGAGTCTGGATTTTAGGATTCGGGCCTACCACACATCTTATCAGGGGGAAACCGAGTCACATAGGATTTCCAATGAAAATTCATTGTGAAGGTCTAGCCCATATGCAGGAAGGAAAGACATTTTGTTTAAGGAGGCCGAGACAAATAATAATCTAAGTATTTCCATTGTGTGGTGAAGTTTAATGTCATGAATCCAGGACACTTATGGCCCTATAGTTTTGTGTCATGTGGTAAGGAAGTTGGAATCACATTTTACCATCATGTTGCAGATAAAACTTGTCACAAAGACCATAAATAGCTTTGTGTTAATCTTGGTTGGGATATTTTGGTATTATTTATACATGATCGATGATATAAGGTGTAAATCATAGTCTTGGGGGGCCCTTGGATCAAGAGAAATGGAATGGGGATTAGAAGACATTGGGCATATATAAATAGGAAAAGTCTCTCTTGAGGACAAATTTTCCCTCGATTAACATGCCTGTTTTTAGGCAACATATACAGAGCCACTAGGGCATGATGTGCATCGTCAAACAAAGGTGTCTGTAGGAAACTGGCCTTCCATCTCTGATGGTCTTGAGAGTTTATAGGGACCCAAGATTTTCCAGAGTATGGAGTTTGACAAATGGGAAAGATGTTTATGGGAACATAATAAATATCTAAACCTTGATTATCCGTGAACTACAGAAGATTCCACATAAATCTGACTCATATATAGGGGGAATAATGATCTTTTGACTCCTATTGGGTATCGAAATTATGAGTATTAATTTTTTTCATCTCTTTTCATTTTGTCATATAAGAAATTGGGGGCATGTTCAGGGTCTCATAACACTAATAATCATACCACACATGATTCTTGAGAAACCTTACAGTTTAATGTCATGCGATTTTGACCTTTCTTGGATTAACCTATGCAAGTATAACCAATACACGGAGTAAGGGGTATATTTTTTTTTTTTTAAATGGTGGCTGGACCAGGATAGAGGATCCAAGCATCACTACACATCTTGCAAGGACAGGAATCAAGCCACACGTAGTTCTGGAAAGGGATTCCCAACATAAGTCCGACCCATACATAGGGAAAAGGGGGATTTTGGTTTATTGATATTTGGGCCATGATTTGGGGTCAAGGTGTCACTATGTATACTATAAGGAAAAGAATCAATACACATGTAGTTCTGGACATATCCTCCCTGTAAAGGTCTGGTCCATGCATAAGGAGGGGGAATGAATTTTAAATGATGGATGAACTGGGATATGAGATTGGGGAATCACTACATATCCCAATAAGATAGAAATCAATCCATATATAGTTCTAGCATCTTCCATGCAGTTTAATGTCATATGGTAAGGATGAAGGTAAATTGAAGTGAATTATAACCATACTGCGGCTAGGCCCAAGACTTGAGATCCGGGAATCACTACGTATCCCATTGAGATGAGGATCAACCCATACGTAGTTCTAGCAGATTGTATCCCTCTATAGGTCCAGTCCATACACAGGGATGGGGGGAATTTTTATCTAGCACTGATGTCTAGACTAGGATATATGATCCTAGAATCACTACTTATCCTGTAAAGGCAGAAATCAAGCTGTACATAGCTCAAAATGTTCCCTACAGAGGTCTGGTCAATGTGTAGAGAAACAAGAGGGAATGTTTTTTGATTGGTGACTAGGCCGAGATGTTAAATCCTGGGGTCTCTACATATACTATAAGGGTATTAATCAATACTTACATAGTTATGCACACAATATGCTCCCTGTACTGATCTGACTCGGGTGTAGGAGTAGGGGAATTTCCGTTTCATTCTTTATGGGTACTAGGTCTATCATATCCCTCTATGATTTTCTATGCAAGGTAACCCTTAACATCGATCCTAAGCTCATGTGAGTTATACTCGATGTGATAGAAAATGAGAAATAATGATTTCCTTGGTAGTATGGGGTGATATAGGATATAATAAGGGCATTCACTACTGGAAAAATACCCTGAACCAACGGTTTGGAACCATTGGTATAGGCCACCAAACCGTTGGTATAAGCTATACCAACAGTTTGGAGAACCGTTTCAAATTAAGCCGTGAGGATTGGTCTATACCAATGATTTTGGAAAAACTGTTGGTATAAAACTATACCAACAGTTTTGAAAACTGTTGGTATAAGTAATAAGAAAATCTATACCAACGGTTCCATAAACCGTTGGTATATGTAATTCAAAAAATAATCATCTGGTTGGTTTTGATCTTAGCACCTCCTGTTTATGATTTAAAGGCCTAACCACTAACTTAAATTACTTTTGTGAACACAATTTCATAAATATATATGTATTATCCTAAGTATTTTAAATTTTTATTTATTTAATGTCCGTTGTAAGAATATTCCATTAAAAATACATGTACCTATACCAACGGTTCTTAAAACCATTGGTATTGACCTATAACAATGGTTTTGAGAACCATTGGTATAGGTTAATTGATTTTGGGACCTATACCAACGGTTTTGGACAAACCGTTGGTATTGGGGGGACCTATACCAACGGTTTGGCCAAACCGTTGGTATATGGTCTCTATAATGGACATATACCAACAGTTTTGGCCAAACCATTGGTATAGGTACAAATTAGTAAACCTATACCAACGGTTTGGCCAAACCATTGGTATAGGTCCCCCCTATACCAATGGTTTGTCCAAAACCATTGGTATAGGTCCATATAAGTGACCTATACCAACGATTTTGGCCAAACTATTGGTATAGGTTCAAATTAGTGAACTATACCAATGTTTTCCCCAAAATAGTTGGTGTAGATCATATTTTCAGTAGTGATTATGTTTAATGTGATGGTTGGGACAAGATCGAGGGTCAAGGAATCATTACGTATCCCACTGATGAACGAGAATCAAGCCATATGTAGTTCTTGATTTCCCTCCCTGTGTCGGTCTGAACCATTCACAGAAATGGGGAGGGTATTTCTATATTTTACTTGCATGAATTTGAATTAAATGCAACATATTGTCAGTTGGAACACAATACCTACCATGCGGTTTAGTATCATGTGGCAAGGACGATTTTGGACTTATAGTTTAACATCATGCTGTAAGTATGAAGATGCTATGCAGTTTTACATCCTATAGCAAGGATGTATTTTTCCTTGTAGTTTATTATCATGTAGCTAAGGACAAAGATATTAATATGCAGTTTTACATCCTACATCTAGGATGTTTTATGTCTTTTTGCTGTTTAATGTCTTGCAGTTAAGGACGAAGATGTTTCTATGCCGTTTTACATCCTGAAACTAGGATGTTTTATGTCTCTATACAGTTTAACATCTTTCATATAAGGATAAAGATGTTTCTATGTAGTTTTACATCCTACTTCTAGGACATTTTTTATCGCTATGCAGTTTAACATCTTGCAGCTAAGACGTATGTGTCATTGTTATGTGAAGTATTTATTCATAAACCTTGTTTTAGTGGGGGTAGTGATGAGCTACCCATCCATTTATATCAAAGAATATTCTCCATTAGAGTATACCTTATGTATGGCGTATGGTCCCTCCCATTTTGGCTCAATATTTGGGGGTTTCTTCTCAAGTATCATCAAGGTTCGGAGGAAAAACACCATATCTTCTTTGAGGAAAGACCAAATGAGAACCTTTTTGTTAAAGGATAGTGCAATATGATTTTGTTAGATTTCCAAATGGTGAAAAGTGTGTAACATTTTCTCATCAAATATCTCCAACTCATCAAACCATTCTTGGGATTGCTCTTCCATGTAAAGTTGATCATAAGCGAAAATTCAGAGTGATGAAAATTGAACTTCGATGGGCAGAACCGCCTCTGTCCCATATACTAGTGAGTACGGGGTTTCCTGGGTGGAAATGTGGGTCATGGTCTTGTATGCCCATAAAGCATAGAGGAGCTTGTATGGCCACGATTTCTTATCCTTGTCTACCAACTTCTAAAGTATGTTGGACAAAGTCTTATTGAAAGCCTTTATCTGCCCATTGGCCGATGCATGATAGCAGGATGAACAGTTGGATTTGATTCCATACTCCTGGTATAACTTTTCCAACTCAGTATAGAAAAAGTTGGTTCCATTTTCCATTATTATTGTATGAGGGACACCAAATTTGGTAATGATGTTGGCTTTCATAAAGCTAACAATAATTCTTTCCCCGACCTCTTTAAGGGGTACAACTTTAGCCTATTTGGAGAAGAAGTCGGTTGCTGTGAGAATGAACTTAAATTTCCTAGATGTGGAAGGAGGATATGGTCCCACAAAATCAATCTCCCATAAGGAAAATGGCCAGGTGTACATAGATGTGTGATGTAGTTATAGGGTTTGATGAATGAAATTGGCATGAAATTGGAAGGTATGACACTTATTGTTGAATGTGGCACAATCCTGTAACATAGTGGCCCAATAGTATCCAATCCTTCAAATTTGATGGGAGAGATTTGATGCTAATTAGTGTGGTCCACAAGTTCTGGAATTCACTTCTTTCATGATGTAGATAGTCTCTTCTCTATCGATGCACCTGAGAATAACTTCATCAAGGCCTCACTTGTAGAGAACATTTTCTTGGTTTACGCCACCATAAAAGACAAAATTGACTGCCCGCCTTCAGATTTATTCTCTTCCAGCCTTATCTGGTGGGAGTTCCCCCCTCTAAAGGTCATTTGCAATGAGATTCATCCAGATGGTGGTATGACCGTAAGGATTAGGAATGGGGATAATCTCATTGATTTATTCCATGTTATTATGAATGAATGTAAAGACCATCCTATGGTGGAAAATTATGATGAATGTTTCATCCCGGTCTAGATTATCTAGGGCTGTGGCTATATTGTTCAATGCATTGGCTTGAGAATTTTGTGACCGGGGGATGTAAGTCAGTGTTGGTTCGGATGGGAATTTGATAATCAATTCTAAGACATTGTTCATAAAAGGTACCAATACCTCTTTCTTAATGGAATAGTCACCATTTACCTACTTGATTACCATCTCTGAATCACATTTTATATTCAGGTGTTCAGTTCATTCATGAAGTGCCAGCTCCAAGCCTACAATGAGGGTTTGGTATTATACTTAATTATTTGTGCACCCCTTAGAAATTAGAAAGGATTAAGGCAAGACAAAATTTTATAGAGATATTAGTATAACTCCCAACTGTACTTTTTAAAGTTTGGTATCTTCCATCCTTTTCCCTATTGGGCTTCTGGAGGCACCGTCGAAGTACATCTCCCATGCCTGGGGGCCTTCTTGGGTGGATAAAACCTCTTCATCAGGAATCTTGGTATCCAATGGGGTTATTTCTTTTAAGGGGTTATATGCTAGGAAATATACTAACGCCTAGCCTTTGATGGATTTCTGGGGATGTACCATATGTTAAACTATTATAGGATGACTTCCCACCATGATAGGTATCTAGTTAGTGTAAGATGACTGAGTATATACTTGATTAGGTTGCAGCAGGAGGCTAGATGGACCTCATGGTGTTGCAAGTAATGCATGAGTTTTTGAACTGCAAATATTAGGGATAGGCATTCCTTTTTGATTCTTGAATACTGATTCTCAACATCAATCATTGTTTGGTTGAGGTAATAGAGACAATTATCACTTTTGTCATCATTTTTATGTGTGAGGAAAGTGCCTAAAAACTATTATAAGGTAGTTATGTACAAGATGAGTGGTCTTCCCTCAAATGGTGGAATTAGAACATGTGGGATTAGGAGATACCTTTTAATATTGTTGAATTATTCTTGAAAATCATTATCCCACTCATATGCGACCCCTTTCTTCATCAACATGGTGTAAGGAAAAAAATTACATACAAGGTTGGCTATGAAGAACTAAATTTAGGCCAGGTGCCCATGGAGACCCCTCAACTCAGTGAGGTTGCAAGAAGGAGACATGCAAAGGATGTTTTTTTTCTTCTCAGGGTTGACTTCAATGTTGCAATGGCATAGGACGAATCTGAGGAATTTCTTAGAGGTAATTCTGAAAGCACAATTTTAGGGATTTATCTTTAGACTGTGTTGTAGCAGTTTATTGAAGACAATTTCTATATCTGTAAGGTGGTTTGAGCACTTTCATGATTTGAACACTGGGTCACCGATTTATCACTCGATTAATTTTCCCAAGAAGGGCTTGAAAATGCGATTCATGGAATGCTGATATATTGCACATGCATTTTTTAGACCAAAGGGCATCACCTTATAGTAGAATATTCCCTGGGGTCCCTGAAAGTAGTGGATTATTTATCTTCTCAGGATATTCGGATCTGGTTGAATCCAGAATATTCATCCATGAAAGAGAGGGCCTCATATCTAGTGGTCACATTGATCAACAATTTCGTGATCGGGACCAATAAATCATCTTTTAGGCTGTGCTGATTGAGTTCTATAAAGTCAATGAAGAATCTAATCTATCCATTCTTATTTTTAATAGGGAATATTTTTTTCATCTATATTGGATATTGGACTTCCCAAATGAAGTTATATTTGATTAGTTTTTAAATTCATCCCTTCTTTTGGCAGCATGTGTCAGGTGGTTCCTTCTAGCAGCCTGCTTGTAGCAACAATGGTCTTTTGATAGACCCTAGTGATGAGTGGAGAACTCAGGATTGAGGCCTGGAATTTCTGTATAGTTCTAGAAAAATAAAACATATCGATCCTTCTTTATGAAGGAAGTATATGCATCCTATTCCTCAAAAGTCATATCCACACTAATCAGAGTGGGTCACCAATATCTTTTAGTTCCCATGTTTATCTCCGTAAGTTCATCAATTATGGTGGAAATGCATTCTTCGAATAATGGAGGGGAATCTTTGAGATCTTCTTATTATGCTTATTCTTTATCCTCTTCATCATCTTCTTCCTCTTCTTATGGGTAGAGGATTCTTGATAATAACCCTACAACATTGAGTCATGGATCACAACTCTGATTTATGGAAACCAAAACAACTCCTTTTTCCCTGGCTGACTGCGGGGAATTTTTTGAAGAGGATGGAATGAGGGTGGATGAGTTTTCTCTATTTTGTTTAGTGACAGGACATCATCTTCTACCTTAGTGAGTAAGGTAGGAAATTTCTATGGCCCCAAGGATGGACTTGGAGCATTTTTGTTTGATCCCTCATAGTCATTATTGTTGTTAGCAGGATTTTCGGCATTCTTTGACCTACCATACATAAAAGAAATCATAAATATGGGTGAGTCCTTGTTTGATATTGAACTTATGCACTCAACCTGATTGGTGGGTAATACATACTCTTCCCCAATATATTTGAGGGGATTGGTGGGAACCATTTATCGTCTCTTTGGGGTAGTGATCCAACCAATGTTGTCAGCCAAAGATTGCTTCTCTTTCAATTCATAGAACCATGCATCAAGGTAATGTGAATCACATGATTGAAATGGAGACATATCATAGTGAAATGTCCTATTTTTCCCATTAGCACTATATTTTATGCACCGATGGTATGGTCAGGGAATCAAAACATGATGATGCAGTTAGGGCCTCCCCAATAGGATGTTGAAGGCCATACTTTTCCACACTACCAAAAACTTAGAATTAGACATGTGGTCACCAAGCTATGTTATTGCTTGATTCATCCCAATAGATTCTTCTCAATTTTTGTCATATCCTAGCAGATTTGTGGTGTAGGGTGTCAGACTATCCTCATCATGGCCCAAATAATTAAGTGTTCATAGCGGGAGGATATTAACTCTAGATCCATTATCGATGAAAATTTTTTGGACATCAATTCCATTTATCTTTCTAGACACATATAAGGGTTTTATGTGTCCCTACATGATGGAATCCTCATCCTAATCATTGAAGGAGATGACAACATGACATTCTTCTGGATGGGTCTCTATCCTATAGACTTCGACATTTGTTACTTCAGCCACAAATTCCTTGGGACTTAGTAAGGCTTTGATGAGTACCACCCTAAGGTCTACTAATAGACTCAAGGCATCTGGGATTGATAGATTTTCCAGTACCGAGTCTAGATGCTTTAGAATATCATATTTATACTCTAAAGGCCAGTGCTTCCCGGATTGGGGATGCTCTTTCATGGGCACTTTAGGGGCTTGAGCTTTGTACATATATGGTCTGGCCTCTATGATAAGAGTTGATGGTGCTGCTGTGCTTTCTGAGTTTGGTCAAACTGGTCTGCCTATACGCCTTAGGCGATTAGACATCTTTTCTTCCTCCAATGGATACTCCAAGATGATTGGGCTCAGATTTCTTCTAGAAGGGGTAGAGAAACACTCCGGTTCTTATTGTGTCTGCTGGAGTGTCCTTCTGTGATTTTCTATAACATTAATGGTTTGAGTTAAGGTGTGGCCAAGAATTTGACTCCTAACATGATCACACCTTCTTGGAAATCCTCGGCCTCTACGGCCTCTTCCTCTAACTCTCTGGTTGGATGCGAGGAATTTTGGTTCATGAACAAAGTCTCCATCAGTGAAGGGGCCCATCAAGTGAATGATATTAATGAAGATGAAGATCAGTTCTTGATCTGAAAACAAACTGTTTTGTCTGTATTTTTTATGATGGTTCCATTTGGAAGGGCAATGCCCATTGTCCCGTTTGGCAGGGCAGTTCCCATTGTTCCATTTGGCATGGCGGTGCCCATGCTTTCAATTCTACTGGGATGAAGTCTGAAAGGGTCAAGAATAGTTTTGGATTTGGTGTAGGCTCATCTTCTGGCTCCTACTTTCGGCCTTTTTAGCCCTTAGAGGATTGTGGGTATAAGGATGATGGTTGTGTTGCATCAAGAGATATTGGGGGAAAGATTGGTTGCTTCAACTATACCTGGAGGATGTCATGATCTTGGTTGACTATTTTCCGAGTCATCCAATTGTCAAATTTTTTATCCTTTTTTTGTGACTATTTTCCACTCCTCTTCCTCTCTTGGGTATAAGGTGGATACATACACCACTTGTGCTAGAGGCAAACCTAAATTAACTTGTCCAGAATCCACCATCTCTTGGAGGACATCCTTAAAGAATAATCATTCCTGGATGGTGTGTCCCAGTATTCGGTGGTAGCGAGAATAATTTTGATGGCCATTGAGACCCACTTCATCAGCTCAATTTGGACCTAGTATCCGTATCAAGTTTCAATTCGTGGTGGCTATGAAGTAGTCCTAGAATTGGTCATCTCAGAATGATTAGACCTTATTTGTTCCTCAAAATAATTTCTTTTGGAACCCCTTCGCTCATCTTACTGAGACGGGGGTGGTTCTTGGAATCTAGGGGGTCCTACACAATTTTTTGGAGGCCTAGCAACTAGATCTGGTACCAAGGGTGGCTTAAGCAAGAAATAAGATGATTTATCTTTTCCCATTATTTTTCCTGGGGCTACTTAATACTTAAGATTGGCCCGCTGTAAGGAGTCTTGTATCCTTTAGGCAATGGAGGAGAAATATCATAACCCACTCCTGTACTTCACTGGGATGAGTGGTGTTCACAATTCATCCTGGGGATTATCGATGGACATAATGATCATTTCATCATGGGGGAGTGGTCAGTTCAAGGAGTAAGTTAGGCCTTTCCATATGGTGATGAATTCTAAAACTATTTCTTCTTATCACTGCTTGAAGTTCATGAGATCACTGACAGTTTTCTTAGGAAATGTTGAACTGAACTGAAAGAGAAACTGTTATTGGAGGTTCTATCAGCCTATGATTGAGTTAGATGGAAACAAATATACCACATAAAGGCTAAACCCTATAGAGTTTGCATGAAGAACCTAAGTTTAACTACTTCTTGTTGCTCTGGAGTGCCCATCATGGGGTCACAGTAAGATGCATAGTGCATTAGATGCTATTCTGAGTCTCTTAAACCATTGAACAACAGAAATACAGGTTTCCCAAAGTTTGAAAGTGGAAGAAAATTTCTCACTCAATCATGGTAAGGTTTGCATTATGGTTGAATCAAAGTGCACCGACCTTCCATGGTTTCCTATTGGGCTATCAATTTATCAATGTTATTCAAGAACCATTAATGTATATCCTGCTAGACTTGAGATTGGGCGGGTGAAGTAAGGGGAAAAATGGATGTGCTGGCACTACTAGAATTTGAGGTGGATACCCAGCCCGAGGTATCCATTGTGGGTTTGCCTGAACATATTCTAGATGTTTTCTCAGTGGAGTGATGTCTTGATGTTCTTTCAGAGATGGATTCAAGTAGACTGATGGTCCCAGTGCTAGATTAGGTGGTCATATGAGCTTAGTTTCATTTATCAGGATGATTGACTATGGAAAAGGTACCTCTTGTGGGAACACCTATTGACGTTCTTCTTGAGGAACACATCTAGAAAGATAGCTTCTTCGATGTAGCTCTACATTGATTCGACTAAGATCTTTCATTTCTTACTTATTCTTGGTGAATATTTCTTCAAGCATGAGGGGAACATTCTTAAAGGGAGGATGAGGTGGGTCATAGATTACCTATGATTTATTATTCTCCTTATTGTGGATACACGAGGAGGTAGTAATGGGTTTTCCGAGGTTGCCCCCAAATTTAGGGTAGCTCTATAATTCCGGGTATGCACACCATCAAGTTCGATGTGAGATTCCTCTCAGAGAGAAACCATTTCTCTTTCATACTATTCATTTTTATCATTCCCTATGAGATTCGTGGGACTAAAATTCACCATGTTCACTGATGCATACCATATTGGGGGTGGTGTACTTGGTGCCGAATATCATGATAGCCTTTTGTGTCATTTTTTTGTACTTTATCCTTCCATTCTGTGGCATTCTTTGAATTTATTTGTGAATATTAACCCTAAGGGAGATATTATCTAACCTCGCAATATACATTTTTCCTGAGGGGTATGAACCATGAGACAAGACTAAATGGGTGACCTCTCTGCTCATAATTCTACCTAAATGGGAGAAGAGAGACATCCACTGTGCAGGAATATGAGGTAAAAATTCCTCCAGCCTTAAGGGATGGGGTTTCTCCCATTATTCCATTAATGCGTTATGTCTTGGATTTGTTGTTCTTATGAGGGAATTTTGAGTTCATAATTTTCCCAGCCCTGTATCCTGGGGTTGTTCCCATATTTCAGTGGTAGCTTCCGCTATTTTAACCTTCTCGATTTCATGCACTCTTGTGAGGGTGTGAAATGGGTATGGAGTGGGGTTTGCATGATATTTATTTGCTTTTGAGGACATGATCACATCTTGTTGGTTGGATTCCCTTATGTGGGAATATTTATGGATGTTCTCGGTTTCCTAGTTCAGAAGCTTCTCGATGACCTGATCTCATCGGGCCTGATGCTTGTGAGACTTAAGCAACGCCGATTATTTTTTATCATTCCACCTTTCCTGAGTAGTGATTTCATTTGATTTCCTTCCTTGGATAATGATATTATAATATTTCATTTTTGATGAGTTATGCTAGACATGACATGGGGTGAAGTGTAGAGCTCCTTGTTCTCTCCATCCTAGGATATGAACTCTAGATGGGGCATCCCCAATGAGGAAACACAACTTTTACAGTGCGTGGATATAGGCTAGTTCAAGGTCTTTCTTTATCCTTTCTGATCATGGCCCCATATATATTGGAGGGTTTATGAGTTTATTATATGGAGAAACTCTCATAATATGTTGACATGGTCTGCATACCATTCATAGGGTAAGAACTTTTCTTTTAGCTGGCAGAGAGTTGTCTAGATATTGAGGTGAATGTTATGCATATATTCCTCAGACAAATACCTTGGTATGTTGAAGTGAGAAGTGGTCATGGTCAAATACATCAATTATATATCTTCCTTATCTAGTTTTCTTTTCACGAGAAACATATCCTATTATTTTTATTCTGGGGACTCCTCTACTTGATATGCCAAGCTTGATTGCTTTGTAATGATTTCATTCCAAGCATCGGGGATGGTAGGATCCTCATTGATATGTGATCGGCGTAGGGGTGGCTCATAAGATGAGCGTGGACCTATACCATCTCCTCATTGAGAAAGAATATCACTCATTATAGACAGAGTATTTGACATGTCTGACTCCATCTTTCCGAGAGCCTCAGCATAGGAGGAATTTCTCACATTTGTCCCAGAAAGGGAAGGACATTCTTACTAATGTGAATTTTTATTGTGGAGAGGACCTTCACAATTGATGCTACAATGGCTAGGGCTTCCATTGTAACTTGATTCCCTAACCATGGGGAAGGTCCCTATGGCGTATGCCCTGGGTAGGACCTTCATGGTGGTCTGCGGTAGGAGGAGGACCTTCTTGCTACTTACTGTCTCTGAGGGGAGGACCACCTTGATGACTGCTATGTTGGCAAGGACTACTATCACAACTTGATATTTGGTTGTAGAGGGGAATTTATGCAGTGTACATTCTGGGGAGGGCCTTCAGGATGTACTGCAATGAGGGAAAGACCTTCTCGTTTCTTAATGTTTCTATGGGGAGGGCCTTCGCAGGAACTGCCATTGTAAGGAGGGACTTAATAGTGGCTGTCATTATGGCGAGGACCACCATCATGAATTAATACCTGACTACAGGGAGAAGCATATCTACAGCATTGATCATACCATGATTAACTATTTTATTTCACCCTTATACCAATGTATTAAACTGATTTTGGAATGAAAATTAAATGTTTAAAAAAAAGTTTTAATTCATGATTGGTTCTATAATTTAATAATTATAACTTTCACAGAGTGATATTTTACTTGTTTTGATGTTTTTTTTTATAGGTGGAGGAGATTTGGAAGGTCCATGATGAAGTCCACAAAAAATGGGCCAATCTTCACATGATCCAAGAACACCAGTGGACTAATACGCATAATTCTACTTAACCATGAGTCCCAATGGGATAAAAGTTTGTGTTCTGGTCCAAAATTTAATGGGATAAATTCCATATGAAGGAACCCAAGCCCCATTCTGCCTCTAAAATTCCCATCCGAACTGATCTGTCCAGGGAATAAAATTTACACAAATCAAAAGCAGTGTTGTTTATTTTATCAATATCTCAGACTTTGGTTGTCCAAATGGATCCAAACGTTTGGTGGAAATATTCATGATGTGGGGATACAACTTTCTAGTTTTTTCCAATGGGACATTAGACTGTCTAGTGGCCTAACACTACGAGCCAATTGGTTTTATACAATCTGTGTGCTTAAAACCACCTTCCAATTTGCCTATAAAAGAACACCTTGGCCACCTCATTTAAGAGTTTGACTAGGGTGCAAGGTGCTATGATTTTGGAGTCCCAAAGATATCTCACCATCATTAATAGAAGTTATGAGGCTATGGGAAGTTCTACTTTAACATCTTCTTCTTCCTCCCCTCCCATGGGTTTTTAAACCCCTTGTGATCACCCAGGGAGGAACGTGATGTAATCCCGAGCTTCATACTTGAATTAGTTTGAATGATATTTTTAATTCCATGATGTATATTGTTTATCTTCATCCTCTATTTTTATTTAATTGAGTTATATACTGGTATGTTATACTCAAACTCAAATGATCATGTTTGGGGGTACCCTTTCATGTGATGTTTCACACACTGTTCATCACTTTTTCCTCCCTCATTCAATTGAGGTGTTTGTATGGTTAATATTGGTCAATTGAACTCACATAAACACTGTCAAGACCATGCAAATTTATTTCATGGTATCACAAAGAAATAACATACAAACCTGGAAAGCACATCGTGTTATTTGTGTGTTTCCTTGGTGAGTTTTGATTATTAATTCGAACAAAAATCACACAATCATCAGTAGTGTACAGTGAATCATTGTGTGTTTTTGACTAAAACCTAGTAGGTATCCTAGTATAAAATCATTAAAATTATGGTAATAGGTATTACAAACTAGGGATTAAAATATCTATACCCTTTCTCTTGAAGTGATGAAGGATGAACAATCACGATACTCCCCTGGGTTGATCACGTTTAATTAATCTTGTTCATTTATACTTTGTTTTATCACTTTAGTTTTTCTATTGTCATATTTAATCATAAAACCAAAAGTTTTATTAAATACCATTCCCCTTCTATTTTCATAATCAAAACCATCTTTTCAATTAATTGCCGAGAGATGACCTAGGGTTTTTACTATACTGTAGAAATTCTAGTTAAAACTAAAAAACTAATTTGATGCACTTAAAAACATGATCAAGCGTATACCCTAAGGAGGAACATCTGGGCAGACAACAGTAGGGGGAGATCCTTCTTAATGTATAATATTCTGGTCAAGGGGTGGGTTACCCTAGCACGCATCATGAGATAGTCTCTCGTGATCGATCATTCATAGCCCACAGAGTAATCCCCTATGGGGGCTTTGGGGAGGACCTTCAGAGCTATTGGTAGGAATATTATAGGGAGACCCTTAGAAACTACTAATGAGATATCCATAATTTGGTAATGTAATGATAGGATCTTGAGCCTTTCTTGATATATGCTCAAGGGAGTCCAAAAATCTAGCTTCCAGCAGAGTGAAATCATGTATATGCTCTTCATTTTCTGGTTTCCCTTGGTGCATTTAATTTTTGGGAACTATCTTGCAGGTAATCATGGCCATCTTCTATTGGTAACAACCTTCATATATGGGTTCCTATTTTGTTGTTTCCTGTGATTTCACTGAGATACGCCAACACATATCTTGAGTTTTGGAAGATATGTATGCCTGACTTGGAGAAGCCACCACATTGGACCAACGTACCCCAATTAGAATGAGTATTTGTTCCTGATCTAGTTGTCCATGCATCCTAGGATATTGCCACCAAACCTCCTAGACTGGAGAAGGGATGCATAACTGCTCTGAATTGACTAACCCATTTTGTGGTTAATTCATTCCATTCTTGGAAACTGGGTCATGGGTTTGGTTCCTTTCCTTTTCCACCGATGAAATGATATCTTGAAATGTCTGGAGGATATTTTCTGGAATCAGCGTTTGGTCTTCCATCATTGCTAGGATGTGCTGAGACACATATTTTTCTAGAATGAGTATGAAATCTCATTTTATTTTCAGTGCAGGAGTTTGTGACTGCTCCGGTCCTCCATAGGTTTCTAGTGGGTACTGGAAGTTCTCCTGTTCCATCATAGAGGAATGAGTTTTCTTCCAGTTGTCTTCTCTGGTTGCCACCATATTTGAATGATGAGCTTCATATTTATGAGTAGGAATTTTCATCTGGTTGCTTGCCTCTGTAATTGTCTCACAGACTTTGTATGCATCCAAAAGAATTTGAATCATCTCATATTTGTTTTCCGCCCTATTTGGATGGTGGGATTAATGTGCCTCAGTAGGTATTTGTGCCTGCCAATAGCTAGTTGTCATCCTATTTGGATGAAGAGATCCTTTCTCATCGATAGATATTTGCATCTGCCTATAATTTTCCACTCTGTCTGCATGGTGGGACCAGTGATCACTAACAGGAATGTACAAGTGCTTGTATTATGATACCCTATTTCCATGGTAGGCTTGAGTGGAGGGGGAATAGTTGTATGTATGCCCATTTAATGCTGCCACATTTTTAAGGAGGAGTTCCTCCTTAGGAATCATGGTGATTACCTACTCCTGGTTATATGTTTTCGGCCCTTAGTGGGTGGCCCAAGGGGTCTGTGTCCTTTGGACTTTATTTGGTGCCTTAAGTATAAGATCCTCTTCTGAGTGAGTATACTTGGTCACCTGGTGTTGGCAATGACTCTCTCCATCAGGGGACTATGAGTAAGACCCCACGCCATTGGGATGAATTTATCAACATCTACTTCATCTGCCTCCCTGAGATAAGAGAGGTACTTGTTGTCGTATTTCATGGATAAACTCCTAAAATGGTTCAAGACAACCACTAGGGAAACCTTGTGCGGGGGCATCAGCAATGGCTGAGGAGGATACTAGAGAGATTTCAAAAATTGGAGGGCTTTTCTTGTGGCCTCCATGGTGGGGAGAGTACCATTTTTGTGGTACTCTCTAATAATCATGATGGACACCTAGTGTTGAAGACGCCAGGTAGGTGAGGGGGTCCTGATCTTCATCAGGGACCTGACCGCCTATGGGATCACTAAGATGCGTGTCTGCATTTATTGTTAGGATTACATTTGGATCACTTTTTCTCTAGAAACCTGAAAAATATATAGGAAATATACAGACAACAAAACACTATCAAAGTAGCATCTCTTGACCATATGCATATTTGACTATTATGCTTAGCCTTCATCCTTTTAATGAGGTGAAGGGGCTAGAGTGGGGTGAAACCCAACACCATGGTTGAGGATTCACATCGGGTTCACCATTTTTTTCCGACCCGAGGTGAGAATTTTGGGGAAAACAAGAGGGTCTGAAAAGAATTATCACTCATCTATTATTGTAGAGAGAATTTCACATAAAGTTAACCATTTTTTTTTCGATCCAAGGTGACACCTAATTATACTTTATGGGTAATTGGATTGACCCTGTGGGGACTAGGAAATTTATCCCTTTTTCATTATGTAGGAGGTGTCACAGTCAAATGGTCCCAATAGGCGATTGCAAGGGGTTAAGTATTTTTGCAATCAGTCCTTCTAGGATATGATTTCCTTATACAGTTTCCAACAGGTTCATTTGTGGATCCAAAAAAACTCAAAGACACTAGTATCTGTGATTCATGGACCTACTTTCCAAAGGTAGGTGCTCGTTGGACAATGATTTGGCCAACAACACTTAAGGACTCCATTGGCAGAGAGGATGGGAGGTCGGGCTCATCACACCCATTTGGGGGGAATTATTTCCTATTCCATGACTCTATTAGATATTTAATCCATGTTTATATTCTCATGAATCCTCGGTTTATTTCCGAAGAGTTTATCCATGGGCTACCCCTGGGTTGTAGGATCATCATGGATATACATGGATTTGATGCTATGGAGGTAATGCTAACGTAATCCATTCAATGAGGTGCTCTAGAGTTTATCATCATCCAGGAGAGAAAAAAGGTGGTTTTATGTTGGGGTAAGACCCATTATATGGTCTTCCTACATATCCTCAGGAGAGGAATCATAGCCCACATAGTTCGTTTATCAGGAATTACACCTAGGAAGAATCCCTTTAAAATTTGGGGGAACATTTTATCGAGACTGGCTTATGAGGATAATGTCTCTTGAGCTTAGGACTTTAAGAAGTAGTTCTATGTATCTTAGTTAGAATAGGAATTAGTGTTCTTATAGTTCATTTATCTTGGGGCTTACACCTGGTAGGAGGCCCATTTGTTGGGGGAATAATTGGGTGAACCTTTAGGAAGGGAACCCCTTTGAGCTCGGGCCTTCAATAAGGTGTCCTATGTATCCTAGTTGGAACATGAATAAGTTTTCTCATAGTTCATTTGGGGTGGGGATTATACATGAAGATTCCAACTTGAAGGGGGGGGGGGTATGATCTCTCATTTAATGGATGAGATGATATTGATCTTAGGCCTAGATAAATGGCTTCCTACATATCCCAGTTGTGTTGGGAATCAGAGTTCTTGTAGTTCATGTTGCTTGGGGATTATACCTGGGAAGGGGACTATTTATTGGAACCATGAGGATGATCTTGACACAGGATGATTTTAAGGTTTGTTTTGGGCTTACACTTAGGGGGATACCCATGTTTTTGGACTATGTAGATGTCATGATCACCACCAACCTCTAAGACCACATTTGTCATGCTCAGTGTGATAAAAAAGAGGAGGTAATAGATCTAAAGATCTCATGTCCTACATCATCTGTTGATAGATTGTACATGAGCTAGGAGAGAGACAGAGGGTCATTGAACATGAAAACCTCAACTTTGTTGATACATAGTATAGTCAATCTTGGTGATCTACCTGGACACATCCCGAGATGTGGTGAAGAGGCTGAAGAGTGAAACCTATCACAAAAGGCTAGGGGCTTACCTTAGGATGAGTGCCATTTTAAATTTTGGGAAAGGGGAGGAGCATCATCCCTGGTCAAAGGAGAAGGAAAGAGTGACCATTTTTTTTCACTGACACTCATTGAAGGGAAAGGCAATTGGTTACCCCTAAACTCAATAATGGGGAGGTTTACATTGGCATCAAAAAGTTGGTCCTCAGGTCACCTTGGGAATGTAGACTTAGAGACATTTTGAGGGTCTGAACTATTGTTGGTACAACCTTTGTGACTATGCTTACCTCAGGTACGTAGATTAAGAAAGGTGCACTAGTGCGCCCGATGATCTGATCATATGGGTCAGGTGGCTTTGGAGGAGGCTTTGGCCTGATGCAGTGCATGATGTAGGGTTCGATCTGTGTAGCGATGCACTATGCAGAGCACCAAATTAAAGAAGGGTCCTACAGCCTATGGTTCACAAGTAATTAATCTACGAGGGATTTATGGTTCACGATGGTACCAATTAGGATTTATGTTCACCAATTATTATCAAGTTCATTCTTTTTATGGTTCACGACTAGTTATACCTATGGAAAAGTGATTCGTGGTTCGAACTTTACTAATGATTCGAAATATAAGTTGGAAACTTCTCTGTATCCAAATTTTCTCTTCTAGCATCTAGGGTCTACTTCGCGCTCTCTTCCACCCATCCTACCTCTCATTCATATCCTCTTCCACTCCCTCTTGTGATTATTTTATAGAGTTCTAGAGAAAAAATATCTGTAGGAACATTGGACAATTTGTAGAAGCCCATGAAGATATATCTCAACCTATAGAAGACTCAGTAAACCGGGGTTTTCAAAGGATGTGGTTCACGAGAGGTGGTTCACAGAATCCTTCCAGCTTGCTTCGTTCGTGAACATCTTAGTTCACGGGATGGTATGCGAATGGAATTTATGTGCTCAATTTTTCCAATGACATGGTTTGTGGGGTCCTAGGTTTTCTGGCCATTGCCCTGCTGGACAGCACCTCACGGGTCCTTCTGCATACTGATGGTTTGTGGTTTATGCTCCCTACGATATTTTCCCAGTGATGGTAGGCAGTAAACTAAAAATCCTTCAAATTTTAATTTCTTCAAGTTTCTTCTCAAATTTGAAATTCAATTTTCATCCATTCTCCTTGATGAACCTATAAAAATGTTTTATTCCTTCTGTAAAGTGCTTGTGGGAGTATTTACTTCCCTTTACAAAGTTTTCAGGACCCTACAATCTCTAACTACCTTTATTGGTGCATATTGTGCTCCTTCTGGGTGAATATATACTTGAGAATATTATGATCCATATATATGTAACAATTCTATCCATAGATATAATTCCTCCAAATATTAATTGAAAAGATTATTATATCTAACTATAGATCACACGTCAGATAGGTTTTCTCAAGGATATTAAAATTTCAAGATGAATAATCCATATTTTTTATCATTTTTCATGAGAACACAACCCATTCCCTACTTTATAGAATCATTATAGATCAAAAATCATTTATCTATTAAGGGTAGTGTGAGTAAAGGTGTAGTTATAAGAATCTTATTTAAATTCATGAAGCTCTATTCACATTAATATGTATAAATAATTTTTACTCCCTTTAAATTTATCTTGGTTAGTGGGTTTGGAAATAATGATAAGTTCCTTAAAAATCATTGATAATACCCAACTAATCTAATGAGACTATGGATCTCTATCATAGATATTATCTTAGTCCATAAATCAATCTCCTTTTTCTTATAATTATCTAAAGATATCCCACTATTTATGATAACATGCCCTAAGAATGTTTCTTATTCTATCATAAACTCATATTTATTATAATTTTCATATAAATTCCCATTTCTCAATGTTTTTAGCACAATACTCAAATGATACTCATGTTCTTACTTACTTTTAGAGTATATATGAATATATTTTATAAATATCACCAAAAATTTGTCAAGGTAATACTTTAAGAATATATTCATCAATTCCACCAAGTTTATAGGATAATTAGTGAGTCTGAATAGCATAACTATGAAATTATAGTGTCCATATATTGTTTAAAATGTAGTCTTGGGAATATTCTACTTCTTCACTTTCAATTGATGATATCTTGACCAAATATCCAATTTAGATATTTACTAGTCCCTATATATCTAATTTAATAAGTCATTAATCCATGGTAAAAGATACTTGTTATTTATCATGATTTTGTTGAGTTCATGATAATCAATGAAGAGGAACATTGACCCATCCTTCTTCTTGATAAAGAGGATTGATGCAACCCATGGTGAAACACTTGGGAATATAAAATCCTTATCCAAATTATATTGTAATTGTTTTTTCAATTCTTTTAATTCAATGGAGGGCATTCTATATGGACTCTTGGATATGGACAAAGCTTCAGGTATAAGTTCAATTGAAAACTCAACCTCTAAATCAAGAGGAAGTCTAAGGAAATATTTGGGGAAAACATTAACATATTCTCTCACATTGATAATGTACTCAAGGTTAATGCTTTAATTTTTATCAACCACATGAACTAGATATTCTTCCTCACAAGGAAACAATATCCATGCTTGAGAATATTTTTTTCAAGGAGATTCATCATCCTCCTTACACTTTTATAGAATCAAAGGATGATTTAGGACATGGAAAGTGATTTCTTTATCTTGGTATTTGATTATGTATATATATAAATACATAAAATACATTCCTATTACAGCATTGGATTCCACTAAATTGAGTATGAAAAGGTTTTCTAGGAGATTCATCATAAAAATATTGATTGGGGAGGAGTTACATACTTGAGATGAAATGATTACAGCTCTTAGTGTTTTCATAAATAATTCAACCTCTATATATCGAGATTATATTTCACTAGTTCAACTAAACTTACAAGATAGGAAAGAATTCATAGAACCAGAATCAAATAAGATTTTTTTTTTCTATTTGTGAATGAATAAAATGTGCACCCATCACCACTTCACTGTCATGATCCAAAAAAATAGTGATATTTTAAGCTCGTCCTTGCTCTATTGGCCTTGGAGGTTGTTGTTGTCAGTTATCTTCAACCACCCTTGTCTTAGTGAATTGACTTTTATGTTGTCCAATTTCCTTGAAATTGAAAAATTGCACCATAGGTGGAGGATTGATTGGACCCTTCCTTTATTTCGTCATATTTGTTGGATTCATCATCTCCCTTTGATATTCATTAGCATGATACCCTTCCTTTCCACACTTAAATCATCTTATTGTTACCTTAAGGTAGTTTAAAAGATATTTATTACCAAATTTATTCATAAACTATATGATATATGAGTTGGAGGACCAACTCAAACTACGCAAAACATTTATTAGAAAATTAAATCAGTCCAGGTTAAAGCATGAGGTGTAATATTATTACACCAATATAAAATTCAGTGAAAACAAAATAGAAATTCCCCAAACCATTTTTAGAGTATGATCTGTATGGTCAATTGAAATTTCAAATTATATCATTTATAAACCTCATTAACATTGAAATAAATAACTTATTTTAGAATCTATACTCCTAAGATGAATTCCCACAACTCCAAGTAACACAAAATTAATGAGTGGAAAATGAATTCTTGGTCAAGAACCTTCATGTTCAACTATGCATCAACACTTCAAAAAATTAATCTTCATATTACTCTAAATACAACATGAAAATAAAATATAAATATGATCATCATTCAAGTTCTATTCATCACATGCAGTTAATGAGGTGTCATTCAATATTATCTTATGTAGACTCATACAGGTATGAGAACATGCTTATGTTTATCACTTACATATTCATACCAGTACGAGTATGAGTTCAACAAAGGCATGAGAAAGTATTGAAGTGCAGGTTTTGAAGTGCATAACCAAGAAATTAATAAAGTATCAATATGAGTAGGAGTTCATCCATACATGAGTAAATAATGAGTTTCCAAACCTTATTGTTAAATAAAAAGAATGTCAAAAATATTTTAACAACATCATCCTCAAAAAAGATAGAACTCCACAAAATTAATTAGATAAGAGCGAATGCATCCAAAATCCATCAATAGTTGTCTTTAAATAATTAAATCATCCAGACATTGAAGTGTGGTAGTTCAAAACCGAAATGAAGTCATGCCTACAGAATCCACTAGCTTATGCAGACAATTGAGAGATTCTCTTTAGATAACCACCAATAGGATCCCATGGGTGAAATATCAGCAATGGGTAGATTTTTTCATACCAAATAAGGAATTTAAATTTAATAGTCATCTTGAAACATCAAAATTACATCACGAATGAATCTACTCAACATATAATACAACAATTCCTCACTCAATGGGGAGTTTTTTATCCTTTATAAACAAATGATTTTCAAAAGATGAATAATATCAAAATAAATTACAAAAAAATGAAACAAGATAGTGGTGATTGGATTCAAAAATAAACTACTTCCCAAAGTCTTTCTTTGAATAACCCTAACCAGTAGCTATAGCAACGTACACATTAAAAAAGTGAAAAGTCCTAATTAATCATATTCATTATTAAAAATAAAAAAGTGAGTACATAAAGAGAAAATACAAAATTTCACCAAAACCAAATAGAAATCATACTAATTAATCCATTATGCTCAATTATTCCCATATAAGATTTCAAAAATTGAACTTGTGATTCTTATAAAATTCATATCCAATTTTAGAAAACATGAACACTATAAGATTAAGGTACACATCTTAATACATATCCCAATTTTTATATCTTATAAAATCTAACACATTTTTTTAATTAACCTAGATGTAAAATTCCTCCAGTAGACCCCAGTTAATAATATATGAGCTTGGAAATATCTTCATACTTAGAGGATGAATCGTCACATGATGATTCAACAGGGGATGATTCATCAGAGGATGGAAGAGGAATATCCACAATAGGTTCACAAGTAATGTATTTTTTCTTGTAAATATGAATTATTGAGGATTTATTTACTATATTACTATTCATGTTAGAGTAATACTTACATTTGTGGGTCCTTCTAGGTTAGGGAGTGATAAAACCATCTAAATCCACCGATGATTTCTTCCCTTTTTTAGCACCAGAGCATAATAAATTTTCTTTAATTTGGAAAGATTATTATTGTGTATCATGAATGGATTCATCAATACTATGAGCCACACAATCCTCCTCCTCCTTATAGGTGGGTTTGGAATCATGAACAAGAAACACAAATCCAAAAAAATCATCTACCTCAAGTATAGCATGATTATTCTTGTAGGGTCAAACTTAATTCCTAACCACATCCTAAGAGACAATCCCACATGAGTTATTTTTCCTAGCCACAATGGGATCCTAAACTCTAATAGTAGTATCAATGTAATACCCCATTACATTTCTATCAGGTATGTTTTATCCTTTGTTTTTGGTTTACCTTTTCATTGGTTGAGTAATGTTGAAAATGAAATTGAGAGGATACTTGTAACGGTGAAGTCATGGATTTGTTAAAATTTCTCACTTAGACTATTAGTTTTTTATACTCATTGGGAACTTAAATTCCATGTAATTGATACTATATATAATTCATGAAATAAATACACAACATGAGTGGTTTACACACCGTGTAATAGGTTCACACCATGTAATATAAAATATTGGATTTTTAATAAAAAAGAGACACATTTTTTAGATATTCCAGCCTTTATGGATCACACGATATGTAATGGGATTACATACCATGTAAATTTCACAAGTTGTGAGTTTTTAGGTTTGTGCATGGATATTTTTCTTTTTATCCACTATGCATCCAATCTCTCTCGACCCAGAACTCACCCTAGGAAATTTGGTTAACTCCTTTCCTTTCAGATCGATTCATTCAGTGACTGATCACCATTGGGGTTGGATTTCTTCTCTCAGGGTATGTAATAATTTTAGTTCTTCTTGGGGTTTGGTTATATTAATGGTTTTGGGATATGGTTGTGTTTAAATTGTTATCATATTGGGTTTCATATCAATACTTTTTAGTTTGTAAATGTTCCTTTTCTTTCAAAATCTATTCTCTTGGTTTTCAAACATCGTTATCAAAGGCATATAAGTTTCTACCATCTTTGAGGTAAGTGTTTCTATATAAAGGGTTAATTAATTTAATTTAATATCATTAAAGATAAATTAATTTGGGTTGTTCATTTATTTGAAGTGATAAATAGTTTCAAATCATTTTATTGGAAAGGAAAATGTTTTAAAAAAGGTTCTTTTCTTTGAAAATGGATTTGCTTGATTTGAAAATGGGTTTTCAAACTTTTAAGTGGATCAGATTGGATTTGATTTTTTTTATGAAATTGTGTGAATGGTTTTGAAAATATATTTGGAAAAATACACGTTGGGAACCTTGGGTGAGTCAATATAAAGACATGGGTAGCCTTAGTGTGCATTGCACCATTATGAGGTAACGTTTTTATGAAATTGGTTGGCATGAATTGATATCTATTGGATCAAATGTATGCTTATTTTGGATTTTTAATGTCTAGTACATAGTATACCATTGACTATATCCCATATGTGAGGTTCCTTTTCATTTTATGGTTATTTATCACCTGATTTTTTTATCATGGATTGTTTCTCATATATTTTTATATGAGGTTGTATCACATAGATTTTCATGATAGGATGTTTCATGGTGTTTACCTGATTACCTCTTGATGTATAAATATGATTTCCTATTTTATCACTTATACTTTTAATATTTATAATTTGAGAATATGAATGGATTTTATGAAAACCAAAGGAGAAAAAGTGGAAATGATTTATAAATTATTTGGATTTATGTAAATTATTTGTATAACTATTTTTTTTAAAATATTTAATTGTTATATTCTTGATATTAAACCTTATATAGAAACTATATTGGTATCCTACTGAGATTTGGATGACATCCTACTTATTCCTTTGGGAATTTTTATATATTTTATTTTAGGATTTAGGTAAAGGGTATATAATATTATAGTATGTTGGATTCTCTTGTTACTGATGCTTTTAGTTTGGGTTGGTCTGGAGGTGACTTTTGGTCATGTATGGATATGAATTACTTTTTAGTTTAGATTTTTTATTGGATTGTATGTATTTGTGTCATCTATTCTGTTTTTAATTTGTACTGTAGTTGTATGTATTGTTTTTCATATATTCAAGACCTATGTTTATTTTCCTATTTTACCCATATTGTGTGACTTGATGATTAGGGTGGCATGTCCAGTTGACTAGGGTTGGTTTATTACAATTTGGTATGAGAGGGATGTTATGCCTGAAGTGTGTTAGCACTACTTGAGTTTGGTTCTATTTCTTGGGTGTACCAGATTTAAGGCCTTTAGAATTAGAATAGTAAGTGCAGAAGAGGGGCCTATCTAGCTCACTACTGGCACCGAAACCAAGTTACCATGGGTGGTCAATGACTTTTACCAGGTTTGAGACTTGGAGTTTGAGGTTATTTGAATGAAATATATGAAAATTTTATTTAAATGTACATGTTCCTTTGAATACAATGGTTTTCATGGTTGATTTAAATTCTTAATGTTTTATATCTTTGTTATCAATGCCTAAAGTTGGTCCTATGATTTTGGAATTTACTCATGACTAATTGGTTTTTTTCTCTTGTTAGAAAATGCCTCCCAAAATTGATCTTTAAAATAAAAGAGAGGAATCTATGAGATAGGTTCCTCAAGATAAACCTACAGTGGAAACTATGTTGGTAGAAGTAGACATTTCACTATTTAGACTTTGGTTCAAGTGGGTGTCAGGATCCCAGGTTGTGTGGTGGATCATGGATCACAATATACTAAGAATAATCCACCAATATTTCATGGTGATAAAGGTCTCCAAGAATCTGAGGAGTGGCTTGAGAGGATAGAGATGATATTTAATTTATTTAAGACTCATGAAGACTATAAGGTTGTGTTTTCCACGTATATTATTGAGGGATTGAGAAGGATATGGTGGGACACTATTGTGAAAGATAAGTTGCATGAGGATCTGACCTAGGCTTCCTTTAAGTAAATATTTAATCTGCATTTTTACCACAAGACATTGCGTGTAGTGAAGAACCTGGAGTTTCAAAACATAGAACAGGGGGAATACCATACTATAGTATTATACCAATTTTGCTAAGTTGGTGCATCTAGAACCAGATCTTGTCACTAATGAGTACTTAAAGGATCATTGGTTTGAGTTAGGAATGAGTCCTGATACTAATTTTATGTTGATAATAATTTTCCTTACAACCTTTATGGAGTTAGTTGAAAAGAAATATTTGGATAAGGCATAAATTTCTGGGAAGACAGGTTTGGGTGGAGATTTAATTGGTTCAGCGGTTAGAAAGGGTGTATCTTCTGGAAAGAAAATAATGCTTAAGAGTGGTTATTTTTCCTCCGGATGAGTTACATGGGTTTCAATAGGGAATAATTAGGTTTTTTTATAATAGTTTGAAATTCATGGTCATACCAGGCCTAACTATATATATGCTCCTAGTAATTCTCATCTTAGTGGATGATATGACCATCTACAATGTTTTTATGAAAAGATATCTCAAGGAAGTAGGGATGGATCCGCTCTCACCAATGGGTCATAGGATAATGTAGATTCTTCCAAGGGTGGTGGGTATAATCTTAAATCAAAGGGAATTGTTCATGTGGATTTGAATGGATAAATTAATGAATCGTAGTATGCACTAAAGGAATCTAAAATGAGACCAATGACTGTTACATGTATAATGTTTATTTCATCTTCTATGGTGCTAGAATTGATTGATACAAGTGATACTCATTCTTTTATATCATAAAATTAAATTGAAGTGTTGGGTTTGTGTTTGGAATTTATAACATTCTTATTGGATCGTTCCATGCCTTTGGGAAAGAAGCCAGAACAATGTTTTAGATGTCCCTTCTACCGGGTGTTGATAACCAACTTTGGGGTAGAGTGGGAATTTTTAGTTCTTGATCTTAACATATTTGAATTGATTATTGTAATGAATTAAATTATTAGTGTTAAGGACTAGATAAACTATTTTCACCATTAGGTTTAGTTCTTATATATCGATGGAGTCACTCATGTTTTCCAGGGTGAGTGGGACTCTAGATCCGGATGGGAAATTCCTATTGTTCTTTATTCCAGGGTAATCTCATGGAAGTTTTTAGAGATGTTTCCTAATGTAGTTGACCATCATGTGGGTGATTAACTTACTATATTTATATGTGAGTACCCCAAGGTATTTCAATTTTTTATTATTTACCACCACAGATAGAGGTCAAGTTTATTATTGAACTACTCCCTCATATAATGCCTATTTATATGCCGTCTTACCATATGGAACCTACTAAGTTGGTGGAACTTAACATCCAACTTAAGGACCTAGAGGCTAAAGGATTTATTCTTATTATCATGTTACCATGGGATTTACCTATTCTCTTGGTAATAAGGAAGATGAGTGCCTCATACTTTATATCAATTATCAAAAGTTGAATCAGATGATCGTTAAGAACAAGTATCCTTTTCTAAGTATTGATGATATTTTGATTATCTCTTAGTGGATTATTGGTTTTATAATATCGACCCACACATAGGGTACCACCAGTGGAGAGTCCTAGAGGATTATATACCTAAGATATCATTTAGGGGTCAATATGGGTATTTCCAGTTTCTAGTTATGAAATACAATCTCACTAATTCTCTTACAATGTTTATGTATTTGATGATACAGATATTTCATTTGTTCATAGAATATTTTTTTGTGGTGTTCATGGATGATATTTTATTATACTCTAAGTCAAAAGAGGATCACATTGATTATTTGGATATCACTCTTTTAACCTTGAGAGAACATCGTTTTTATGATAAACTCTCCAAGTGTGGATTTTAGATCTAGGAAGTGATGCTTCTGGGGAATTTGATATATGATATGAGAGTATTATTAGATATTGAAATGGTATAGGTAGTTATGTACAAGGGGAATCCTAGAAATTTGTTTGATATCATAATATTCTTGAGTTTGGATGGATACTCTAGAAGGATTGTTCATAAATTCTCCAAGATCACATCCTTGATGATAGCTTTAACACATAAGGATGTAATGTTTGAATAGAATGACATTTGAAGGATATATTTTTAGGAGATGATGGTGTGGTTGACTTCATCACCAGTTTTGATTCTTCTAGAATTAGGATCAGGTTATGATGTTTTCTACGATGCTTCTAGTATGAGTTTGAGATGTTTCTTGAAGTTTGGGAAATAAGTTGTGGATTATGGCTCTTTCCAGTTTCACCCTCATGAGAAGGAATACCCCACCCATGATCTTGAGTTATAAATGGTTATGTATTCACTCAAAATGTGGTTTCATTACCTCTTTGAGGAGCAGTTTATGACATATTCTAATTAAAAGAGCCTAAAATATATTTTTTACTTAGAGGGATCTAAATTTTTTGTAGAGACATTAGGTAGAGTATATTCAGAATTTTTATTTTTTATATTTCTTATATTACTAGAAAAGGGAATGTGGTTGCTGATACGTTGAGCAAAAAATTAATAATAAAATCTGTGAAGGAATTAGTTGATGAGTGGTATTTGATGAGTTTGTTTTCTATGATGAGATTAGGGGTGTAAGAGGTTAGTGAATAGGTTTTATTGGATTTGATGAAGCCTAAATAAAATTTTGATGAGTGAGTTTGTATCGATCAAGTGATAGACACCAAGTTCCAATTCTTTAGTGAAAGACTTTATGGTGGGGAGACCTCAGGTGAGTTGTCTCAGTATCCTAGTTGATATTTGTGCATCCATAATAGGTTGTTTGTTCCTTTTTAATTGAGGTGGGATTTATTAGATAATGTACATATATATTATTGGTCCATGAAACTAGGTACCACCAAGATGTATCATGATCTATGGAATCAGTATTGGTGGTAGGGGATGAGATGATCGATCACAGATTATTTTTGCAGTGTCTCACTTGTCAGTGAGTTAAGGAAGAACACCAGAGACCTGTTGGGTTGTTGAATCCTTTACACATTCCAGTATAGAAGTAGGATGATATTTCCTTGGATTTATTTATTAGTTTTCCATGGAGTCATTGTGGGAAGGATTCGATTTTCATGATCATTGATCAAATCAAGAAATCAGATAATTTCCTTCCTATTAAGGATATGATGAAGGTGAAATTTTTTGGGGACTTGTAAGTCTGAGATATTGTGTGAATTCATGGGGTTCTTACTTTATTTGTTTTTGATAGGGATATAACAATCATATTCAGGTTCAAGAAATGTTTGAAGGAGGTGATGGGTTTCCAAATTAAATTAATCATAGTTTATCATTAATAGTTGTATGGAAAGACAAAGGTGGATGTCTAGGTTCTAGAGGATACTCTATAATATTTTGTTCTTCATTTTAGAGGATCTTAGGAAAATTAGTTTCCTTTGGTTGAGATTTCCTATAAAAATAGTTATCAGAATTCAATCAGAATGGATCCTTTTGAGGTTTTGTATTGGTGGCCTTATAGATCTCCCTTATGCTGGGTAGAGTTAGAGGAGCGATCCTTGGTTGGGCCGAGTATTTTTCAAGAGATGACAGAGATGGTGCAATTGACATTGAGTCATTTTATCACAACACAGATTCATCATAAATCTTATGAATACTATCTTTATTGGCTGATGGAGTTTGAGGTTGGTGATCAAGTCTTTCTCAGAGTTTCACCTCACTTGGGACATCTTTATTTTGGCAAGTAGGGTAAGTTGGCACCATGGATTGTGGCACCCTTTGATATTTTCAGATGACTTTTGAGGGTTTCCTATTAGTTTCAATTACAATATAGCTTGAAATAAATCTACACCATGTTTCATGTTTTCTAGTTGAGGAGGTATATACCAGATCCTTCCCATGTGATTTGATGGGAGGATGTTGATCTTGATACAAATACCACTTTGTTTGAGTAGACAATTCAGATTATATATTTCTAGGATAAGGTACTATGATGTAAAATGATCCCCTAGCCCAGGTACTATGGTAGTTCAGGCATGATAGCTATTAGAAATGGGAATGGGAGTCATTGTTGAGGCAGTAGTGGCCTTCTATTTTTCTGGATCAGGGATCTTGAGGGATTTCTGGTGGAAGAAAGCATTTATGGTGGGGAGATTGTAACACCCCATTACCTTTCTATTAGGTATAATTTAACCTTTGTTTTGTTTCCTTTTTTGTTGGTTGAGTATTTCTGAAAAGGAAATTGGTATGATACCTATAATGATGAATTAATGGATTTGTTGGAATTTTCCATGTAGACCAATAGTTTTTTCTAATCACTAGGAACTTTAAAACTGTGTAATTGGAGTACATGCCTATAATGGATGTTGGGAAGAAGATGTGAACTGGATACAAAATTTGAGAGGTTTACACACTGCATAATAGATTCAAGTCATGTAATAGAAAATATCATGTTTTTAATAAAAGGGTGATAAATTTTTTCACAAATTATAGCCTTCATGGATTACATGATATTTAATGGAATTAAATGTTGTTTAAATGGCACAAGTTGTGGGTTTTTAGGGTGGTGCAATACTGATTTTATTTTTATCCATTTTGTAGCCAATCTCTCTCATCCCTTAAATCACCCTAGGTGATTTTGGGAAACTCCTTTCATTCCATATTGCTTTGTTAAATGATTGATCACTGTTGGGGTTTGATTTCTTCTCTCTAGGTATGTATTTTTTTTAGTTATTCTTTGTTTTTGGTTATGAATATGGTTTTAAGATAAAATTTTGTTCAAATTGTGATCAGATAGGGTTTTCTATCGATGCATTTTAGTTTCTAAGAATTACTTGTATTTTAAAGTCCATTCTCTTGGTTTCTAATCACCGTTGTCGAAGGAAAATAGGTTTCTATCGTGTTTGAGGTAACAATGGGATAATTTGATGAATTGAGCATCATTATTGATAAATTCATTTAGATTTTTCATTAATTTGAAGTGATAAATAGTTTAAAATGTTTTCTTGGAAAGGAAAATGTTTTCAAAAAGGGGGTTTTCTTTGAAAATGGATTTTATTGATTTGGAAATGGGTTTTTAAACTTTGAAGCTGATTAGATTGGATTTTAAGACATTTTATGAAATTGTGAGAATGGTTATAAAATTTTATTGGGAAAAATGAACATTGGGAACCTTGGGAAAGTCAAGAAAAAGACATGGGTATACTTAGTGTGTGTTGCAACACTAAGAGGTATCTTTTTATGATATAGATTGGTAGGAATCAATATCTATTGGATCCAATGTATTCTTATTTAGGATTGTGAGTATCTAGTATATAGTTTCCCATAGGCTAGATCCCATATATGAGGTTATTTTTAAATTTATGGCTATTTATCACATGATTGTTTTTATAATGGATTATTTCTCATATATTTTTATACGAGGTTGTATCACATAGCTTTGCATGATAAGTTTTTTCTTAGATATGTGTTAACCCGATTACCTATTGATGTATGTATATGATTTCTTATTTTATCAATTATACTTTTCATATTTTTGGTTTGATAATATGAAATTATTTTTTTGAATACCAAAGGATAAAATGGGGAAATGATTTATAAATAGTTTAGATTTATGAAAATTATTTGTAAATTGTTTTTGTTTTAAAAGATAGAATGGTTGTATTCTTGATATCAGACCTTGTGTAGAAATTATAGTGGTATCCTACTGGGATTTATCTCACACCCTATTTTTTACTTGGTCATTTTTATATGTTTTACTGTAGGATTCAGGTAATGGAAAGCAAATCTTATAGTATACTAGCTTCTCTTGCTGCTAATACTTTTGGTTCAGGTTAGTTTGGAGGGGACTATTGGTCATATGGGGACATGACTTACTTTTTGGTTTATCCTATTTTGGATTGGGTTGTATGTATTTGTGGTATCTTGTTTGTTTATGATTTTTACTCTACTTTTATGTCTTTTTTTCTTATATTCAGAACTGGTTTTTGTTATCTTGTTTTACCCAAAATTGCATGACAGGACGGTTTAGGTGGATGGTCCAGTTGACATGGGATGGTTCGTTAGAATGATGTTTTACTTTTTTAATCCATATAGCCGTGTTATTAATAGTTATTTGAGAAATGGGTTCCTTTCATGACACCTTATCATAAATATCATTAGAGTGACAAAATTTTAAACAATAAGAGAATTAATTAAAGATATTTTCATAAGTCACCATTTACTAAAAGACTTTATAGTTATTATGAATCTATGTGATAGAGGATATAGGTTTGGGTACTTCCACCTCTATACTAATCCTCATATTGGAGGGTATTGATAGTTTGGATGTGGCTAAATTAATCTTAATGGAAGGTCCAATGAGGTTTGAAATGGACAGAAGGGAATCTAAATTAAAGAGATGAATGGGTAGGCCCTGAAATCATAACCAAAATAAAACTATAAGTGGTTTGATATACTTATCAAAATTTGGGGCCCATTTCACCATCCTTACAATACACCCTAAAAAAACCACTCACTACGAGACCAAAATGTATAATAGTACACTTTTGAGGAAAAAATAAACCAATATGATTCTATAATTAATAAGACTTAGATAGAAGGATAAAAATAAAATAGTTTCAAGAGACCTGCTGATGAAGTTAATGGAAGTAAATTGATGAGAAAACATACCAATAAGCACATACCATAATTCCAAATTAATAAAGTCTACATCCATCCTTGAAAAAGAGAAAAATGGTTACCCCTTATGAAAAAATGTCAATGAGAATATATGCGGTGTGCCTTCAAAAACATCGAGCATAATCATTTTTACAAAAAACACATATGTTAAGGAGATATTAGATTTTAGAGTGGATTAATTTTGATGATCACTTGCAGAAGAACCTCCCAGTGGTCACTATCCCATTGAACAATTTATTCCCATATTTATGAAACGTGGGAAATTGTATTTTCTTACGTTCATGATATTTATCTGTTGATCCTCCAAAACTAAACTCTAGTATTTGTTTTTTATCACCAAACCCTTGAGATCATTTAGAATAATTAATATCCATCTTGAATTTAAGGCACAACAAACTATTTTCTCATAGATTTCAAAATATCGAAACACTAAATATTTTTGAAGAATTGACATTATACCACTAAATAAGTGTTAAAACTTACTTTTAGTTTTAATGATAAATTCATAGGAATACCTTACAACCCTTGTGAAATTTTCCTCATAATAATTGAATGATTAATTCTCATTTTTTTGAGTTCAAGGAAATTAAACTTTATTTTATGATAGTGAAAATGAAAAAAATATTTATTGAAAAATATTTTCTTGAATCCTTCACATTCCATTGATTTTATTTTTTATTTGGGATTTTTGTTGTCTATTAGTTTCCACTATTGATCTAATTCTCCCTATAAGCGATATACGACTAGTTTGAATTTCTCTTGCTTAGATCATTTGAGGAAAAAGAATATATTCTCAATGGAATTAATCCATTGTTATATGATTAGGGATCAAAATACCCTCTAAAGTAGGAGGAATTTTTCACAATATGGACTCAACTACAACTTGTTATTTCTTAGGAGAAGGAGTTTTTCCCACATGATTAATGTTATTGTTTATAACATGAGTTAGTTGTGTATGTACCGTCATGAAGTTCTCAACTCATGTTCCCATCATCTTAGTCATGTTTTTGTAAAATCATCATAGTTATGATCACATTTTTTATTGGATATATTCCTTATATTCTCAGTTATTAACTAAAAAAAGTAATGTTAAGTATGATAATACTTAAATTAATAATCATATAAAAAGACAAACTATAAATTTTGAATGAATAACTCTTAAATAACATGTATAAAAAAATGTAATAATTTCTAGGTTTCAATATAGATTATACAAAATAATTTTATTAGTAGGTTATATAATCTAACAAGTTATATATCACATAATAAAATTTAATAATAATAGATTCAATATTTAATAATTGATCTTAAGGAGCATGTGAATTAATCAAAGAATATCCCTCAGGAGTGTTAAACCAGGTGTGTAGTTAGGTCCATTTTTATGCATCGAGTGATGATTAAGTAAATAACTAACCAAAATTTTTCAAGGTTATTATCCCTTGATGCATATGAGCCAGTACCTTCATCCACTTGTTTGTATATAGGTAGATATTTCATTATTAGAAAACCACATACTCTGTAATTTACTATAATTTTTGGATGTTTTTCTTAACTTACCCCTATGGGTTTATCTAATGTTTTCTAGTTATAATATCCAAAAATAACTAGAACTTTATTTGATACCAACAATAAAAACCTGATTCTCATACATATATTATTACATGATTTTTAACATAAAACTCCATAAAACACAACCCAAAAATCTAAGGGCCTAGGGTCTTTGGAAGATTATATACACAAAACATAAACATAAAACATAAACCAAAACATCTTTATTTAATTATCTATAATGTGATCCTAAATCTCATTGATCATATATTACTTCATATGATACCCTAGGGAAATACATAAAAGAAAAGGGTAATGTATAAATCCCAGTAAGGAAATAAATAGGAAGTGAAACATATGAGTCAATATGCATAACATGATATCGAAATAGGGGAGGATCATATATATAATAACATAGAATCATATAATTAGAAGATGATATCATATGATCATTACATCATAGAAATGTGGACACAAAATAAAACATGAAATCATAAGAATACATTAATTCTCATTGCCAAGAAAACCTAACATAGTGTTCTAGGATAACTTCCCATGCACCGTACATGAAATTTCATGAGATGGAAACATTACCCAATGTATTATGGGGTTTTATAATTCAAAGAACACCAATCACATCATATTATGTACATGTATATGTATGGAATAAGAAAAAAAATCATAAAGAAAGAATAAGCATGAGAAAACTCATGAGAAGGAAGTGAGTTACATAATTTTATCTCAAATAATAACTAAATGGATAATCATACTGATTTAAAAGAAAAAAAGGTATTAAGTAAATTTGAATGTTCATAAATATTGTTCCCGAAGTGGTTTTGGTTTTATTTACATTCAAACTTGGTTAAATAATATCAATATAATTAATGTAAAGGTGATTACATGGGTGATGGATTCTTAAGTATACTCCCAAATAAGAGTTACTACCACTGTATTTTCATTTAAAAGGAGAAGGAAACATGTCCTTAGAATAGTTGGATGGATATATTTTTAGGTCATAAAATTTATAACAAAGAAAAAAGAGGGGGTAAATTGTGTCCTTTAAAAAAATTCACAATTCTATCTTTTATTATCAAAAATAGATAGAGTTGGTGGCATTTTTATATGAGAGTATGTGTAGTAGAAAAATAGAAAATAGAGCATAATAATTTATAATGGTTTCGGGCAGGAAGACCCCCAAGTCCACTCCACCAATCACCCTCTCTATGGGCTTGATGAATTTCACTAGTTAGGTCATCTTCTCATAATATTGATCCACAACTGAGTGTAGGCAGTTTTCAACCTTACAAAAAAGGCTAAAAATAGAGCCTTCTGGTTCTTTTTACAGTGAACTGAAATAACCACAACTTAGCATGAGAAGCTGACACTCCACCATGGATGAAACTGAGCAGCCGATACTCAAAATAATTAATACAGATTTATTTGATAAAACACTTTAAACTTCACAATTTAAGAATCATGAAACAAAAATAATATGGATCTTAAAATTTAGAAGAATAACAATCTTTAAAATATATATGAAGAGATTCGGTTGCAAAAAGATCATCATTTTTAAGAACAATAACAAAAACAGAGCACCACACTTCCAGGATTGAACATGTATATCTCCAAAATGTAGTCCTCGTTTCTGATATACTTTATCACTGTAGAATTGTAAATTAATTTTCACAAGAAAAATTTAAGAATAAAAATTATCAACACAACTGAGAGATATCCACCATCTAACATTGAAAGATATATATAACAATATTTCTTGCAGCAAGATTTCAGATACAAAAAAGACAACTGATAAATCTAAATAATTCAAAATAATAACAGCTTAGAGTAGTGGTAACTTCCCTTAAGAATTGGAGAGAAAACATCCACTATAAACAGATATTTAAATCATTTATTACGAGCTTTGAATCAGTCGAAATTGAGCTTTAAAACGACCTGATATTTGGAAAATACTATTACAGAAAACTCTGATAAAATCGTAAATTCAAATTTTCGGTGTTGAAAAGTAAAACATTAGGTATGTTAATATTAGGAAAAAACTAAAAATGTAGGGTTCAACCACATAATTTATGGTTGATGATCTAAACATTCATCCTTGTCAGCATAAAATTTTGAGTGTATCATTGATTATCTATATGTTCAATTTTCCCAAAATTAAGGTTTATAACATAATATTTTTTACAAAAGTAATGTTGATGATCCATTTGTTTTCTTATCAAATGTAAGGTTCCATACTTATATAGGGTTCTTTAAACATATTTTTTATCTTTGAAAAATGTCAGTTTTCATTCAAACGTAATGTTCTTTAACCATATGTTTCTTCCAACATAAGGTTGATAAAACATATGTTCGGATACTTTAATACAAACTAAGGGTATGTTCCTTACATTACGTTCTTCAGTGTAGGGAATAGACAATGAATCTAGAAAACAAAAAATATTGAAAAGTGTTTACAAAATATGCTTAATAGAATTACAAACACTTTAACGAATATGTCTTTCTATTCTCAAGACCAATTTATTTTTCAATAAATTTGTAATATATTTTCATTGGTTTAATACATTTCCCTAATCATTTTGATAAATTATAAGTCCTAGAAATAAATTTAATTCTCCCATAATTCTCATCTTAAATTTTTTTTGCATGAGTTTTGAAAATTCATTACAAAGTTTTTTATTTGTTGATCCAAAAATAACATCATCCACATATATTTGAACTAGTAATATATTAGAAAAAACTATTTTCTTAAAAAGGGTTGGATCTTCCAAACCAATAGTAAAATAATTTTTCAAGAGAAAAGAACTTAATATTTCATACCAAGATCCAGTGGTTGTTTAAGACCATAGAAATATTTAGTAAGTTTAAAAACAAAATCTTGTTTTTGAGAATTTTCAAAACCAGGGGGTTATTCAACATAAAATTATTCCATTAAATAACCATTTAAAAATGTAGATTTGAAATCTATTTGATATAATTTAAAATTCATATGAGATTCATAAGCTAAAATATTATAATATATTCTAATTTGGTTACAGTGGAAAACATTTCATGATAATATATATATTCTTTCTGATTATATCCTTTAAATACTAATCTAGATTTATTTCTAGTTATAGTCCCTTGATCATCTTGTTTGTTACTAAAGACCCACTTTGTTCATATAACTAGATAATTTGATGGTCTTTCAACTAATTACCACACTTTATTTCTCTTAAACTGGTATAATTCTTCTTGTATTGCTAACACCTAACTTTCATATTCTGAGGCTTCTTAAAAAGATTTAGGTTCAAGTTGTGATAAAATGGTAGAGAATTAAACTAGGTTTCTTGTATTTCTTATAGTCCGTATTCTTATGTCTATTTCTCCTATAATAGTTTCTAAAGAGTGATTCTTTAGGATTCTACACTATCTAGGAAGAACACTTTTAGGTTCATTAGTATCACGTTCTTATGAACTGGACTAAATATTATTTTTAAAATAATTTTCAGGTTTTCATGTCCCATGTTATCATAAGAGTCAGTGGATTCATTAGTTTGATCTTTCTATTTATTAAAATGGTCAGTTTCATTAAACTTTACATGAACTAATTCTTCAACAATCCTTGAAGTTTTATTAAGTACTCTATAAGCTTTAGAAGTTTCAGAATATCCTAAAAATATTAGTACACATGGGAGTTGAATATGTCTTTCTATTCTCAAGACTAATTTATTTTTCAATAAATTAGTAATATATTTTCATTCGTTTAATACATTTCCATAATCGTTTTGATAAATTTTAAGTCCTAGAAATAAATTTAATTCTCCCATAATTCTCATCTTAAATTATTTTTGCATGAGTTTTGAAAATTCATTACAAAGTTATTTATTTGTTGATCCAAAAATAACATCATCCACATAGATTTGAACTAGTAATATATTAGAAAAAACTATTTTCTTAAAAAGGGTTGGATCTTCCAAACCAATAGTAAAATCATTTTTCAAGAGAAAGGAACTTAATATTTCATACCAAGATCCAGTAGTTGCTTAAGGCCATAGAGAGATTTAGTAAGTTTAGAAACAAAATCTTGTTTTTGATAATTTTCAAAACCAGGGTGTTATTCAACATAAAATTATTCCATTAAATAGCCATTTAAAAATGTATATTTCAAATATATTTGATATAATTTAAAATTAATATGAGATGCATAAGATAAAACGATTCTAATAGATTCTAATTTGACTACAGGGGAAAACGTTTCATGATAATCTATATATTCTTTCTGATTATATCCTTTAACTACTAATCTAGATTTATTTCTAGTTATAGTCCCTTGATCATCTTGTTTGTTACTAAAGACCCACTTTGTTCATATAACTAGATAATTTGATGGTATTTCAACTAATTCACAAACTTTATTTCTCTTAAACTGGTATAATTATTCTTGTATTGTTAACACCCAACTTTCATATTCTAAGGCTTCTTCAAAAGATTTAGGTTCAAGTTTTGATAAAATGGTAGAGAATTCAACTAGGTTTCCTGTATTTCTTATAGTCCTTATTCCTATGTCTAGGTCTCCTATAATAGTTTCTAAAGGGTGATTCTTTAGGATTCTACATTGTCTAGGAATAACACTTTTAGGTTCATTAGTATCACGTTATTATGAACTGGAAAAAATATTATTTTTAAAATAATTTTCAGGTTTTCAAGTACCATGTTATCATTAGAGTCAGTGGATTCATTATTTTAATCTTTCTCTTTATTAAAAGTGTCAGTTTCATCAAACTTCACATGAACTAATTCTTCAACAATCCTTGAAGTTTTATTTAATACTCTATAAGCTTTATAAGTTTCAGAATATCCTAAAAATATTAGTACACATGGGAGTTGAATATATATTGCTATTCTCAAGACCATTTTATTTTTCAATAAATTAGTAATATATTTTAATTGGTTTAATACATTTCCATAATCGTTTTTCTAAATTTTAATTCCTAGAAATAAATTTAATTCTCCCATAATTATCATCTTAATTTTTTTTTGCATGAGTTTTGAAAATTCATTACAAAGTTTTTTATTTGTTGATCCAAAAATAACATCATCCACATATATTTGAACTAGTAATATATTAGAACAAACTATTTTCTTAAAAAGGGTTGGATCTTACAAACCAATAGTAAAATAATTTTTCAAGAGAAAAGAACTTAATATTTCATACCAAGATCCATTGGTTGCTTAAGGCCATAGAGAGCTTTAGTAAGTTTAGAAACAAAATCTTGTTTTTGAGAATTTTCAAAACCAGGGGGTTATTCAACATAAAATTATTCCATTAAATAACCATTTAAAAATGTATATTTGACATGTATTTTATATAATTTAAAATTAATATGAGATGCATAAGCTAAAATGACTCTAATAGATTCTAATTTGGCTATAGGGTAAAACGTTTCATGATAATCTATATATTCTTTCTAATTATATCTTTTAACTATTAATCTAGATTTATTTCTTGTTATAGTCCCTTGATCATCTTGTTTGTTACTAAAGACCCACTTTGTTCATATAACTAGATAACTTAATGGTCTTTAAACTAATTCCCAAACTTTATTTCTCTTAAACTGGTATAATTCTTCTTGTATTTCTAACACCCAACTTTCATACTCTAAGGCTTCTTCAAAAGATTTAGGTTCAAGTTGTGATAAAATGGTAGAGAATTAAACTAGGTTTCCTGTATTTCTTATAGTCCTTATTCCTATATCTAGGTCTCCTATAATAGTTTCTAAAGGGTGATTCTTTAGGATTATACACTGTCTAGGAAGAACACTTTTAGGTTCATTAGTATCACGTTCTTATGATCTGGAATAAATATTATTTTTAAAATAATTTTTAAGTTTTCAAGTCCCATGTTATCATAAGAGTCAGCAGATTCATTAGTTTGATCTTTCTCTTTATTAAAAGGGTCAGTTTCATCAAACTTCACATGAACTAATTCTTCAACAATCCTTGAAGTTTTATTAAATACTCTATAAGATTTAGAAGTTTCAGAATATCCTAAAAATGTTAGTATACATGGGAGTTGAATATGTATTGCTATTCTCAAGACCAATTTATTTTTCAATAAGTGGGTAATATATTTTCATTTGTTTAATACATTTCCATAATCGTTTTGATAAATTTTAAGTCCTATAAATAAATTTAATTCTCCCATAATTCTCATCTTAAATTATTTTTGCATGAGTTTTGAAAATTCATTACACATTTTTTTATTTGTTGATCCAAAAATAACATCATCCACATAGATTTGAACTAGTAATATATTAGAACAAAATATTTTCTAAAAAATGGTTGGATCTTTCAAACCAATAGTAAAATCATTTTTCCAGAGAAAAGAACTTAATATTTCATACCAAGATCCAGTGGTTGCTTAAGGCCATAGAGAGCTTTAGTAAGTTTAAAAACAAAATCTTGTTTTTGAGAATTTTCAAAACTAGGGGGTTATTCAACATAAAATTATTCCATTAAATAACCATTTAAAAATGTAGATTTTACATATATTTGATATAAATTAAAATTCATATGAGATGCATAAGCTAAAACGATTCTTATAGATTCTAATTTGGCTACAGGGGAAAACATTTCATGATAATCTATATATTCTTTCTGATTATATCCTTTAACTACTAATCTAGATTTATTTCTAGTGATAGTCCCTTGATAATCTTGTTTGTTACTAAAGACCCACTTTGTTTATATAACTAGATAATTTGATGGTCTTTCAACTAATTCCCAAACTTTATTTCTCTTAAACTGGTATAATTCTTCTTGTATTGCTGACACCGAACTTTCATATTCTAAGGCTTCTTCAAAAGATTTAGGTTTAAGTTGTGATAAAACGGTAGATAATTAAACTAGGTTTCCTTTATTTCTTATAGTCCTTATTCCTATGTCTAGGTCTCCTATAATAGTTTCTAAAGGGTGATTCTTTAGAATTCTACACTGTCTAGGAAGAACACTTTTAGGTTCATTAGTATCACATTCTTATGAACTGGACTAAATATTATTTTTAAAATAATTTTCAGGTTTTCAAGTCCCATGTTATCATAAGAGTCAGCGGATTCATTAGTTTGATCTTTCTCTTTATTAAAAGGGTCAGTTTCATCAAACTTCACATGAACTAATTCTTCAACAATCCATGAATTTTCATTAAATACTCTATAAGATTTAGAATTTTCAGAATATCCTAAAAATATTCCTTCATAATATTTTGGATATAACTTACCAATATTATCCTTGGTGTTCAAGATATAAACCTTACATGCAAAAACATTAAATTACTTTACCTTAGGTTTTCTGTTATTCTAAATTTCATAAGGTGTCTTTCTGAAAATAGACCGAATTAAAACTCTATTTATTATATAATAGGATGTTCTTATATCTTATTCCCATAGATAGGTATGAAGACTATATTAATTTAGAATAATACTAGCCATTTATTTAATAGTTTTATTTCTTATTTCAACAATTACATTTTTTGAGGAGTTCTTGGTGTCGAGAAGGTGTGTTTAATACCCACGTTTGAGCTGAAGGAACAAAATTATTTATTCTCAAACTCTCCACCATGATCACTTCTTCATGAAATTATTTTAAAACCTTTTATATTTTGAACACTTTTGGAATAACTTTCAAAAATAGGAAAATCTTCATTTATTAGTTTTAGAAAATAGACCTAAGTATATCTAGAATAATCATCAACTAAAACATATAAAAATAATTTTCCAACCAAACTTTCTACTCTATATGGTCCAAATAGATCCACGTGGATAAGTTCTAGGGGATTTGATGTAGAAATTTTGTCAACAGATTTAAAGGAAGATTTTTGTTTCTTGCTAATTTGGAATGCATCACAAAATCTGTCACTATCAAACTTGAGACTAGGTAAATCTGAAACAAATTGTTTCATAGATAATTAATGTAAATCATAAATATTTTAATGACAAAGTCTTCTGTGCCAAATCCATGATTCATTTATATTATCATTTAAACAACCCACTTTCTTTTTAAACAATGAATTTAAGTCCAAAGTGTAGACATTATCTATTATGGGTGCTTTAAATTTAAGAAAATGATCTTTAAATAAAAATCATGAATTGTTAGAAAAATCAACACAGTATCCATTATCACAAAGTTGAGATATAATTACCAGGTTATGCTTCAATCCTTTTACATAAAATACTTTATAGATTGAGAAAAACTGTGGATCTCCAACTATTCCAAATCCAAATATATTTCCTTTAGCATTGTCACCATATGTGACTAGACCTACATCAATCTGTGTTGATGTATTGACATTCTATGGATTTCAACTCATGTTTCTAGAGAATCCACTGTCCATATATCATATAGTTTTCCTTTTCTATGACCTGTTACCTAAAAAGACAATTTAAACAATTTTTTTCGTAACCATATCTCTTTTGGGTCCACCAGTGTTAGCTAACAAGGATTTAATAATCCAAATCTACTTTATTTTTTCATGACTTAGGTCATTTACTTTAGATAATTTTTTTTGAAATAAAATCTCTTTTAATCTCACTAATTTTAGGATTTATTAATTTTTTTTTGTTTCATGTCCTTCTGTTCTATAAAAATGAAAATAGTAGATTTTGTATTGGGAAAAATTAATTCTTATATATTTTGGATTTTTCACCATTACTACATATACTAAGTCTTTCCTTTTTAATTACATTTTTACCAAGAAGTTCATTCAGTATATTTTCACCTTTTGTAAAAATAAGAGCAACACTTTTATAAGTTTCTACTTCATCCTGGAGTATTTTAATCTTTTTTTAATGGTCAGTACAATTTATATTAGATGATCTAAATTTATCAATTAACTCTTGATGTTGTTTAAGTAGAGTATCCATTTATTCTAAAATTTTATTGTGAATATTCTTTAAATATTTATGTTTCTTTAAAAGGGAGTCATATCTTTCTTCTATCATAGTACAGTAGGCATCAATTTTATAATTTGAGTAACTAGAATCAGAATTAGATGAATAATAGGGCTGTATCTTATCTTCTTCATCCATAAATCACACATTATATTTCATATTCAATTCTTCATTCTCTAAATCAGATATTAATGGGATGCTAGAGACTTCAGAAACACTCCAAGTAGACTTCATTGCTCTTTTTCCTTTGTTTCCATAATCATCATTTTTTGGAAACTTATTTTATATATTTCTCTTTTCACTTTTTAACTGGGGACAATCAGGTCTTATGTATGACCCTACATTTATCATTCTTTGCATCTAAAATCCCTTGACTCTTTATCATCCTTTTTGAAGGGTTTTTTGAATCCTCCCTTCTTCAAATAAAACTTGAAAAAATTTCTATCCAATTGAGCCAACTCAATTTCAGAATAAAATGAGTCTAAATTTCTTTATACTCTAACTTCTTGTTTCATTTTCTATTCTACTTTTGATATGTAACCTTTAAAGAAGTGTTATCCATTTTTAGTAGGACTTTTTGATCTTCAACTTCATCTTTAATTTATTCTTCATACAATATTATAGTTCTAATAAATTCTATCATTTACATATACTTGATAGGTGTTGATTAGAGGATTACAATTAAAATCCCATTCCACTGATTAGGTATCACTCCTTGAACTTTCAAAGTGTGATCATCTTGTTTGATAGGTTCAACTAAGGCCGTAATTTTGTTTATAATTTCATTGAACCTTTTATTCATTTGAGAGATGCTTTCTCCATCAACCATTCTGAATATATCGAATTTCAGTTTTGCTGTTGCATACCTCATCTGTCTTACATTGTTTGTACCTTCATAATCAATGGTAATTTTATGCCACTTTTCATAAGTTTTAGGGCATTGTGAGACATGGTTGAATTTTTCTGGTCTAAGACCATAGATGATAGCATTTATAGCTTTATAATTCATGTCATACTCAGCCTCTATAGTAGTAGTCTAGGATTCGGGTTTTTCAGATATTTTATAAGGAGTAACGATCTTTTAGTATACTTTAAATAAAAGATTTTTTAAATAGTTATCATACATTATTTCTAGAATCCATAGTTCCCACCATTGAAATATGGAGCGCGAACCATTGAAGTTACTTCTTTGAGATTATCCATTGATATTTTTCTAAATATTTTACTCTAGTTTGTTAGAACCAAAGAGAATATGTTGATCCCAACCTTTGATACCAAATTTTAGGTCAAAAAGTTTATAACGAAGACACAATAGGGGGTGAATTGTTTCCTTTACAAAATTTCACAATTCTATATTTCTATATCAATAGTAGATAGAGCTAGCATCATTTCTTTATGAGAGTATGTGCAGTGGAAAAATAGAAAATAGAGCACAATAATTTATAGTGGATTGGGGCATGAAGATCCCTTGGTACACTCTACCAATCACCCTTTATACGGGCCTGGTGATTTTCAATACTCAGGTTTTCTTCTCATAAGACTGATCCACATCTGAGCACAGGTAATTTTCACCCTTAAAAAATAGTCTAAAAATAGAGCCTTTTGGTTTTTTTATAGGGAACCAAAATGACCACAACTTATCGTGAGAAGTTGAAACTTCACCATGACTAAAACCGAGCATCCGATACTCAAAAGAATCAATAGAGATTGATTTGATAAAAAACTTTAAAATTCATAGTTCCAGCAGCACGCAACTGATAGAAGATGGATCTTCAACTTCATAAGAATAATAATATTTGAAATATGTATAAAGATATCTAGTTGACCAAAATATCTTCATTTTTAAGAACTCCAACAAAAACAGAGCATCGCGCTTCTAGGATTGAACATGTATATCTCCAAAATGAAGTCCTCATTTTTGAGATGCTCGATCTCAATAGCACTGTAAATTAATTTTCACAAGAAAAATTGAATAATAAAAATTATCAACACAACTGAGAGATATCCACACATCCGACATAGAAATATATATATAATTATATTTCTTGCATCAATATTCTAGATTTGTAAAAGATTCCTGATAAATTGAAAGAATTAAAAATAATAACAGATCAGAGTAGTCGTAACTTCCCTTAAGAATAGGAGAGAAAATATCCGCTGTGAAGGGATCTTTAAATCATTTATGACGAGCACTGAATTAGTATAAATTGATATTTAAATCATCCTGATATTCCGTAAATAATATTATAGAAAACCACAACAAAATCAAAAATTAAAATTTCTGATGTTGAAAAGTAAAACATAAGTTTTGTTCGTATAATGAAAAAACACCAAACGTAGGGTTCAACCACGTAACTTAGGGTTGATGATCCATACATTCATCCTTGTCAGCATAAAATTCTAAGTGTATGATGGATTATCCATACGTTTAATTTTTTCAAAGATAATTTTGATAATGTAAGGTTGATTACAAAAGTAAGGTTCATGATCCATATGTTTTCTTATCAAATGTATGGTTCTATACTTACGTAGGGTTATTTAACCAAAACTTTTCTCTTTGAAAAATGTAAGGTTTCATTCAAATGTAATGTTCTTTAACCATATGTTTCTTCCAACATAAGGTTGATAAACCATATGTGCTGATCCTTTAATACAAACTAAGGGTATGTTATTTACATTACGTTCTTCATAATAGGGAATGGACAATGATTCTAGAAAATGACAAATAGTGAACAATATTAACAGAATATGCTTAAGATCATTCCAAACACTTTAAAAAGTATTTCTCATGAATAAATTCTGGAATATTATTCCACAATCAGAATTATAAAGAATATAAATTTCCTAAAATACAATTAAAATAAGATCATTAGTAACCCAAACATGGGTATTTATGAGAATAAAAATCAATAATATTTATAGAGCATTGTTGAGACAATACATGCACAATGAAATTCTTTATAACCTTATATATGAATATTTTTTGAGCTAATATTTATGTAATTTTTTTTATAAATTTTAGAGAATCACTTTCTTTATAAATCACTTTTGAGATTGAGAGAAGCTAGATAGAATGAAACTATATAAGGATAACCTATATTATTGTGGATATTACAAATAAGGGGTTCCATGTTGTTGGAGGATCTATATGAAGTTGTAGAGTCCATACATGAGTGATTACACATAAAGGATGGTGATTTTTTGTATTTATTATATCTTGGATGATGACTTATAAAGGATGGAGTTGAGTTAGAGAAGCCTCAAAGTCATTACAAAGTCTGGTATATTGACGTTCTTAGAAAATGGAGTCCTGGTTGTAAGGCCTTTTTTACTGGAATGTATGAATTAAGATTAACTATAGTACATTAGGTTCCAAACATAAGTCCTTTTAGAACAAATGAATTCACCATAATTCTTTGAAGACTAATGGAATTTTACTAAGGTATTAATCATAATACTTCTTCCACTGAACATAAGTTTTTTAAGTCCCCAATGTAAATATTTAGATGTGCATAAAGCATAAACACTTGGAATTTTTTTAGAAATATACTAGATGAAAAGACTTACTTAGAGAAGAACAAAATATTCATCGTAAGGATTTTCAAATGTATAAATTTGAAGAACCTTATGTATCGATTCAACACTTAGTGAAAATTTGAATTTGTTATTGAATGAAAACTCTTGTTTCAAGATTTTAAATATGATGTAGTAGAAAAATTGGGATGATTTTTATGCTATTATTAAGTTTCTTAAACATAATGAATCCAATAGTGGCCATGATTCAATCATTTTTTAGGAAATAAAAAGTGAGACGAGGATGAGGTGAGGTATTCTTGATGGTGAAAAATGATGTTATATAGTTTTTAAGAAGAATTCAAACATTATTCCATTGAATCTTGTTCTATCTATTATAGTCTATATCAGTAAAACATTATCTAGTTGATTAAGTTTTATAATATTCTTAATAGTGACAAAATAGATAATAGGAATTGATATGGAAGGTTGGGAATTTTTACATGCTTGAAAAGTGAGAATACTACCAATTATTTTTGGAATAATGGAATGTTATTATGATGATGTTGTGCTAATATTATGATTCGAAATCACCTACTAATTAACTAGAGATTCAATCTTAGTGGTTGAGATGATTGTTTTCTAAGTTGTTATCTAATATTTATAGATTGAAGTGTGAATCAGTACAAGAATTTTCAAAAGCTATCAAGATAAAAATAAAGTATTATAAGACACATTAGAACTATTGTGTATATTTTATGCAATTTTTCAAAATTCTATATGGATTTTATAGAATATATTTTTTGAGTTGAAGTATAATATTAATCCATATCTGAAGAAGTTATTTTATGAAGACGTTTTTAGCTGTGTTTCATAAAAAATGATTTTTAATTAATGATATCATTTATGGAATGCACTTTTAGTTGAAAACTAAAGTGAATGAAATATAATGTCAATAAAATTGAGTATTTGATATTAATACATTTTGGATGAAATTGTTAAAGTTTCAAGAGATTATATTTAAGGATTTTGAAAATGAAATACGACATTTAATTCATCCACTCATACATGTGGGAAGATTATAAAATTGAGAAAAAAAAGATGCATCCACCCTGTGTTGCTATAACATGGCATGGTTTTTGAATCCTAGAGGATCTAATTTCTCAATAATGGGTAGGATAATGAGAATCCACTGAAAAATAAAAGTAATAATAATTAGAAGATAGAGCTAGAAGATGAAGTTGTGTGAATCTAAATAATTAGTTCATACCTGAACATACAATAATGATATTGATAAAAATAGTTGAGTATTCAACAACATATTATGTGAAGAACTAGAATCTATCCATGAAGTATTAGAGACGAAGTTTCTAGTATAATTGTTGAAGATCAATACGTGGTCTAAGGCTCCAAGGTGAAAAAGTAAGTCATTATTTATGGGTGAAAAGACACCCTTATGCATTATTTTTGTTATACTTCTAGATGATAAGTAAGAGTTGAAGAGAATTGGTGGGATGCCTGTATAAAAAGGAAGTCCTGGGATGAAGAAAATGGATTTCATGTGTAACATTGAAAACCCACCACAATGTAATTTAGAATTTCTTTTATCAAATATGATCCCTGGATACTCCAATTAAATATAGGTGATTCAATATTAGTATAGAATCCATGACTTAGACATACTAAGCATGACAAGAAGTATGATTCTTGAGGGAAGAAAAACCTTATAAAAACACTTGTGCCAATTTAATTTACTGTACATTATTGCCTATAATTTTATGATATGTTTAACATAAAAATATTTAACTATATTAATTTATAATAGAGGATAAAGTCTATAAGAGGTTGAATAGTTTAAAGAATAAATTAGATTAGTAAAAATTGGATCACATATGATCCCCCCTATAATGACCCAAGCTTTTATCAATAGAAATTCCCTTCTTAAAATTATTTTATATGGTATAAAACACATATATATCATAAAAATACCATTAAAAACTTTACCCTCATAAATAAAGAATTAAATAAGTGATATTTATTGAAATTACGGAACATATACTGATGGAACAGTAACTTGACCTTTGGAATAGTATTGTGACCATTAGGAATAGTAAATCAGACAATAGAATAGTAACCTCAACTATGAAATTAATTTTTTTGGGTATATTATAAATGAAAATATTATATATTTATATCATGGTATAATTAAATAAATATTTTAGAAATGATAAATTTAGTGTTGGTATTTTTGTAAATTATAAATATTTAATTACAATTTTATAATTAATATAATGATTTAAAATAAAATATTTTTTCATAAAATTTATTCATAAATTTATTTTTTGATGTATTTTTATTATAATATAACTTTTTGAGACCTTAAATAAATTTTCAAAGTATCATAAAATCAGTTATAATATTAAAATTATTATTTATCGAATAAATGATGATTTTAATTAAAAATTAAATTTATCATATTTAGAAAATTATTTTCATAAAATGGAATTCATTTTTAAATTATTAAAATTTAAAATTGGTTAGTTTTTATTTTTGGGATTTTTCTAAAATACTTGAATTTTTGGTGAATAGTAAAATACATTAATTTATGATAAATGATAAATACATAAATTTTTGAGTCATTATTGACGTAAGACTGATGAAAACTGAAAATATAGAAAAATAATTAATTTTTTGAGATATTTAGTGATAAGGTTCAAACTATTCATATTCTTGAGCCAAAATAATAAACTAATGAATAAAATAATGAGACAACACCCTTATCCTCCCTTATAAATTCCACCCCTCACCACCTCTTATCCCCACACCTTAAAAGCCTTGAATCTTGTCCATGTTTTTCCAAATTATCTTCCCAATCCCCTCCCCCATATCCAGGATCCCTTGGTATCATCAAAATACCAAACCCTTTTCCCAAAGGAGGTTCCCAAATAGGATAAATTCAAGAGGTAACATCCTCTTTCTTTTCCTTTTAATTTCTTTTCAATTTCATTTATTTTATTATTCTATCCTCACCTAAAATTATAAAAGTGGAATGATAACTCCCATATATTTTATATACATAAATTTTATTTTGTTAATGGAATAATTCATCTTCAAATCTCTTCCCTTTTCCTTTTATTCTAACAATTAAAATATCATTCATGGTGTGTCGATTTACCACCACTAGGGACGATGCATTTTCATTTTTCAGTACCACCTCCAAGGATGGTCATAAAACCATTATTATGGTTAAATAATATTTTATTATAAAAATTAAAAGTTATATAATGTTCTATAATAAATATATAAACATTATATTAAATAAAATTATAAGATTTCATGATGGTTGTAAAACTCGCCAAAATAAATTAAATAATTTTAATTAACTATCAATCTAATGATTCTTCCTAATACCATATAACCAAATGATATATAATATAATTTAATATTTTTTAAGTTCATTAATAACTTATAATTTCAATTTTGTAGAATCATTCTCACTGTACATGAACTTCCATACTTATAAAGAAGCGAACCGATCCAAAAAACCAAGAAAACAAACACTCCTAGATTGAAGGAATTGAACTATATAAATCATTATAATGACCATACATGAACTTAATAAAATTATAATTAATAAAAAAACATGTTTAAAATGTTTTTTATTAATTAATTAGTTAGTTTAATTTGATTATCAATGATATTAAAGTGAATAAATCATTTAGATATTAGGTAAGGGGATTCTCGTACCCAATTTACTTTCATTGGGTTTTTCTTATTTTGTGCCAAATTTCAATGTGGATGTTCTTTTATTGCTCTACCCTTTTATTTTAGGGTATATACATTTTTTTAATATGGTTTTATGAAAAATTCTAATATTTTTCAAAATATCCCTTCTTTTTAAAAATAGATCTTTTACTTCTCTTGAGATTGTTTCTTTTTCCCAGAAGATTGATGATTACTTTACTGGTATGTTATTTTATTTTTGGAAACCTTACCACATTTTCATGAAACATCAAAATTATAACGATTTTAAGGTTTATTTGAAGTATATGGAAGACCCTATGTCATCTATAAAGTAGCGTTGATAGGTTTAGAGTATGCATTTTTAATAAAAAGTATTAAAAGGGGGGTGATTTTGAAAATAGTTTTATTAGAAAAAAATTAATTTAAAGAGTTTAATAGTTGAGAACGAAGTATATTTTGAAAATATATGTTAAGTATGTGATAATTTATAAGTTACTACACCAATTTAAAAGTTCCTTATTCTTAATTGATTATTAGGTTTTTGGTGTAATTCTATGATTGAGGGTTAACTATGATCTTGGGTACCCGCAAACCCTAAAACGATGAAAATAGGACTAAAACTTGACATAAAAATCATATAGTCAAGTTCCATCCCATAATAATGAATTATTTTTTTTCAAGGAACACTGAAATCTCAAATGTTTGGTAAAGAATAGGATTCTTATGTTGTCCAATCAGAACAGCATAAGTTGCATACTTAAAATTGAACACCGATCAGTTATGAAATAAGAAGTGTTTAAATTAAATTCATCAAAACTAGTAAATATAAATATATAAGAATAATTAATAGACATAATATACACCAAAACAGTAGATAATTATGTTTTTTAACTCCCTCTTCAAGTGTGTAGCTCCCTCACAATGATCATCCACCACTTAGCTCGACATTAAGAGGTGTATGAAGCTCAGGTGGAAATTCTTCTCCATTGTGGATACCACTTTTGGAATAGGGTCCTCTAGAAATTATTGGATGAGGATTGGGATCCAATGGAACTCCAAAATGGTAGATCTTTGATTCTAGTTCAAACATACAAATAATGATTCTAGGGTTCCATTTTATAGGCAAAGTGGAAAGTGGTTTGAGGCACACATATTTCTTAAAACCACTTGGCCCATGGTTTTTGATGGCCAGAATGTCTTATATCATTAAAAAAAAAATAAAAAGTTATATTCACACCACCTAAATATCTACACCAAATTTTTGTAACCATTTGGACAATATTATCCAGAGATATAGACTAAATACAGAAAATCATTTTTGAATTTGTGTAGATTCAGTTCCCTGGAAAGATTGGTTCAGATGTCCCCCTTAATGGATGAATGGTGCTTTGGTTTCTTAATATGAAATATATAAAATTAAATTTTGGAACACTCCACATAATATAATCCCATTTGGATGTAGGTTTTAGTAGGATTGTGTGGTTTATTCCACTAGTGTTCTTGGATCCTGCACAGTTTGACACATTTTTCTTGGACATCATCATGGGCCCTCCAAATCACCTCCACCTACAATGAAATTAGAAAAATAAGTAACATTTACCGTTTTAATTGTGATAAAAACAGTTTAATTGGATAAAAAAATAAGTGAAATTTATTATTATTTTTATAATTTTCAATAAAAAACCAGTTTAGCGCAGTGGTGTAAGGGTGAAAATAAAACAGTGAATCACGACGTGATCACACCCCCACACCTAAATATTTTCATTCCTGGGAAAATTTATATTTACTAAAATTATTCATGTAGATATTTCCAACTTCATAAATATTTAACATTCAATGAAAATTTCATTCCTGATAGAAATGTGATCAAATTGAGTGAGGAATCACATTTATAGATGCACCAAAATGAAGCATAGCAATGGAAATATAATAATCCCCTATGGTGCATAGAATTGAGAATGCTCCCAGATCATTGAATTGGGTTAGAAGTGATGTATCTGTTAATTTTGAGACATTCCTCCCCAATCTTACCTTCTCATCACCTTGAAGTTGCCTTCGGTGTGTACACATATCCTTAAAAAACATGAGATATCTTGGAATTTTCTTCATGACATCAATAAAGGGGATGTTAACCTGCACTTTTTTAAAGGTTCCAATATTTAATTATCAAGTTCAGTTTCCTTTTTGTTTTCTTGGTTGGGTGGACCTTTGGGGAAATGGAAGAGTAATGGTTGAGATATGTTACTCATTAACAGACACACTCTTTCCTTTGAAAGAGATTCTCTCAGGATAAAGATTTTCTTCTCTTGGACCATTTTTAGTAGTGGTTGGGGTAGTGGTTTTCTCAAGATGGGATGACTCTATTGGAGGGGTCATTTGGATTTCAAGTTTAGTTCCACTCTTAATGGTGATGGCACTAACATTTACTTTATCAATTGGGTTAACTAATGGTTGAGAAGTTAGTTTACCCAACCCATGAATTTGAATCCCCCTTATAGAGTTAGAGAGCTGGACTAATTGTTTTTTAGGTCTTTTATGGATGATTGGGTGGTTTGTTAGAATTGGAGATTGTTATTATCAATTTGTTTCATAATATCTTCTAGGATAGGCTCAGGTTTTGGAGGGGATGGTTGGAAAGGCCTTTGTGGTGGTTGGGTATTTCTAGGTGGTCGTGGTTGAATACTCTGCACTAGTTGGTTCCATAGTTGTTGAGGTTGGATTGAATACAAATTTTCCAATAAAATTGGTCGTATTTACACCCAAGGTTGGATGGATATTATGGTTCTTGAAAAAAGGGTTGGTTATAGGGGAGGCCAGGAAAGATTTCCTCACAACTCTCAGGACTTTCTCTTATTTGGAGACATTGGTTAGAGTAGTGGGTGTAAGAACAACATATACCACAATGGATGGGAGGAGGATATTGGGATTTTCCCTGGGAAAGAGTAAGTTGTTGAAGAAGGGTACTTACCTATTCAAACTTCGTGTCCACCTTCTTCTCAAATTCAGTACTTTTCACCTCATGGACACCTCGAATGGGTACACTAGACCTTGAACCGAATTTTCAAGTGTTTTTCACCATGTTTTCAATTAGGGTAATTTAATTAATTGGGGGTTTTATCAACTATTGCACCACCTGTATCTAAGTCAATCATATTTTGATCAATATGAATTAAACCTTCATAAAAATACTGAATTAAAAGTTGATCACTTATTTGGTGGTGTGGACAGCTTGAACATAAACTCTTAAATCTCTCCCAATATTCATGATGTTTTTCCCCTTGTGATTGTATTATCCCATATATTTTTTTCCTTATTTTTCTATTTCTATAGGATGGGAAGTATTTTTCAAAATAAAGGTGTTTCATGTCCACCCAACCTCTAATTGGTGAATTAAAAAAATACAACTAATCTTTTGTATTGCCTTCTAATGAAAATGGGAATAACCAAATATTTACTTGTTCTTTATCCACATTAGTAGGTTTTAAGGTTGAAAAAATCATATTAAATTCATTTAAGTGATTATGTGGATATTCTCTAGAAATTCCCTGAAATCTTGGAAATAAGTGAATTAGACTGGATTTTAGTTCAAAATTGGGTGCCTCTCCTTGTATTTGAATATAGGTGGGTTGGATATCAACATAAGGTTAGTTTAGTTATTTTAATTTATGGTTATTTTAATCCATGTTTTGCAAGTTTATTTCAGTTTTGATGTTGGTTCCAGATGAAGAAGATAAAGTATCAAGAAGAGTGTTGATGTTTTGTGTGTCCTCCTTCAAAGGGTTCTCTTGTGCGTCTCGGTGCCTCTAACATAGGATAATCTCTGGTTTGTGTTGGAAAGGTGGTAAATTTCCTGGAGTATAATGCATCATGCATAGAACCAACATAATAGAGAAATCAAAACACAAAAAATAGGTAAAGGTATAAGATAAAACAAATAAATATTGATAAAATATACAAAATTATTGTAAAAAACACGCACTAAAAACTAAATTTCTCCCTGGTAACGGTGCCAACATTTTACCACATTATCATGACACATAAAATTTATTATTATTTTAAGGTTCATTTGAAGTATAAGGCAGATCCTAGATCGTCTCTCAAAGGGCGTTGATAGCTTTAGAGTATGTATATTTAATAAAAAGTACTAAAAACGGGGGTGTTTTTGAAAATAGTTTTATGAAACTAAATTAATTTAAAGTGTTTAATAGTTGAGAAAGAAGTATATTTTAAAAATATATGATAATTATGTAATCATTTCTAAGTTAATACAACACTTGAAAAGTTATTTGTTCTTAATTTATTATTAGGTTTTTGGTGTAATCATTTGATTGAGGGTTTACCAAGATCTTGGGTACCCAAAACCCCTAAGATGATCAAAATTGGATAAAAACTTTGACATAATAATCATATAGTCTAGTTACATCCCCAAATCATGAATTAAAGGTTGTCAAGGAACACTGAAATCTCAATTTTTGTGAAATAAAAGGATTCTTAGGTTGTCAAATCGGAACAACACAAGTCACACACTTAAAATTTCACACTGATTGGTTATGAATTAATAAGTGTTTCAATTAAATGAATTAAAACAAGTTTAGAAAAATATAAATGAACAATTAAAAACCAAAATATAAACCAGAACATTAGAGAATTATGTGTCAAAAATCCATCTTCCAGTGTGTATCTCCCTCACAATGATCACTCACCTCTTAGCTCAACATCAGGAGGAGAGGGAAGCTTTGGTGGAACTCGTTCTCCATTGTTGACCCCCTATAAGGACAGGGGCCTCAAAAAATTATTGGACGAGGAGAGGTATCTCTTGGGAATACAAAATGATAGTTATTTACTTTTGGTTTGAACTTACAAATGAGGAGCCTAAGGTTCCATTTTATAGGAAAAGTGGAAGGTGGTTTGGGGTACACAAAATTCTTAAAACAACTTAGACCATGGTTTTCGATGTACAGACAGTCTTATCCCCTTTTTTAAAAAAAGTAAAAAGTTGTAGTCCCACCTACCGAATATCTACACTAAAAGGTTGGAACCATTTGGACAATCACATTCGAAGATATAGATAAAAGAAAGAACACCATTTTTGACTTTGTACAGATTTGGTTCCTTGGAAAGATTGGTTTGGATGGGCCCCTTAATGGACTAACATGGATTGGGTTTATTCATATGAAATGTATACAATTTAATTTTGGAATATCTCAAAAAATATAACCCCCTTTGGATTCATGGTTTAGTATAATTGTGCGGTTGAGTCCCCTGGTGTGATTGGATCCTTCATAGTTTAGCCCATTTTTCTTGGACATCATCATGGGACCTCCAAATCACCTCCACCTACAATGAAATTATCAATTCAAGTAACATTTATCTTTTTAACAGTGATAAAAACAAAATAATTGAATAAAAAATTAAGTGAAGTTTGTTATTAGTTTTATAATTTTCAATACAAAACTAGTTTTGCGCAGTGGTGTAAGGGTGAAAATGAAATAGTGAATCATGGTGAGATCACACCCCCAAACCTAGACATTTTTACTCCTAAGAAAATTCATATTTCCAAAAAATTGTTCTTGTAGATATTTATGAATTCATAAAGTTTTAACATTCAATTAAAAATTAATTCCTAATAGAAATGTGATCAAATAAATAGTCACAATGAGGTGTTATTCCCAGTGATCATGGAAAAATATGTCTAAAAATTTGTATCATAAGGAAATTCAAAGTGATTCATGATACCAATTGATTAAAATAATTCAAAAGTTAATCATTTAACTAATTTTCCCTATGTGTGTGACAAACATTTCATGCTATTCTTCCCATTTTTTATCATGTAAATATAAGTTATTTTAAAAATTGTCTACTTAAATGATCCATTCCACCAAACCTACTTGACATTTTTTACAATAAAATTTGAAGACCCACTCACTTAATCATTACCAGAAGTAAAACCATAATCTGTCGACCTAGATATCCCTATATTTTTTATATTTCATCACCCCCTCATTTATTTCTTTTTCAAAAGTTTCACTTGGAACAAATCTCACACTCATATCTCAACCCATTTTTTATCTCCTCACAACACTAATTTTAATAGTTATAACAAGACCAATAGTCAAGGAAGGGTGGTTTTTGAACTGGCCAAGAGACAAAACATTTTTTTAGGGCGTACAAGAGTTAGATAACATGTACAAACACATAGGTCAATATGGTATAGTAATGAAATAGATCATATAATGAATGAACGTATGGAAAAATCATTTTATAAGGTAGAGAAAAATTAACCTAACTTATATTTACCTTCCATTAAGTAATAAATTTTAACACTTCATGGTTGGGTGCAAAGATGTGTGGAGAGATTAAGTGAAATTTTTTTCCCTTAAACTATGCACACAAAGGGTACTATTCTTCTCAAAGGTTTCAAAATGATTCAACCATTTATATCATTGACATACAACCAAATCTCAAGAGAAATCCACAACAAAATATTGAATTCTCACTGAAATGTATATTTCATTTGATTTTTTTGAATGTTAATACAATATAAAAAACCGAAATTCATCATTTATTTTCAATAACTTCCATTATTAAATGGGAATCATTTCCATGATAAAGTGGGAATAAAAAAGTAATATTCCAGAACAAAGGTGAGGGGAAGGGAAAGAGGGAAAGTAAAAATACTATTCAACAAGCTAAAAAGAGAAAAAGAAAAAAGATGATGAGAATTCCTAACTAACCTAGGAATATACACATCTACCCCACACCAAAATTGTGAAGTTTCCTCACTATAATAAAATATAATGTTGTAAGGAAGTATAAAATTTGGTGTGTGTCATTCATAAACTACTTCTTGAACTTAGAGTTCCTCCAACAGGGACTCTGGAATGGATTCATAGAAGTGCTTCAGCCGCTGATCATTGACAACGAAGGTCTCCTAGTATCTTAACTTTGGACCTAAACAACACCAAATGGAGATAAATTAGTAACAGTGTATGGCCCAAAACAACAGAAACAAATATTAACTGGATGCTTATTTAACCTTGAATTGTACAGGAGGACCTTCTTCCCATTATGGAATTGACGATGAAGGATGATATTGTCATGGAAAGCCTTGGGTTTCTATTTATAAATCTGAGAGTTCTAATATGAACCTATTATCATTTTCTATAGCTCTCGAATCTATAACTTCTATTGAGAACCTGCACAAAAAATACTAGAATTTCATTGTTTAATGGCCCAGTAGGCCTGGTACTCTATCTCAACTGGGAGATGAAAAATTGTTCCAAAAACTACCCGATATGGTTTCATTCCAATGGGAGTTTTAAAGGCAATACAATAAGACCATAATGAATCATCGAGTCTAAGAATCCAATATTTTCTATTGGGTTGAACCATTTTTTGGAGAATTTGTTTTAACTATTTATTTTACACCTTATATTGAACATTGTTTTGTGGGTGATATACAGTAGACACTTGATGTCGGAACCCATACCAACACAAAAGAGATTTCATTGTTCGTTTGGAGAAATGAAAACCCTGGTCACTGATTATGAACCTAAGAAATCAAAACCAAATTTTTTTTGGGTTCTAAAAAACTCCACAATAGTATTGTAGTCATTAGTCCTTGTGGTGCGTGCTTCTACCCATTTTGAAACATAATACACTACAAGAATAATGTACAAGTTCCCAAATGAATTGGGGAATGGTACCATATATTTAATGCCTTAATCATAAAAAATATCATGGAAGAAAAATGGTTGTTGTGGAATTTCATTTATTTTAGAGACATTCCCCATTCTTTGATAGTGAGGAAAATATTTATAGAAATCATGGGCATCCCAAAATAATGTTGTCTAAAAGAGACAAGAATCAAGGACCTTGAGAACAGTCCATTGAGGACCAAAGTGGCTCCCACAAGCAAGAGTGTGGCAGAACCTAAGTATATATTGAAACTCATTATCTAGGACACAATTACTGAGGAATTGACCACTAAATATGTTCCAAAGTTATTGGTCATCCAAAATGTATCAACAAGACTCATGTTTTAGAAGGTCGGCCTGATTTTTGTTGAAATCAGCAGTAATGAATGATTCTACCAAATAATTTACAATTTAAGCATACCAAGGAATAAAATCTTTCACTTGGTACAATTGATCATCTAGAAACATGTCATTTATGGTAATACATGGGATGAGTTAATTCCTGAGGATGAGTAGATCCTACTAATATGGCCATCCACCACATTCTCTACACATTTTTATCCCTAATTTCTAAATTTAATTCCTAAAGTAGGAGCATCCAATGAATGAGATATGGTTTGGATTCAGGTTTCTTAAGGAGATACCAAAGGGCTTCATTGTAACACCCGAGAATTTTATGAGAAATATTTTGTTTTTATGTTATATAAATCATCAAAGGAATATTTCACTACACAAAACACTATATTGGCTTGCTTTGCACACAATCACGACCTTCCTCGATAGCTTGCGTCGTACGCAATACCGAGTTTCAATAAACAACGATATGCTATTAAAATATTATTAAAACTAGCCGTTATGAATAGTAATAACCACTTTTTAAAATTTTATAAATTTTATCTTTCAAAATGGACTTCATTTTTGGATTCGGAATATCGAAATTAGATTAGGGTGAAATTTTGGTACTTTTCGGATAACTTTCATATTATGATGAATAGTGAAAATTACTAAATTTTAATTAAAAACAACTTTTTTAATCGAAATAATTAATAGTGATAAATTATTAATTTGAGTGGTTTTAAAGTATATTTAGAATATATTTTTACCATTTAATACAATTTTTGTCATTGTATGTAATTTCACATTTAAACCAAACATAAAAAAGTCTCAATCTTTTGATAGTTATTATCTCTTAAAAACACGCTATTTCTTTTGACGACGAGAATTAAATTTTTTAAATTAATTAATGCAACTATTGTGTTTTGAATTTGGTAAAATAGAAATCATTTTTGAATTCATAATATCAAATATAGCTTAGGCCTAATTTTTGGCATTTTTCTGGAAACTTTCATTTTTTGATGAATAGTGAAACCACTAAGTGGTAGTTAAAAAAACTGAATTTTTCATAAAAATTAATTTTAACACTTCTGTGAGTGGAATTTTGAAAATTCGAGAGACACAGTTAATATCAAGGACTAAAATGTGGTTCAATGAGATGAAAATAATATTTGGTGAATAATAACTTTTTACTTTTTTTACCATGGTTAAAAGTAAATAGGGTAATTAAGGGTAAAAATGATATTATTATTACCTTAACACATGTACTAATTCTATTGGATAAGTGTAATTCGAAAAAAACAACCTCAGGAATAAAATATGACCATTTAGGCCCACAAATATTAGATTAGGACATTTATTATTAATTTATTTAAAGAAGGGTTAAAACAGTTAAAATAAACGTTTAATAACTAAAGCATTTTTAATATAGGGTTATACATAAGATAAATTCGACTATAAATATTCATTAAAAAGATAAAAATATTTCATACACAATGGTATTTTATTTATAATTTTTAGACATTATATAATTTAATTTATTTATGATACAATGATGATGCAATAATTATCTTATTAATGAAATATTAACATAATTGATGTTATAAATACCCAAATAAATGTAATTTGAGACTTTTTATGAATTAAAATAATTTTATATTTTAATATGAAATGTTATTATTTATTTAATTAACTTTTTTAGAATTAATATTTCTGTTATGATTTTCACAAAAATCAATTACCAAATAGTGTCAAAATTGACATAAAATTGTTTTTAAAACAAATATTATATTATTAATTGTTATTTTATTCCTAAAAATATAAGGTTCTTCCAAATGACTCAGATAAGGTTATATATATTAATAATAAACAACTTGGGGTTCGTTTGTCTTGTTATAGTAAGTTTATTAACCTTATAGTGTATGAAAACAAGAAGACACGGTAAAAGTTAAATTATCTAACTTAAAGTTAAATCTAAATGATAAGGTTAAAATAGATACCTAAACTTGTCTAAATTCTATTGGATGATAGGATTTAGACCCATACCCACCTTAGCTTCTAAATAAATCAATTTTGAGCTATTAAAAACCGAATATGACTTTATAATAAAATAATAGTTTTCGTTTTTCCAAAGGTGCCCCTCTCCTCCCTTATAAAAGGGCACCTCCTCCCTCTCTTCCTCACAACACTTTGAGCCTTCAAGCTCGGTAAACCCCTACCAAATTCTATTCTACACTTCCTTATAAATATCCTATAGGTCCTGGTCTTCTTCAAAGACCAAATTTAGTGCCCTAAGAGGAGGTCTCAAAGAGGCGCTTCAAAGAAGAGGTAATGTCCGTTACCGATTCTTTCAACTTTATTTCTTCTTACACTTATTCTTCTTTAGTTATTTCATTATGAAGTAATAACATCAGTATCAATAATATACTGATATGTTATTATAAGTATGAAACAACCCTATTTCACCATCTATCCATCCTACAGAAAATGAAATCACCGTGCGTGCGTACGTACGAAATACCATCTCCACGCCGTGGTGTAATCTATTTTCCACCACCACCTTACTTGGATGGGTATAATGGTGAAAATAAATAACTATATATGATTATTGTAAATTGGTATTGATTATGAAATAGTATACATACACTCCAATACAATTCCACGATCATGGGAACGATATCATCGCTCGTGCGTACGTACGAAATACAGTCTCCACGATGTGATGCGACTCGTTCTACATGATCTTCATTGAATAATGATTATATAAATGACTTGAATGAATGAATATGATATATATTACACTAATACCATTATGGAAATGATGTATCTATAACCTAAAAAGAAGAATAAGAATTTATTCGACAAAACATGCATAAGAACAAAAAGTAATAAACACTCGAATAACAAGTAATAATGAAATATTACTAATAAGAAGCTAAGAATATGACCATATATGATATCATAACAATAAGTATGATTCTGGAATAAGTCAATTACATTATTTAAATCATTATACAGGAGGTTCAGACACTTACGAAGCAAATCAGACCTAAGGTAAGGGAAAATATCACAATCTCATTTTTACCAAAGATTGTTTATACTTTGGTATTTACTGGGGTGTATTTTATCATCCACATCCATGTTACCTCAATATGTAATATTGTTTCCATCCAACTACAATTTTTTAAATCCAATTTTACCCTTCGGTGAGTTTTTAGTAAAAGATATGAAAGGAATCTTTTGTCGTTTTTCGTACGAGGTACTTTTTGACTTATCCGACAAAAGTACGAGAAGAATGTTTTTTAACTTATACGGCATGAATGGATTTTTAAAACATTATTTCCAAGAAGATTACTTTACAAGTTTTCAAGTTTATTTTTAATCAACTTATTTTAGTTTAAAATTGTATGACATATTAAGAAAGAAAATTGTTTTTGAAGTAGAAAGGATATTTTCCTCAAGAATGGAGTTCAAGTGTTTTATCAAAATTATTTTCCATATAAGATAATATAGGGTTTTGTTTCTATCCCTATTACTACATTGATTTTATTATGTTGTGATTGAATTATTTTTATGAATTCATTTATCTTATATGAATTTTTTTATGATGTCACGATGTTTAAGAATCCCATTTTTATTACATGGGTTATGCAGTGATGTATAATTTATGATTTTGTGGCACACATAAGAATGGTATCATTATGAGATGGGTGAGACCTATATCTCCATCCAATGCATTGGGTAAAGATTTATATCTCATGAGATATACATGGATGGAACGACAGGTTAAATCGGTTCAGTGAAACAGGACTGAAATGAGGAGTGGACTCAGTTTAGAAATGGACTTTGTCCACTAAGATAGTCTTGGAAATGAGTCTTGACTAAGAAGAAATGATTATCTATGATTATGTGTGTATGCCACAAAGCTTCATGTTTTAAGTTATGATTATTGTGATTACATTTCACTACCATGATTTATCCCATGTTATGAAATTATGATCTCTTTTGCAGGGTAAGATTTCCAAAATGTTATGTTCTTATGAATATGATGTGATTGATATTTCTTTTGTTTACCCTTACTGAACATTTGAGCTCAACCTTTTATATGTTTTCTTTCCCCAGGCCAGGAAGAAGGTTATTAAATAAGATATGCCAAAAGCGACTATAGATATGATGAAATAAATGGGAGACAGTACAGACGCTTTATGAACCAGTTGTTTATGTTTCCCAGTTTCTAAAGACACTATACCTATATGGTCCTTTCATAGTTTTATTATATGTTTTAATAAGTGTGCTTCAATTTTGAAGTATTAACAATGTATGTAAAGTATGGGTCGTTATAGTTGGTATCAGAGGAAAGGTATAGTCAACCTTTGGAAACTAGGAAGTGAAAGCCTTAGTAAGAACACTAAGGATAAGTCTAAGCATAGAACACAATCTTAGTGTTTTAGAAATGGCCGTGAACAAACTATGATAAGACCTTTAGTGTAAAATTTTATTCTTGATTATGTGTTTTTCCTATTATAATTAGTGTTTCTCACACTATTCTTCTTGGTTTTAGTGAATGGCTAGAACCCGGAGGAACCGTGTTAATGCGAAATACGATGGGCAATGCAATGATTGTCCCCCTGAGAAACCAAATGTTATGGGAGCTAGAATGAAAAATCTTGTAGCCATGCTCACACAACTTTCTCAAGCTATGAATCATGCAGGACTTTCAAACGAGCAAAGGAAGGAGCAAAATTCTGTTGAATCCTTCACGAGGCAGCGTCCACCTTCATTTAGCGGGTCTTCTGATCCATTAGTGGCTGAACAATGGATCAGTACCACTGAAAAGATATTTTTAGTTCTTCAATGTTCTGAACATGATAAATTCATCTTAGCAGTGTATCGTTTGGAAGGTGATGCTGATCAATGGTTGAATATTATTAAGAATACAAGGCAAAGGGATGAAATTGAGTCCATGTAATGGGACAAGTTCATGAACTTATTTTTCAATAAGTACTTCCCTCGTATTCTCCAAACAAAGATGGAGAAGGAGTTTCTTGAACTAAAGCAAAAGGATGATGAATCTGTTGGTACCTATGAAGAAAATTTTACAAGACTTTCAAGGTACGCTTCTGGTATTATTATCCAACCTGAGGGTAAAATCGATCGATTCTTTAGTGGCTTAAAACCAAGTCTTATAAGGGTGTTAGCCATAAGGGACTTCAATAGCTACGAGGAAATTGTTCGATGTGCTCTCAAGGTTGAGATGGATATTGGTGTAACCCATCAGTCACATGGGTTTGATAAGAAGAGGAAAATGGAATTCAAAGGAAAATCTAAAGACCACACTGAAAAGAAGATGATTTTTCCCTTATGCTCAATGTGTGGAAAGAAACATGTAGGAAATTGTCTTAAGGGGACAAGAAAATGTTATAAGTGTGGAAAAGAAGGTCATCGGGCAATTGAATGTCGAAATAATGGGAAAAATATGTCTAATGATGCAAAAAAAGGAAGGGATACACAGAATGAACCTTCTACCCTTCAATGTTTCAAGTTCAAGGAGATGGGGCATTATGCCAATCAATGCCCAAATCCAAGGGTTGATGATGATGATCGACGTCAACAAACTCTTAAGGCCAAAGACAAAGGAAAGTCACATGCAATTACTATTGGCGATGTGGAGTATGACAACGAAGTGTTGAGAGGTACACTTACCATCCACTCTAAAGTAGAAAATGTTTTATTTGATTCTGGATCCACCCACTCTTTTATTTCTGAGGAATTTTCTAAGGGTATCACTGTATTACCTCAACAATTAGATGTTGAGTTGGCTATGACAAATCCTAATGGCACAATAGTCGCATCAAAAGTTTACAATTCTTCTTCGATTGAAGTTTGTGGGAAAGTCCTTCCTACAAATCTTGTGATCCTTCCTATAGTAGAATTTGATGTGATTCTTGGCATGGATTGGCTTTCTTTATGTGGAGCTCATATCAATTTCCAAAGAAGGGAAGTTACATTTCATAATCCAGATCAATCTATGATCGTCTATCGATGCAAGGATGAACATAACCTTCCAGTGGAAATTTCTTCCATCTTATGGGTCTTGATTCCACTAAATGAAGGTTATTTATCTCAAATGGTTGGTGAGAAACTCACTATTAAGAATATTCCCATTGTACGGGAGTTTAACGATGTCTTTACGGAGGAATTGCTAGGTCTTCCACCAAATCGTGAAGTTGAGTTTTCAATAGAACTCGTATCGGGTGCTTTGCCTATTTCAAAGACACCTTATAGAATGACCCCAATTGAGTTGTAGGAATTGAAGAAGAAACTCCAAGATAATCTTGATAAAGGATTCATACGCCCTAGTGCATCACCTTGGGGAGCACCTGTTCTGTTTGTTAAGAAGAAATATGGATCAGTGAGACTCTGCATTGATTATCGAGAACTTAACAAGATCACTATCAAGAACAAATATCCTCTACCACACATTGATGACTTATTTGACCAACTACATGAAGCTTAATACTTTTCCAAGATTGATCTTCGTTTAGGGTATCATCAATTAAGGGTCAAAAGGGAGGATATACCAAAGATGACTTTCCGTACAAGGTATGGACACTATGAATTTATAGTGATGCCATTTGGTCTTACTAATTCCCCTGATATCTTCATGGATGTGATGAATAAAGTCTTTAGAGACTATCTTGATCAGTTTTTGGTAGTCTTTATAGGCGATATTCTTGTCTATTCAAAGATCAAGGAAGAACATGAAGATCACTTGAGAATTGTATTGAAGACCTTGAGAAAGGAGAAGCTTTATGCCAAATTTACCAAGTGTGAATTTTGGCTTAAAAAATTTGCATTTTTGGGTCACATAATCTCAAAAGAGGGGATATCTGTGGATCCAGCAAAAACAGAGGTTATCGAAAGATGGTCAAGACCAACAACAGTAACCGAGATTCGAAGTTTTCTTGGTTTGGCTGGATATTATTGATGTTTTGTGAATGATTTTTCCCGATTATCTAATCCACTCAACAAGTTAACTCAGAAAGGAGTTAAGTTTGTTTGGACGGAGGAATGTGAAGATAATTTCAAGGAGTTGAAAAGAAGGTTTTCCAGTGCACCTGTACTCACACTTCCTTGTAGTGGAGAAATGTTTGTGATCTACAGTGATGCATCCAAGAAGGGATTGGGGTGTGTTCTTATGCAAAATGATATGGTGATAGCTTATGCCTCATGACCGTTGAAAATCCATCAACAAAATTAACCAACTCATGATTTGGAGTTAGTTGCGGTAATATTTGCATTAAAGATTTGGAGGCATTATCTTTATGGAGAAAAGTGTGATATTTATACTGATCATAAAAGTTTAAAGTATATTTTCACATAAAATGAGCTGAATATGCACCAAAGAAGATGGTTGGAGCTGATTAAGGATTACGAATGATCAATTAATTACCACCCTGGGAAAGTAAACAAGGTGGCAGATGCATTAAGTCGACAAGACCATACTAGCTTATCCATGATGAGGATCACAAAAGATCCAATATTTATGGATTTACAAAGAATGGATCTTAGAATTATAATGGAAGGGGAAAAATCGTATCTTTCTCAATTGAATGTTCAACCATCTATACATGTGAAGATTAAAGAGGCGTAGAAAGAAGATGTAGAGTTACAAAAGAAGGTGAGAAATGTTCCTGAATTCAACCTTGATTGTGATGGGATAATAAAGTTCAGGAATCAGGTTTGTGTTCCTCCCATCCCCGAATTAAAGAAGGAGCTTCTGGATGAGGCTCATAGTTCTTCATTCTCTATTCATCCCAGAAGCACGAAGATGTATAGGGACCTGAAAGAGTACTTCTGGTGGGATGGCATGAAAAGAGATATTGCTGAATATGTCTCTCGATGCTTGGTTTGTCAGAAAGTTAAAGCTGAGAGACAGAAGTCTAAGGGGATGTTACAACCATTACCCATACCCGAATGGAAATGGGAAAACATCACTATGGACTTTGTCACCGGACTTCCTAAAACATCCAAAGGAAATAATGCTATCTGGGTCATAGTTGATCGTCTTACAAAGTCGGAACACTTCATCACTATTAGAGAGGATTTCTCTCTGGATCAGCTTGCCAGGATATATGTGAAGGAAGTGGTAAGATTTCATGGAGTACCACTTTATATTATATCTGATCGGGATCCAAGATTTACCTCGATGTTCTGGTGAAGTCTTCAGCATACTTTGGATACAGAGTTGAGTTTCAGCACTGCTTATCATCCTCAGATAGATGGTCAGTCTGAGAGGACAATTCAAACTCTAGAAGATATGTTGGGAGCTTGATCTATGGATTTCAAAGGTATTTGGGATCAACACCTACCTTTGGTGAAATTTTCTTATAATAATAGCTTTTACTCTAGTATTCAGATGGCTCCATATGAAGCTCTCTATGGAAAGAAATGCAGGACTCCAACTTGCTGGGATGAAGTTGGGGAGAGAAACCTATTAGGACCTGACCTTGTTGATGAGATGGAAGAAAAGGTCAGATCTATTCAAAAACACATTAGAGAAGCTCAGAGTTGACAAAAAAGTTATGCCGACAACCGAAGAAAAGACCTAGAGTTTGAAGTGGGTGATAAAGTGTTCTTATTAATATCTCCTTGGAAGAGAGTAATGAGATTTGGAAAGAAGGGAAAGCTGAGCCCAAGATATATCAGTCCTTTCGAAATACTGGATTGTGTTGGGAAGGTAGCTTACCGATTGGAACTTCCACTGAATCTCTCCCAAGTTAACGATGTGTTCCATGTATCTCCCCTGAGAAAGTACATACCTGATCCTTCACATGTACTCAGCTCAGAAGTTGTACCGCTGGAACAAGATCTTTCTTATGAAGAACAGCCGATAGAGATTCTGGATCGTAGTGAAAAAGTCCTATGGAGCAAGACCACTCGCTTGTTGAAAGTTTTATGGAGGAACCACCAGTTAGAAGAAGCTACAAGGGAGCTTGAGGATATGATGAGGGAAATGTATCCTCATCTGTTTGTTACAAAGTGACGAATTTCGAGGGCGAAATTCATTTTAAGGGGGGTGGAATGTAACACCCGAGACTTTTATGAGAAATATTTTGTTTTTATGTTATATAAATCATCAAAGGAATATTTCACTACACACAACACTAGCTTGAATTGCTTTACAAGCAATCACGACCTTCCTCGATAACTTGCCTCGTATGTAATACTAAGTTTCACTAAACAACGATATGCTAGTAAAATATTATTAAAACTAGCCGTTATGAATAGTAATAACCAAATTTTGAAATTATATAAATTTTATCTTTTAAAATGGACTTCAGTTTTGGATTCGGAATATCGAAATTATCTTAGGGTGAAATTTTGGTACTTTTCGGATAACTTTCATATTATGATGAATAGTGAAAATTACTAAATTTTAATTAAAAACAACTTTTTTAATCGAAATAATTAATAGTGATAAATTATTAATTTGAGTGGTTTTGAAGTATATTTAGAATATATTTTTACCATTTAATACAATGTTGGTCATTGGATGTAATTTCACATTTAAACCAAACATAAACAAGTGTCAATCTTTTGATAGTTATTATCTCTTAAAAACACGCTATTTGTTTTGACGACGAGAATTAGTTTTTTAAATTAATTAATGCAACTGATGTGTTTTGAATTTGGTAAAATAGACATCATTTTTGAATTCATAATATCAAATATATCTTAGGCCTAATGTTTTGTATTTTTCTGGAAACTTTCATTTTTTGATGAATAGTGAAACCACTAAGTGATAGTTAAAAAAACTGAATTTTTCATAAAACTTAATTTTACCGCTTCTGTGAGTGGAATTTCGAAAATCCGAGAAACACGGTTAATATCAAGGACTAAAATGTGGTTCAATGAGATGAAAATAATTTTTGGTGAATAGTAACTTTTTACTTTTTTTTACCACGGTTAAAAGTAAATAGGGTAATTAAGGGTAAAAATGATATTATTATTACCTTAACACATGTCCTAATTCTATTGGATAAGTGTAATTCGACCAAAAACAACCTTAGGAATAAAATATGACCATTTAGGCCCACATGTATTAGAATAGGACATTTATTATTAAATTATTTAAAGAAGGGTTAAAATAGTTAAAATCAAAGTTTAATAACTAAAGAATTTTTAATATAGGGTTATACATAAGATAAATTCGACTATAAATATTAATTAAAAAGATAAAAAGATTTCATTCACAATGGTAGTTTATTTATAATTTTTAGATATTAAATAATTTAATTTATTTATGACACAATGATGATGCATTAATTATCTTATTAATGAAATATTAACATAATTGATGTTATAAATACCCAAATAAATGTAATTTGAGACTTTTTATGAATTAAAATAATTTTATATGTTAATATGACATGTTATTATTGATTTAATTAACTCTTTTAGAATTAATATTTCTGTTATGATTTTTACAAAAATCAATTACCAAATATTGTCAAAATTGACATAAAATTGTGTTTAAAATAAATATTATATTATTAATTGTTATTTTATTCCTAAAAATCTACGGTTCAGCACAATGACTCAGATAAGGTTATATATATTAATAATAAACAACTTGGGGTTCTTTTGTCTTGTTATAGTAAGTTTATTAACCTTATAGTGTAAGAAAACAAGAAGACACGGTAAAAGTTAAATTATCTAACTTAAAGTTAAATCTAAATGATAAGGTTAAAATAGATACCTAAAATTCTCTAAATTCTATTTGATGAGAGTATTTCGACCCATCCCTATTTTATATTCGAAATAAATCAATTTGGAGCTATTAAAAACCAAATATGACTTTATAAAAAAAATAATATTTTTAGTTTTTCCAAAGGTGTCCCTCTCCTCCCTTATAAAAGGGTATCTCCTCCCTCTCTTCCTCACACCACTTTGAGCCTTCAAGATCGGCCAAACCCTGCCAAATTCTCTTTTCCACTTCCTTAGAAACATCCTAGAGGTCCTGGTTTTCTTCAAAGACCAATTTTAGTTCCCTAAGAGGAGGTCTCAAAGAGGTGCTTCAAAGAAGAGGTAATGTCCGTTACCGATTCTTTCAACTTTATTTCTTCTTCCACTTCTTCTTCTTTAGTTGTTTCATTATGAAGTAATAAAATCAGTATCAATCATATAATGATATGTTATTATAAGTATGAAACAACCCTATTTCACCATCTATCCATCCTACGGAAAATGAAATCACCGCGCGTGCGTACGTACGGAATACCGTCTCCACGCCGTGGTGTAATCTATTTTCCACCACCACCTTACTTGGATGGGTATAATGGTGCAAATAAATAACTATATATGATTATTTTAAAGTTTTATTGATTCTTAAATAGTATACATACACTCTAATGCAATTCCATGATCATGGGAACAATATCATCACTCGTGCATACGTACGGAATACCGTCTCCACGATGTGATGCGACTCGTTCTACATGATATTCATTGCATAATGATTATATAAATGAATTGAATGAATGAATATGATATATATTACACTAATAAAATTCTGTAAATGAGATATCTATAACCTAAAAATAAGAATAATAATGTATTCGACAAAACACGCACAAGAAAAAAAAGTAATAAACACCCGAATAACAAGTAATAATGAAATATTACTAATAAGAAGCTAAGAATATGACCATATATGATATCATAACCATAAGTATGATTCTGGAATAAGTAAATGACATTATTTAAATCATTATACAGGAGGTTCGGACACTTACGAAGCAAATCGGACCTAAGGTAAGGGAAAATATCACAATCTCATTTTTACCTGAGATTGTTTATACTTTGGTATTTACTGGGGTGTATTTTATCATCCACATCCATGTTCCCTCAATATGTAATATTGTTTCCATCCACCTACAATTGTTTAAATACAATTTTACACTTCAATGAGTTTTTAGTAAAAGATATGAAAGTAATCTTTTGTTGTTATTCGTACGAGTCACTTTTTGACTTATCCAACAAAAGTACGAGAAGAATGTTTTTTTAACTTATTCGACATGAATGGATTTTTAAAACATTATTTCCAAGAATCTTCCTTTACAAGTTTTCAATTTTATTTTTAATCAACTTCTTTTAGTTTAAAATTTTATGACATGTTAAGAAAGGAAAATGTTTTTGAAGTAGAAAGGATATTTTCCTCAAGAATGGAGTTCAAGTGTTTTATCAAAATTATTTTCCATCTAAGATAATATAGGGTTTTTTTTCTATCCCTATTATTACATTGATTTGATTATGTTGTGATGGAATTATTTTTATGAATTCATTTATCTTATATGAATTGTTTTATGATGTCACGATGTTTAAGAATCCCATTTTTATTACATGGGTTATGCAATGATGTATGATTTTTGATTTTGTGTCACACATAAGAATGTTATCATTATGAGATGGGTGGGACCTATATCTCCCTCCAATTAATTGGGTAAATATTTATATCTCATGAGATAGACATGTCTGGAATGGAAGGTTAAACCGGTTCAGTGAAACAGGACTGAAACGAGGAGTGAACTCGGTTCAGAAATGGAATTTGTCCACTAAGATAGTCTTGGCAATGAGTATTGACTAATAAGAAATTATTCTCTATGATTATGTGTTTATTCCACAAAGATTCATGTTTTAAGTTATGATTATTGTGATTACATTTCACTACCATGATTTATCCCATGTTATGAAATTATTATCTCTTTTGGAGGGTAATATTTACAAAATGTTATGTTCTTATGAATATAATGTGATTGATATTTCTTTTGTTTACCCTTACGGAGCATTTTATCTCACCCTTTTGTATGTTTTCTTTCCCCAGGTCAGGAAGAAGGTGATTAAGTAAGATATGCCAAAAGAGACTATATATATGATGAAATAAATGGGAGACATGTAGACGCTTTATGAACCAGTTGTTTATGTTTCCCAATTTCTAAAGACACTATACCTATATGGTCCTTTGATGGTTTTGTTATATGTTGTAATAAGTGTGATTCAATTTTGAATTATTAACAATGTATGTAAAGTGTGGGTCGTTATATTCATGGTATGAGAACTCAATGACTTTGGACCCTAAAAGATATGACCTAAATATATCTAAGGAAAACACCAGGGAAATAAATTATTTTTTATTTACGGTTTAGTGTTCTAGGGAAAGATCTAGTGTACGTGAGGCATAAGAAATGACATGTTGAGCTTGATCGACCCTTGGTTATAAGACTACCCCAACTACATAGTTAGAGGCATCACACATGATCTAAAATGGTAAATACCACCAAGGTGTTTGAATTATCGAGGGTGATGTGAGAATCCATTTTAACTTATTAAAATCTTCATCACATTATTTATCAAAAACAAATTCCTTTTCTTTTTAGATAAATTGGAAGATGAGGAGTGCAATTTTACTAAATTCATGGATGAAATAACAGTAAAATCAGCATGACCTAGGAAAGACCAAACATACCATAAATTTTTGGGGAATGTTAGGAAAGTAATGAGATACTCTTTTGTTATATATACTTGGATACCATGGCCATAAATGACATTTCTCAAAACTATACCTTTTCGAACTATGAAATAGAATTTCTCATAATATTATACGATATTTTTTCAATAAAGTTACTAAAGGATGAACCAAGACTACTCAATCATTCATAAAAATAAGATCCATAAATAATGAAATAATCCATGAATAATTCCATGCAATTCTCTAGGTAATATTAAAAAATACAAACCACACATCTCTGGAAAGTACCTGGAGTATTGCACAGACCAAATGGAATCCTTCTATATGAAAATGTACCAAAGGGAAAAGTGGAGGTTGCCTTTTCCTGAACCTCATGGGGAAATATGGATTGAAAGTATCCAAAATACTTATCAAGGAAAAAGTAATGGGAATTCCCTACGAGCCTCTCCAGAATTTGGTCAATGAATGTAAATGGGAAATGCTCTTTCCTAGTGTGTTGGTTTAATCAGTGATAGTATATATAGAACTACCAACTATTCTGAACCTGAGTTGGAACCCATTCATTGTTTTCATTTTTTATTACTATTAGACTAGTTTTTTTAGGAACTACTTGGACTGGAATCACCCATTAGATGTCAGAGATGGGGTAAATGATTCCAGCAGCCAATAATTTTGTTACATTTTTTTAGAAACATATAAGAGGTTTGGGTTCCGTCGATGTTGTGATTTCCACACTGATATACCCTCACTATTTAATAATATGTGATGTGCAAAAATTTATGGGATAATTTTAAGAATGTCAACAAGTGTCCACCCAAAAGATTGTTTATACTCCCCCAAAAGTTCAAGCAGCCACAATTCATGCTCAGGATGGAGTGAACTAGCAATGATGATAGGAAAATTGTTTCCATTCTCAAGATATGAATATTTTAAATCTTTAGGCAGTCATTTTAGTTCCATTTTAGGTGGATTTTATATTGATGGGAGTGTGTGTGAAAGTGATATGTCACTAATCTCATTTAACTGCTCTATGAAATCATCCTCAGATGAAGAATGAGATTTTACAAGATTATCAATATCATCAATGGTCATGTGATCCTCAGTGTTCAAGAAATCATTAATTAATAAACATGTGTGACATTTTTATAAACTGTTACAAAATTATATGCATGATTTATTTCCTAGAATTTAAATCAATGAAAAAAACCCAAAAATGGGATCAGTGGAATGAAAAGAAGTGTTTTTAGGGGAAGGGAGTACATCTATAGAGTTAACACCCAAAGAGAGAATAATGTTGTTCAGAGGGGTGCTTCATGGAATCAAGGATGTTTAAGTGGACAATGTCACCACCAAAATCCATAGATAAGGTACCATTGGAGACATTAATTATGGTTTTGGTGGTTTTCAAGAAGGGTCTCCCAAATATAATTGGAGAATTTCCATTCATCCTATCATCTTACATTTTTAGAACATAAAAATTAGCATGAAGTATTAAATTTTTCACTCTCATAAGAATATCCTCTAACACACTAGAGGGGTGTGAAGTACTTCGATTATCAAGTTTAACAACAATTACTGTGGGTTTCAATTCCCCAAACTGAAATGAAGAGTAAATGGAGTGAGGCATCACATTTATAGAGGCACCTAAATAGATCATATCATTGGAAAAGTAATACACCCCAATGGTTCACAAAATTGATATTTTTCATAGATCATTACATTTTGTGGGAAGTGATGGATTTATTAATGCTAAGACATTAATCCCCATTCGTACATTCTCACCACCTTGAAGTCGCCTTCTATGTATACACATATCCTTCAAGAACATGGCATATCTTGGAATTTATTTCATGACATCAATCAAGGGGATGTTAACCTACAATTTTTTTAAAGTTTCCTATATTTCCTTATCACATTCATTTTCCTTTTGTTTTCTTGTTTTGGTGGCCCTTTGGAGAAATGGAAGAGGAATGGTTGAGATAGGTGACTCATTAACAGACACACTCTTTCCTTTGGAAGGGATTCTCTATGGACAATGATTTTATTCTCTCAGACTATTTTTATCAGTGGTTGGGATGGTTGTTTCCTCAGGAGGGGATGGATCTATTGGAGTGGTCATTTAGATTTTAAGTTGATTTCCACTCTTAATGGTGATGGAACAAACATTTCTTTTATCCCTAGGATTAACTACTAGTTGAGAAGGTAGTTTACCCGGCCCATGGATTTGAATTTCCCCGAAAAAGTTAGCGAGTGGGACTAATTGGGGTTTTAGGTCTTGTATGGATGCTTGGGTCATTTATTGGAATTATAGATTTTTATTATCCTTTTTTCATCATATATTCTAGTCTAGGATCAAGTTTTGGAGGGGATGGTTGGAAATGCCTTTTTAATGGTTGGGAATTTTTGGGTGGTGGTGGTTGATGACTCTGCCATGGTTGGTTCCATGGTTGTTGAGGTTGGTTTGAATACCCCCTGGCCTATAGGATTGGTTGTCTTTTCCCCCTAGGGTAAGATGGATAGTATGGTTCTTTCCTAAAGGGTTGGTTATAGGGGTGGTTTGTAAATACTGCCTCACAACTCTCTGAAGTTTCTCTAAGTTGGGGGAATTGGCCAGAGTAATGGGTGTTAGAATAATATATACCAAAATGGATGGTAGGAGGAGATTGGGATTTCCCTTGGGAACGATCAAGTTGTTGAAGAAGGGTACATACCTCTTCAAACTTCATGTCCACCTTCTTCTCGAATTCAATACTTTTCACCTCATGGACACCTCGAATGGGTACACTAGACCTTGAATAGAATTATTGAGAATTTTTCACCATTTTCTCAATCGGGGTCCTTGTAGTAATTGTTTTTTATCAACTAGTGCACCACCTATAGCTGCATCAATCATATTTTGATCAATATGAATTAAACCATCATAAAAATACTGAATTTAAAGTTGATCACTTATTTGGTGGTGTGGATAGCTTGAAAAAAACCTCTTAAATCCATCACAATATTCATGAAGTGTTTCACCTTGTGATTTTATTATCCCATATATTTCATTCCTTATTGTTACGGCTCTATAGGTTGGGAAGTATTTTTTAAGAAAAATGCATTTAATGTCCACCCATCCTCTAATTGGTGAATTAACAAAATACTACCAATCTTTTGCAGTGTCTTATAATGAAAATAGAAATGACCTAAGATTAACTTGTTATTAATCCACATTAGCAAGTTTTAAGTTTGAACACATTGTAAGGATTTATTTTAAGTGCTTTTGTGGATATTCTCTAACAAGTCCATGAAATCTTGGAAATATGTGAATTAGAACGAATTTTAGTTCAAAATTGGGTACCTCACCTTATATTAGAATATAGGTGGGTTGGATATCAAAATCAGGTGAGGATATTTATTTTAATGTCTAGTTATTTTCAGCCATGTTATGCAAGTTTATTCTAGTTTAGATGTTGGGTCTAAATGAAGAAGATAAAGGATCAAGAAGTGTGTTGATGTTTTGTGTTTCCTCCATTAAAGGGTTTTCTTATGCGTCTTGGTGTTGTTGACGTAGGATCCTCTCCAATTTTGGTTTTAAAGGTGGTAAATTTCCTAGAGAAGAATGCATCATGCCCAAAACCAACACAATAAAGATATTAAAACTCAAAAATATAGGTAAATGTATAAGATAAAACAAATAAATATTGATAAAATACATAAAATTATTGTAAAAAAAATGCACTAAAAACCAAAGCGCTCCCCAGTAACAGTGCCACAATTTTTTTGTATTATCATGACACATCAAATTTATTATTATTTTAAGGTTTATTTGAAATATAGTTCAGATCCTATGTAATCTCTCAAAGAGCATTTATAGGTTTAGAGCATGTGTTTTAATAAAAAGTACTAAAAATGGGGTGATTTTAAAAATAGTTTTATGAAATCAAATTAATTTAAAGAGTTTAATAGTTTAGAAAGAAGTAGGTTTAGAAAATATATGATATGCATGTGATCATTTCTAAGTTACTACACCAATTGAAAAGTTCCTTTTTCATAATTGATTATTAGGTTTTTGGTGTAATCCTTTGATTGAGGGTTAACCAAGATCTTGGGTATCCACAACCCCCAAGACGATGAAAATAGGAATAAAACTTGACATAAAAATCATATAGTTAGGTTACATCCCCTAATAATTAATTAAGGGTTGTCAAAGAACAATGAAATCTCAAATTTTGGGAAATAATATGATTCTTATGTTGTCCAATCAGAACAACACAAGTCACACAATTAAAATTTCACACCGATCGGTTATGAAATAAAAAGTGTTTAAATTAAATGAATCAAAAAAATTTAATATACATATAAAAGAAAAATTACCAACCACAATATACATGAAAAAAGTAGAGAATTATGTGTCGGAACTCCCTCTCCAAGTGTGTAGCTCCCTCACAATAATCAACCACCACATAGCTCAACATCAGGAGGAGGAGGAAGCTCAGGTCGAACTCATTCTCCATTTTTGATCCCCTTATGAGGATAGAGGTCTCCATAACTTCTTGGATGATTAGAGGGATCCATTGGGACTAAAAAATGGCACATATTTTCTTTTGGTTTGAACATACAAATGAGAATCCCAACATTCCATTTTTTAGGCAAAGTGGATAGTGGTTTGGGGCACGTAGATTTCTTAAAACTACTCGAACCATGGTTTTCGATGGATAGAAAGTCTTATATCATTTCCAAAATAACTAAAAATTTGTAGTCACACCTATTTAATATCTCCACTGAAATGTTGGAACCATTTGGATTGTCACATCCAGATATATAGATAGAAGAAAGAACACTAATTTAGACTTTGTGCAAATTCGGTTCCCTGGACATATTGGTTCAGATGGTCCCCTTGATAGACTAATGGGTCTTGGGTTTCTTCATATGAAATGTATAAAATTTAATTTTGTAATATCCCAAAAAATATAATCCCAATTGGATGTATGGTTTTTTATAATTTTTAGGTTGAGTCCAGTGGTGTACTTGGATCCTACGCAGTTTGGCCCATTTTTCTTGGACATCATCATAGTTACTCCAAATCACCTCCCCCTAAAATGAAACTATCAAAAAACTAACATTTACCTTTTTAACAGTGATAAAAACACAATAATTAAATAAAAAATGAAGTTAAATTGGTTATTATTTTTATAATTTTCAATACAAAACTAGTTTAGCGTAGTGGTGTAAGGGTGGAAATGAAACAGTGAATCACAGTGCAATCACACCCCCACACCTAAACTTTTCACTCCTAGGAAAACTCATATTTCTAAAAATTATGCATGTAGATATTCCCAACTTAATAAAGATTTAATTTTCAAAGAAAATTTAATTCCTGATGGAAATGTGATCAAAGAAAAAATCACACTAAATATTTATTCTCAATGATCATGGAAAAAGATGTCACAAAAATTGTATCAGAACGAAATTCGAAGTGATGAATGATACTAATTGAATAAAATAATTCAAAAGTTAACCAATTCACTAATTCTCCATGTGTGTGTGACAACCATTTCATGATATTCTTCCCAATTTTTATTGAGTAAATATAAGTTATTTTAAAAATTGTCTACTTACATGATCCATTCCACCAAACCTTCCCTACATCCTTTGTAATCAAATTTCAAGACCCACTCACTTAAGCATTCTCAGATGTCAAACCATAATCTCCCAACCTAGATATCCCCATATTTTTTACATTTCATTACTCCCCTTATTTTTTTTTCAAAAGATACACTTGGAAAAAATCTCACAATCTTCTCTTAACCCATATTTGATCTCCTCACCACACTAATTATAAGAGTTATAACAAGATCAAAAGTCAAGGAAGGGTGGTTTTTGACCTGGACAAGACATAAACCATTTTTTATGGGCGTACAAGAGTTGGATAATAGGTACACACACATAGGTCAATCTGGTACAATAATGAAATAAATCATATAAGGAATGAACGTATGGAAAAATCATTTTTGAAGGTAGAGAAAAATTACCCTAACTTATATTTACCTTCTGTTGAGTTATAAATTTTCACACTTCTTGGTTGGGTGAAAAGATGTGTGGAGAGATTAAGTGAAACAATTTTCCCTTAAACTATTCACACAAAGGGTACCATTATTTTCAAAGGTTTCAAAATGATACAACCATTTATATCATTGAAAAACAACCAAATTTCAAGAGAAATACACACCACAATATTGAATTAATGTTGAAATGCATATTTTATATGATTTCTTTGAATGTTAAAACAATATGGAAAAGGGAAATTAATCATGAATTTTCAATAATGACCATTATTAAATGAGAATCATTTCCATGATAAAGTGGGAATAAAAAATTAATATTCCAGAACAAAGGTGAGGGGGAGGGAAAGGGTAGAAAGTAACAATACTATTAAGCAAGCTAAAAAGATAAAAATAAAAAAGATAATGAAAATTATAAACTAACCTAGGAATATACCCATCCCACTACACCTAAAGTAACCAATTTACTCACAATAATAAAATATAACGTGGTAAGGAAGGATAAAATTTGGTGGGTTTCATTCATATACTGCTACATGAACTTGGCGTTCCTCCATCAGGGACTCTGTAATGGCTTTATAGAAGTGGTTTAACTACTGCACAATGACAGTGAAGGTTTTCTTGGTTTATTCATTTTAAACCTGAACAAAACCAAATTGAGATACATTAGTAACTATGTATGGAGAAAACCAGTGGAAAAAAAGCTTACCTAGATGAAAATTAATCCTTAAATTATAAAGGAGGACCTTCTTACCATTGTGGAACTGACGATAAAGGATGAGATTGTCTTGGGTATCCTAGGTTCACTCCTTATAAAACTGTGAGTTCTCATGTGAACCTCTTCTCATTTACTTCAGCTCATGAATTTGTAACTTCTCTTGAGAACCCTTACCAGAAATACTAGAATTTCATTATTTAATAACCCAGTAGGACCGGTACTATATCTCAATAGGGAGATGAAAAATATTTCCTAATACTAGCCGATATGGTGACATTCAAATGAGAGTTTTAAAGGCAGTATGGTAAGACCACAATGAATCATCGAGTCTAAGATTAAAATCTTTTATATTGGGTTGAATTGTTTTTTGAAGAATTTATTTCACCTTTTTATTTAACACCTCATCTTGACCATTGGTTTGTGGGTGATATGCTGTAGACACTCGACGCCCAACCCCATACCGACGCAAAAGATATTTCATTGTTTGGTTACCAAAATGAGAACCCTGGTCACTAATGATGAACCTAGGAAATAAAAACTTACAAAATATTTGGGTTCTCAAAAACCCTACAACAGGCTTGGAGTCATCAACCCTTGTGGTGTGTGCTTCTACCCATTTTGAAACATAATCCACTGTTAGGTGAATGTATAAGGTCCCAAATGAATTGAGGAATGGTCCCATAAATTCAATTCCCTAAACATAAAAAATGTCATGGAAGAGAAAGGGTTGTTGTGTAATTTAATTTCTTTTAGAAAAATTATCCATTCATTGAAAGTGAGGAAAATATTTATAGAAATCATGGGCATCCTGAAATAATGTTGGAAAAATAGACCAGAATCCAGGACCTTATGAGCAGTACTTTGGGGACCAAAGTGGCCCCACAAGTAAGAGTATAGAAGAACCTAAGGAAATATTAAAACTAGATATCTGGGAAACAATGCTTGAGTACTTGATCACTACATGTTTCCAAAGGTAGGGGTCATCCCAAATGTACCAATAGGACTCATGTTTTAGACAGTCAGCCTAGTTTTTGTTGAAATCGGTAGGAATACAAGATGATACCAAATAATTTTCAATTTCAGCATACCAAGGAATAACATCTTGCACTCGGTACAATTTATCATATAGAAACATTCCATTTATGGAAATACAGGGGGATGAGTTAAAGACAGAGGATGGTTGGATCCTACTAATATGGTCATCCACCATATTCTCTTCTCCTTTTTTATACCTAATTTCTAAATTTCATTTCTGAAGGAGGAGAATCCAATAAATGAGATGTGGTTTGGATTCTAGTTTCTTAAAGAGATACCGAAGGGCTGTGCGGTCTGAGAACATAATGGATTTGGGCCCTAAAAGATATGATCTAAATTTATCCAAGGAAAGAACAATGGAAAGAAATTATTTTTTCGTAATTTTATAGTTTTCTTGGGAAAGGTCCAATGTACATGAGGCATAGGCAATGAAATATAGATCTCGATCGACACTTTTTGATAAGACTTCCCCAACTACATAGTTAGAGGCATCACACATGATCTGAAATGGTAAATCCCATCGAGGTGTTTGGATTACTGAGGGTGATGCGAGAATCCATTTTAACTTATTTAAATATTATAAAAATTCTTTATCAAAAACAAATTCTTTTTCTTTTTTGAGCAATTGGGATAGGAGTTATAAAATTTTACTAAATTAATGAATGAAACAACAATAAAATCCAGCATGACCTAGAGAATACCACACATCATGTGCATTTTTGGGGAATGGTAGGGAAGAAATGACATCCACTTTTGATTTATCTACTTGGATACCATACCAAAAAATTGAAATGTCCCAAAACTATACCTTGTCACACCATGAAATGAAATTTCTTATAATTTAATACGAGATTCTTTTCAATACAGTGATTTAGGACTGAGCCAAGAATAATCAATCATTCATAAAAAGAAGATCCAAAAATAGTGAAATCATATATGAATACTTCCATGCAATTCTCTAGGTAATCCAAAAAAATACTAACCACGCATCGCTGGAAAGTACCTGGAGCATTGTACAAACCAAATAGAATCTTTCTATATGAAAATGTACCAAAGGGGAATTTAAAGGTTGTCGTTCCCTGATCCTCAGGGGTAAATACAAATATAAAAGTATCCAAAATACCTATCATGTAAATAGTAATGAGACTTCCCTTATAGACTCTATAGCACTTGGTCAATGAATGAAAATGGGAAATGGTCCTTCCTAGTGTGTTGGTTTTATCAGTGGTTGTCTATATAGACACACCAACTATTCTTCACACAAGTTGGAACCAATTCATTATTTTCATTTTTTATTAATATTAGACCAGTTTTTTTAGGAACTACTTGGATTGGACTGACCCATTGGTTGTCAGAGATGGGTAAATGATTCCAACATCCAATAATTTTGTCAACTCCTTTTTAAAAACATCTAGGATGTTTGGGTTTAGTCGACGTTGTGGCTCCCTCACTCGTTTATCCTCATAATTTAACAATATATTATGTGTACAAATTTATGGGATAAATCTAGGAATTTTAGAAAGTGTCCATCCCAAAGATTTTTTATACTCCCTTAAAAGTTCAAGTAGTCTCAATTCATGCTTAAGAGGGAGTGAACTTTCAATGATGATAGGAAACTTGTCTCCATTCTTAAGATATAAATATTTTAAATCTTGAGGTAGATGTTTTAGTTCTAGTTTTGGAGGATTTTGGATTGATGGGAGTGTGTATGAAAGTGATATGTCACTAATCTGATTTAACTGATCAATGGAATCATCCTTATATGTGGAATGAACTTTTACAAGCTTAGTAGTATCAACGATGGTCATATGATCCTTAGTGTTCAAGAAATCATCAATTAATAAGAATGCATGACATTTTTCTAAACCGTTACAACATTCAATGCATGATTCATTTATTATAATTTCAATGAATGATGACAACTAAAAAAGGGGATCAGTGGAATGAAAATAAGTGTTTTTAGGGATGGGAGTACATCTATAGAGTTAACAAAGAGAGGAATGTTATTACGATGGGTGATTCATGGAATCAAGGATGTTGAAGTGGAAAATGTCACCACCAATCTCCATAGATAATGTACCATTGTGGTCATTAATTATGGTTTTCGGAAGTTTTCAATAAGGTTATCCCCAATATAATATGGTCATGTCTATTCATCATATCATCTTCAATTTTTAGAACCTAAAAATCAGCATGAAATATTAAAATTTTCACCCTCACAAGAACATCCTCTAACACACTAGAGGGGTGTCCAATACATTGGTTTTCAAGATGAAAAAAATTCTTTCAGGTTTCAATTCCTCAACCTACAATGAAGAGTAAATAGAGTGAGGCATCACATTTATAGAGGCACCTAAATCAATCATATAATTGTAAAATTAATACTCCCCTATGGTGCACATAATTGAGAATGTTCCCGAATCATTGCATTTGGTGGGAAGTGATGGCTCTATCAATGATGAGAAATTACACCCTAATATTACCTTATCATCACCTCTAACTCTCCTTTAGTGTGTACACATATCCTTAAAAAACTTGGCATATCATGGAATTTTCTTGGTGACATCAATCAAGGGGATGTTAGCCTGTACTTTTTTAAAAGTTTTCAATATTTCCTTATCATGTTAAATTTACTTTTTTTTCTTGGTTGGGTGGACCTTTGGGGAAATGGAAGAGGAATTATTGATATTGGTGACTCATTAAGATACACACTCTTTCCTTTGTAAGGGATTCTCTCAGGACAAGGATTTTCTTCTCTTGGACCATTTTTAGCAGTTGTTGGGATGATGGTTTCCTCAGGAGGGGATGAATTTATTGGAGGGGTCATTTGGATTTTATGTTGATTTCCACTCCTAATGGTGATGGAACTAACATTTAATTTATCCATAGGGTTAACTAATGGTTGAGAAGTTAGTTTACCAGAACCATGACTTTTAATTTCACCCACAGAGTTAGAGAGTTGGCATAATTGAGTTTTTAGGTCTTGGGTGGTTTCTTGTGTGTTTTTTTGGAATTGGATATTGCTATTATCTATTTGTTTCATCATATCTTCTAGTCTAGGATCGAGTTTTGGATAGGGTGGTTAGAAATTCCTTTGAGGTTGTTGGGTATTTCTGGGTGGTTGTGGTTGAACACTTTGCCCTAGTTGGTTCCATGGTTGTTGAGGTTGGTTTGAATACCCCATTTACTATAGGATTGGTTTTCTTTCCACCTAGGGTTTTATGTATAGTATGGTTCTTTCCAAAAGGGTTGGTTAAAGGGGAGGCCTAGAAAGATTGCCTCACAACTCTCAAAAGTTTCTATCAGTTGGGGAGCATTGGTCAGAGTATTGGGTGTCAGAAGAACATATACCACAATGTGTGGGAGGAGAAGATTTGGATTTCACTTGGGAAAGAGGAATTTGATGAATAAGGGTACTTACCTCTTCATACTTCGTGTCCACCTTCTTCTTGAATTCAATAAATTTTAACTCATGGACACCTCGAATGAGTACACTAGGCCTTTAGCAAAATTGTTGAGTTTTTGTGCCATGTTATCAATCAAGGTTATTGTAGAAATATGTGTTTAATCATATAGTTCACCACATGTAGCTACATCAATCATATTTTGATCAATATTAATTAAACCTTAATAGAAATACTAAATTAATAATTGATCACTTATTTGGGGGTGTGGACATCTTGAACATAACCTATTAAACATATCCAAATATTAATGAAGTGTTTCCCCTTGTTATTGTCTTATCCTATATATTTATATCCTTATTTTTGTGGGTCTACTGTCTAGGAAGTATATTTCAAGAAAAAACATTTTATCTCCACCCAACCTCTAATTGGTGAATTAACAAAATACAACCAATATTTTGCAGTGTCTTCTAATGAAAGTGGGAATGACCTAAGATTAACTTTTTCTTCATTCACATTAGTAGGTTTTAGGGTTGAACACACAATTTGAAATTCTTTTAAGTGATTATGCATATCTTCTTTGGCAAGTCTATGAAATCTTAGCAATAAGTGAATTAGACCGGATTTTAGTTCAAAATTGGGTTAATCACGTTGTATTTGAATATAGGTGGGTTGGATATAAACATCAGGTGAGGTTAGTTATTTTATAGTCTAGTTATTTTTAGCCATGTTATGCATGTTTATTTCAGTTTTGATATTGGTTCCATATGAAGAATATAAAGGATAATGAAGAGTGTCGATGTTTTGTGTGTCCTCCTTCAAAGGGTTTTGTTCTGTGTCTCGGTGTCACTGATGTAGGATACTCTCTAGTTTGGGTTCAAAAGGTGGTAAATTTTCTAGATTAGAATGTTTCATGAACATAAGATACATAATAAATAAATAAAAACACAAAATATAGGTAAATCTATAAGATAAAACAAATAAATATTGATAAAATATACAAAATTCTTGTAAAAAAACGCATTAAAATCCAAAGCGCTCCCCTGTAACGGTGCCAAAATTTGACCTTATTATCATTAATTTTCAAATTGATTATGATTATAATATTTATTTGAAGTATAGGGAAGATCTTAGGTTGTCTCTCACAGAGAATTGATAGGTTTAGAGTATAAATTTTTAATAAAAAGTACTCCAAAGGGGGGTGATTTTGAAAATAATTTTATGAGACTAAATTAATTTTAAGAGTTTAATAGTAGATAAAAAAGTAAAGTTTTAAAATATATGATAAGTATGAAATCATTTATACGTTACTACACCACTTCAAAAGTTCCTAGTTCTTAATTTAAAATTTGGTTTTTGGTGTAATCCTTTGATTGAGGGTTAACCAAGATCTTGGGTACCCACAACCCCTAAGACGATAGAAATAGGACTAAAACTTGACATAACTGTAGAGACCCGAAGCCTGACTTACATGGACATTACATTACTTTTGCGGAATACTTAGTACATAACAAAAACACACACACAAGGATCGTAATAGTTTAGTGTCTTTGGAAACTCGGAACGTAATCTTCTAATCCTGGTGAAAGATCTTCAAAATCTCCCATAAAGATCTTCCTTTTTTTTACCTAAAACCTTTCTTTATATCCTGGGGAAAAGAAAACATAAAAAGGGTGAGCTCAAATGCTCAGTAAGGGTAAACAAAAGAAATATCAATCACATAATTTTCATAAGAACATAACATTTTTGGAAATCTTAACCTGCAAAAGAGAGCATAATTTCATAACATGGGATAAATCATAGTAGTGAAAATGAAACCATAACTTAAAACATTACTCATTGTGGCATACACACATAATCATAGAGAATCATTTCTTGTTAGTCAAGACTCATTGCCAAGACTATCTTAGTGGACAAAGTCCCTTTCTGAATCGAGTAATCCTCGTTTCAGTCCTGTTTCACTGAACCGGTATAACCTACCATTCCAGCCATGTCTATCTCATGAGATATGAAATCTTTACCCAATGCATTGGAGGGAGATATAGGTCCCACCCATCTCTTAATGAATCCTTTCTTATGTGTGCCACAAAATCATAAATCATACATTATTGCATAACCCATGTAATAAAAATGGGATTCTTAAACAACATGACATCATAAAACCATTCATATAAGATAAAGGAATTCATTAATATAATTCCATCAAAACATAGTCAAATCAATGTAAAAATATGGATAGAAACAGAACCCTTTATTATCTTTGAGGAAAAATAATTTTGATAAAACACTTGAATTGAATTCTTGAGGAAAATATCCTTTTTTCTTCAAAATCAATTTCTTTTCACAAAACATCATGCAATTTTAAAAGAAAGAGATTTTATTGAAAATAGTCATGAAATCTTTTAGAGGAAGCTTCATGAAAATAAGGCTTTATAAAACAGTATAAATCCGTTCGTGCCGTATAAGTTAAAAAAAACATTCTTCGTACTTTTGTCAGAAAAGTCAAAAAGTACCTCGTATGAAAAAAACGACAAAAGATTCCTTTCATACATATTACTAAAAACTCACCGAAGGGTAAAAATGGATTTAAAAAAATTGTAGGTGGATGGAAATAATATTACATATTGATGAAACATGGATGTGGATAATAAAATACACCCCAGTAAATACTTACGAATAAACAATCTCGGATAAAAATGAGATTGTGATATTTCCCTTACCTTAGGTCCGACTTGCTTTGTAAGTGTCCGAACCTCCTGTATAATGATTTAAATCATGTTATTGACTTATTACAGAATCATATTCATTGTTATGATATCATATATGGTTCACTTATGACATTATATTACCCGTTCTTTTGTAAATTCCATGTTAAAGAAGCGTTTTGGGTAAAATCGTTTCATTTATCGTATGTGTTTTGACTTGTTGTTCTTGACATCATTATTACTTATATCATGATTTACTTACTTCCAGAATATAAAATATTATTTATATATCATATATATTCAGTATATATATATATAATAGGTAGATAAATAAAATGAAAAACACCGTTCATGGAGACGGTAGTCCGTACGTACGCATGAACGCTGTTTTCCTTTCCTTATTGTCTTGAAATGGAAGTAAGTAGATGACATACATATGTATATATATACATAAATCCAGTAGCTTTATAATGTCATATATTTCATTATTATTTCTTATATATACATTATAATCATTCTTAAATGGTTAACATGGAGAATGAATCTCATCGCGTCGTGGAGACGGTATTCCGTACGTACGCACGAGCGATGATATCATTTCTATAAATATTGAATTGAATTGGAGTGGATTATACAATATATCAGAATCAATATGATGTTGTAATAACTATGTATAGTTATTTTTTACACCATTATACCCATCCATGTAAGGTGGTGGTGGAAAATAGATTACACCACGGCGTGGAGACGGTATTCCGTACGTACGCACGCGCGGTGATTTCTTTTTCCGTAGGATGGATAGATGGTGAAATAGGGTTGTTTCATACTTATAATAACATATCAGTATATGAGTGATACTGATGTTATTACTTCATAATGAAACAACCTAAGAAGAAGAAGTGGAAGAAGAAATAAAGATGAAAGAATTGGTAACGGTAATTACCTCTTCTTTGAAGTGCCTCTTTGAGACCTCCTCTTAGGGCACTAAAATTGGTCTTTGAGGAAGACCAGAACCTCTAGGATGTTGCTAGGGAAGTGGAGAGGAGAAATTGGCAGGGGTTGGCCGAGCTTGATTGCTCAAATTGGTGTGAGGAGGAGGGGGAGGAGGTGTCCTTTTATAGGGGAGGAGAGGGGCACCTTAGGAATATCTCAAAATATTATTTTATATTAAAGTCAAAATCGGTTGATAATGGTTCCAAAGGGTCTTATTTCGAAGCTAAAGTGGGTATGGATCGAAATCCTATCAACCAATAGGATTTAGACAAGTTTAGGGTATTATTTTAACCTTATCAATTAGATTTAACTCTAAGTTAAATAATTTAACTTTTACCGTGTCTTTTTGTTTTCTTTCACTATATGGTTAATAAACTTACTATAACATGCCAAACGAACCCCAAATTGTATATTATTAATACATATATCCTTATCTAAGTCATTTGGCCGAACCTTAGATTTTTAGGAATAAAATAACAATTAATAATATAATATTTGATTTAAAAACTATTTTTTGTCAATTTTGACACTATTTGATATATGATTTTTGTGAAAGTCATAACAGAATTATATGTTCGAACCAAGTTGATTAAATCAACACTAATATATCATAGTAACCTAGAAAATTAGTTTAATTCATAAAAAGTCTTAAATTACATTTATTTTGGTATTTATATTATCAATTATGTCAATATTTCATTAATAAGATAATTACTGCATCATCTTTGTGTCATAAATAAATTATATTATTTGATGTCTAAAAATTACAAATAAAATACCATCATGTAGGAAATCGTTTTAGCTTTCTAATGAATATTTATAGTTGAATTTATCTTATGTATAACCCCATATTAAAAATGATTTACTTATTAAACTTTGATTTTAACTATTTTAACCCTTCTTTAAATAAATTAATAATAAATGTCCTCATCTCATCCAAGTGGGCCTAAATGGTCATATTTTATTCCTAAGTTTGTTTTTGGTCGAATTACACTTGTCCAATAGAATTAGGACATGTGTTAGGGTAATATTAATATCATATTTACCCTTAGTTACCCTATTTACTATTAACCGTGGTAAAAAAAGTAAAAAGTTACTATTTACCAAAAAATTATTTTCATCTCATTGAACCACATTTTAGTCCTTGATATTAACCGTGTCTCTCGGATTTTCGAAATTCCATTCACAGAAGCGGTAAAATTAAGTTTTATGCAAAATTCAGTTTTTAACCTACCACTTAGTAGTTTCACTATTCATCAAAAATTGATGTTTTTTCAGAACAATGCCAAAATTTCATCCCAAGCTATATTTCATATTCCGAATTCAAAAATTAAGTCTATTTTACCAAATTCATAACATAAAAGTTGCATTAATTAATTTTATAATTAAATCCCGCTGTTAAAACAAATAGCGTGTTTTTAAGAAACAATATCTATCAAAAGATTGACACTTGTTTATGTCTAGTTTAAATGTGAAATTACATCCAATGACCAACATTGTATTAAATTGTAAAAATATATTCTAAATATACTTTAAAACCACTCAAATTAATGATTTATCACTATTAATTATTTCGATTAAAAAAGTTGTTTTAATTATAATTTAGTAATTTTCACTATTCATCAGAATATGAAAGTTATCCGAAAAGTACCAAAATTTCACCTTAGGCTAAATTCGATACTCCGAATCCAAAAATGAAGTCCATTTTGAGAGTTAAAATTTCTAAAATTTAAAAATTGGTTATTACTATTCATAACGGCTAGTTTTAATAATATTTTAATAGCATATCATTGTTTCGTGAAACTCAGGATTACGTACCACACACGCTATCGAGGAAGGTTGTGATTGCGTGTAATGCAAGGCAAGTCAAGGATGCGTGTTGTGCAAGCTCCTTTTAGTGTAGCGTATAACACAAGGCATTAGTAAAATAAAAAAGAATATTTTTCATAAAATCTCGAGCTGTTACAATAACAATCATATAGTTATGTTACAGACCCTAATCATGAATTAAGGGTTGTCAAGAAACAATTAAATCTCAAATTTTGGGAAATAAGAGGATTCTTATGTTGTCTAATTAGAACAACACTAGTCACACACTTAAGATTTCACACCGATCAGTTGTGAAATAAGAAGTATTTAAATTAAATAAATCAAAAAAATTTGTGATAAATATAAAATAAAAATTAACAACCACAATATACACCAAAATAGTAGATAAAAATGTTCTGTACCTCCCTCTTCAAGTGTGTATCCCCCTCACAATGATCATCCACTGCTTATCTCAACATCAGGAGGGGGAGGAAGCTCAGGTGAAACTCATTCTCCATTGTTGATCCCCTAGGAGGATAGGGGACTCCAGAACTTATTGGATGATGATAGGGCTCATTTGGGACTAAAAAATGGAATAGATTTACTTATTTTTGAACTTAAAAATGAGGATCCCAAGGTTCCATTTTATAGGCAAATTGGTAGGTGGTTTGGGGCACACAGATTTTTTAAAACCACTTGGACCATGGTTTTCAATGGCTAGACAATCTTATATAATTTTTGAAAAAACTAAAACTTTTTAGTCCCACCCATTGAATATATCCACTGAATAGTTGAAACCATTTTTAAAATCACATCTAGAGATATAGATAAAAGAAAGAACACTGTTTTTTATTTTGTGTGGATTCAGTTCCCTGAACAGATTGGTTAGGATGGTCCTATTAATGGACTAATGGGGCTTGGGTTTTTTCAAAGAAAATTTATAAAATTTAATTTTGAAATATCCCACAAAATATAATACCATTTGGATTCACGGTTTAGTATAATTGTCCGGTTGAGTCCACTGGTATGCTTGGATCCTGCAAAGTTTGTCCTGTTTTTCTTGGACATCATCATGGGCCCCCCAAATAACCTCCACCTACAATGAAATTATCAAAACAAGCAACATTTCCCTTTTTCATAGTGATAAATAGAAAACAATTAATGAAACTTGAAGTGATTTTTTTATTATTTGTATAATTTTAAATACAAAACTAGTTTAGCGCTGTGGTGTAAGGGTGAAAATGAAATAGTGAGTCATGGTGCGATCAAACCCCAATATTTTTTCATGATTGTATGATTTATGAAATGAAGCCCATTCCTTTTCATTGTTTATTTTTATTTCTAATATTTATATATGTTCTTTGTGGAATGCATGATTGTGTAAATGTTATGACATGACGAGTTCACCAAGAATTATATAGCACATGTAAATGTTATGATGTGATGGGTGTGCCCAGAATTATATAGTGATCTAATGCATTGGGTAATGTGATGTATATCATGAGAAAAAGTGAAATATGAGTGAACATGATTCTATATTTTTTCACAGCTATGTGTGTTAGTTGACCATTAAGACATGATGTTTCAATTTTATGCATTTACACATTCTATGACTTTATCCAATGATTCCTCTCATGATTAGGAAAATGATTTTATAATTATGTTTATTCTCACCCATGTTATATTGATCCATGTTATTATCTATCCTATTACTAGGATTTTATATCACCCCTTTATTTGATGTATATTTATTAGGTGATTACTTGTACTAAGGAGAACACAAGGGCCACTTAAAAGCCATTGAAGAAGGAATTAAATAAATTTTTATGTTTTATTATGTAAAAATTATGTGTGGTCATAATTTCCCAAGATACTAAACCTTTGTATCCTAGTTGTGTAACAATTTTATGTTTTTATATTTAAAGTAATGTAATAGTCCTAAAATAAAAAAGTAGGGTTGCTATAGTTGGTATCAGAGAATAGTTTTTTTAATTTGGGAATTACGATTAGAGAAACTTAGTTAAAACCCTTAATATGAGACTAAGTATAAGTAATACCCCAAGAATATTTGTTTTAGAAAAATGATAATCATAGGGATCCCATAAGACATTCCTTTAGAGTTAATTGAAAAAAGGAATAAATTATTTATTGATGACCTATTGACTTATGTTTTGTTCAAACCTATTATATTTTTGAAAATGTTGTGAACCAGGAGAAACCAGGCCAAAAACCCGTGTGAGGGACAATGCAACAATTAAATGAATGAAATACCCAATGCCTTGGGATGTGTATTTCAAAATTTCTTGGAGATTATTACCCAACTATCTCAGGTTATGAACAATAACTTGAACAACGTGGACTTTCCTCCTTCACCTAAGAGGGCACAACTGACTATCAAGTCTTTTATGCGATAATGACCACCAACGTTTTGTGGAACATCTAATACAATTATTGTGAAACAAGTGGGTCAACTCAATGGAGAAGATATTTTATAGGCTTCATTATTCTAATATGGGGAAGTCAACTCTGTACGTTTATCATCTAGATGGAGATGCTGATCGATGGTGGGAATAGATTAAGAACACCAAGCTGAAGGGTGAAATTGAATAGATGGAGTGAGAAATCTTTAAGATAATTTTTATTAACAAGTATTTCCCTCAAACTAATTGTAAAAATATGTATAGAGAATTCATAGACCTGAAGAAAAATGAAAGTGAATCTTTCATGACCTATGAAGAAAATTTCACAAGGCTTGGAGGTCATGCTTCAGGTTATGTTATCAACAATGATTGAAAAATTGATAGATTATTCAATGGTTTAAAATCACACCTTCAAAAGGATCTATAAATTAAATACTTTATGAGTTATGAAGATGTTTTTTTTGATGTGATATCAAATTATATATATAGTTAAGATAATTCTCACATGGATATAGTGATAAGAAATTAAATATGGAGTTTCAAGCAGGAGGATCAAATGAAAAAGGTATAAATAAATCCCAACCACCCACATGTCAAAAATGTGGGAAAAAGCATAATGGGAACACCATGAAAGAGATAGAGAAACAATATAAGTGTGGGATCAAAGGAAACCCTGATCATTAATGTCATAGAGACATAAATAATCTGACTAATATGATGGAGTAAAAAAGAGCACCACCCATGGTTCAATGCTTCAACTCTAGGGAGAAAGGGAATTATGAAATCCTAGGCAATAACACTTAACTCCTCAAGGGTAATCAAAATCAACAACCTCAAAATACAAAGGATTAAGGGAAAGATTATTCCATAGATAATATCGAAGTGGATTAATAAAATGAAGTCTCACAAGGTACAATTACTATTCACTCATGAATGGAAAAAGTATTATTTGATTATAGTTCTACACATTAATTTATATCTTACATGTTTTCTAAAACTAGTGAATCGAATCCCCAAAAACTTGAAGTAGATATATCCATAAAAACACATAGTGGTGAAATCATTGCAACCCAAGTGTTGGAATCTTGTACTATTGGCATATGTAGAAAGATTATTATAGAGAATCTCATCATACTTACCTTGGTGGAATTATACACTATACTACAGATATATTGGATATCATTATATAGATAACACATCAACAATTGGAAAAAATGGACATCTTTTCAAATTCTGAACCATCCCATGCTCCTCTAAAAATGCAAGGAAGATCTTTAATCTACTTTTGAAAATCCGTCGACGGTGTGTGTATTGGTTCCTTATGAATAAGCATACCTTGATCAAATGGTTGAGTCAAAGGAAGGTATCAAACTTAAGGAAATTCCCATTTTTAGGGAATATAGAGATGTATTTCCCAAAGATTTTCCTAGACTTCCACCATATCATGAGGTAGATTTATAAATAGAACTCATACATGGAGCTACCCCTATCTCAAATTCTCCCTATAGGATGGACTCTATTGAACTAGAGGAGTTAAAGAAGAAGTTGTAAGAGAATTTGGATAAAGGGTTTATACACCCTAGTGCATCAACTTGGGGTGCACCAATAATCATTCTAAAGGAAAAGGATGGATCAATAAGGTTGTGTATTGGTTATCAGGAACTCAATAAAATCACCATAAAGAAAAATTATCCTATTTCAAGTTTTTATGACCTTTTCAATCAACTAAACAGATCTTTTTTACTTTAAAAAGGTGGATCTTCATTTCAGATATCATCAGATAAAGGTGAATAAGGAAGATATTTTTAAAACTACCTTTTATACAAGTTATATGCACTATGATTTTATATTAATAACCATTGGAATTAATAATTCCCCTGAAATATTCATATATTTGATGAATAGAGACTTTATACACTACCTTGGTAAATTTTTGGTAGTCTTTATTGATGATATTCTTATTTACTCCAAGATAAAAGAGGAACATAAAGAACATCTACAGATTGTGTTGGCGACCTTAATGAAGGAGTAATTGTATTCCAAGTTTATAAAGTGTTACTTTTGGATGAAGAAATTCACATTATTAGGACATGTGATCACAAGTGAGGGAATTTCTTTGGACCCCTAAAAAGCAAAGTTGATTAAGGAATGACCCATACCCACTAGTGTCACAAAAATATATATTTTTCTTAGATTAGATGGGTACTATCAATGTTTTGTGAGACATTTCTCACAATTTTACATCCCAATAAATAAGTTAACAAGGAAAGGGGTTAAGTATTTCGAGATAGAATAATAACAGTAAAGCTTCAAGGGGCTAAATAAGAGGCTGATAACTTTACTTGTACTCACATTACCGACAAGTAAAGAAAGTTTTGTGATATATAGTGATGCTTAAAAGAAATTATTGGGTTGTGTACTCATGAATAATTATAAAGTGATAGCCTATGACTCATGGAAGTTAGAGGTCCATGATCAGAATTACTTGACGCATGATCTGGAGATAGAAGCTATGGTTTTTGCCTTGAAAATATGGTGGCACAACCTCTATGGTGGGAAGTGTGATATATATAACGATCACAAGAGTCTAAAGTATATATTCAAACAGAAGGAACTCAACATGTGTCAAAGTAGATGTTTAGATCTAATCAAGGACTATGATTTCTCTATTCAGTGTCATCTTGGGAAGCCAAATAGGTTAGATTATTCTCTTAGAAGAAAAGAACTTGATACTCTATCCAAGATGAGAATTTAAAAAGACCCAATCTTCATGGATATACAAAGTATGGATTTGGAAATCATAAAAGTAGGGAATACATCATACCTTTCCAAAATTATTACCCAAACATCTATGTAAGAGAAGTTTAAGGGGACATAAATGGATAATCCAGAGTTACAAAATAAGGTGAAAGCAGTAAAGGAAGGGAAGCTACAAGAGTTCTATATCAATGATGATAGAATGATTCTATTTGGAACAAGTATTTGTGAGCCTTCATAACCTAATATAAAGAAGGATATATTTAATAATCAACATAGATCAAATTTCTCTATCCATCTTGGAAGTACCAAGATGTACTATTGTTTCTGACAGAAATGGGGACTTTGTTTGAGAAAAAATATTTCCGAAAAGTTTCTAATGGGTTTGTATATAGAACCAGAAACACCCAATGGTTCTATATGTGTTTTGACCAATGGTGCTTGAGAACTCACATTGGTTAAGAGTATGGGAGGTTGGGCTCATTACACCCTTTTAGGGTGAATTATTTCCTACTCCAGGACTCTCTTATAGATTTAATATATGTCCATAAATACTTAATTAATACCCAAGTATGATGTCAGTAAACCTAAGATTAAAAAACAATTATTAACATGTATAGATCTTATATTCATATGTATGTATCCCAGGTTTTTCATCAATGGAGATATATGTATGTATTCGAGGTTCTCCATAAATGGTATCCTCTTATATACTACTTAGAGATTCTTTTTACATTATTACAATGGTGCTAATTTTCTAGCCATACAGTGGGGCACTCTAGAGTTTATTTTCATCTAGGGAGACTGAGACCACTCTAGAGTTTAGTGAAATCCAAGGAGATGATTTTTTTTGATGTTGGGATTGAACCCGTAGATGAGATTCCTATGTATCCTTGTAAAAGGAAAAAGAACTGATATAGTTTGGTTCCACTTAAAAAGGCACATCATACCTTCTAAGTTTGTGTGCTAAGGACCTAACCACATATTTTAACGTCATGTGGTAAGGATTCCTTGGAGGAAGGTTCCTTGTAAAAGCTTGGTGTGGGACTTATGCTGAAGCAGCCTAAGGAACCTGAGAGAGATATAGATTCTCAGGTTCAATTATAACCTATTGGTTATCTGGCCCATAATGGAAAAAGGTTGATTTTAGGTGTTCGTTTAGAACCTCAAAGAGGCTTCCTACATATCCTAGTTGGATGGGAATAAAATCCCATATAGTTCAGGCATGTCTCATAGAGGAGTATGGCCCTTTGAGAAGATTAAGTTAGGGATTATTCATGAAGAGGATGCCCTTATAAAAAGGGACCATGAGAGAAGTTTTATCTCATGGTAGTTTGAGGGATTAACTTAGGGATTAAATTCTAGGGAGGATTAGAGAATTAAGGGAATTATGATTGGGGCTTAATTCTGAGGAGGATGACCATTGATCTCAAGACGTAAGTGGGATTCCTACATATCATGATATGTTTTTTACCAAGAATTAGAGTTATTATAGTTAAATTGATTGGGTTTTTCACCAAGGAGGAGGCCCATTCGAGGGGTTCATGATTTTTTATCTCATAGATGAGATGGAATATAGCTCATACCTTGTGAAGGTGTCCCATGTATCCGAGTTATGGTGGGAATAATAGTTCTCATAGTTCATTCTATCGAATGAATCATGTGGGTGTCATGATCACCACTAAAATCTAATACCACATGATTCATTATTAGTGTGTGAAACAATAGGAAGAGGAATATTCAAAAAACCACATGATCTGCTTTTATTTTTAGGTGGAAAAGTGCTAGAAAATCTAGGGATTACTTATAAGGAGGATTCCCTTACAATGGATAGGGCTTACTCCTAAGGAGGATTCATATTTGAGGTTTTTTTGGGGATTCCTCATAAGTATGATGGACATTTATGGTCTGTTTGGGTCTTAATTCTAAGGATGATGTCCATTTATGGTTTGGTTGGGGGCTTACTCCTAGAGGGTACTCCCATTGAGCTTTGGTCAGGGCTTACTCCCAAGGAGGATGCCCATTGATATTTGGTTAGGTATTACTACTATAGAGGATTACCATATAGAAGTTGGGGTTTATTCCAAAGGAGGATGTCCATGTACTGGTTCAACCTAGCATAGGAGTCAGGTGATGATGTTTTAGGAGTATATTGAGGAGCGTGTTGACTCATAGAACTTGGGGAATCCAAAAGAAGAATCTCAACTCAAAACACGAGAAAAGAACTAAGAAGAGTATGTTGACTCAAGGAATTTCATGTTGTATGGATGATTATATAGAATAATGGTATTTCTGGGGTGGGTGTTAAGGTCGTATAAGGTGCAACCCAAACTATTCCTAACCCAATCTGAATAGTTTGCAATGTTACTATTCATTTTTCATGGGGGTCAGTGACGAAATTGAAAGGACTAACAATAATCCTAAGCAGGGGTGAATGTGCGCATCCCCCATGGTATATACTAGTGGGGTTGCAGAGGTAGGCCCCCTAGTTGGGTCGTGCAGGTGGGTCATATAGGTTGGTCACATTGGTGGGTCACACGTTGCCCAGGTGGCACACCAAGGAGGGTCACCCAGGTAGGATGCCTTGGTGGGTCACCTAGGTGGGTCACACAGATACTAGGCTGGGGGACACACCCTAGTGAGGGTGGGCCATTGAAAAATTACCAAGTAGGGATAAAATACTTGGGTGAAGGAGTTGCGTGTCCAGATCCCTTTCCTTTGGTTCTCCATCCCGAATTTTGGTCGTCGTCTAAAACATTTGAGGTGGAGAGGTCCTTTTATATACCTGCAAGTGGGCATACATGGATGGTAATATGTGGATGGTATTGTGAAGATGGTCCTATGAATATGTTCCTATGCCGATGGACTTGTGCGGATGGACTAGGCGAATGACGTGCACTAATGGGCTGCATGGAAGGCCTGTGTTGATGACCTGTGTGGTGATAAAACTCCCTCTACAAAATTTTCCAACTTTTATGAGGCATAAATTTTGATCCATGAGTCTATTTGGGCTTCAATACCATTGAAATAAATATTTAAAATAGATATATGCTTCATGATATATAGAATACACTGATTATTCTTGGACATAACTCAAAAATTTCATTTTGGATACATCAAAACCTTTTTTTATCAATTTTCTAAATCCAAATCCTACTCCATGAGGGGGGATCTTTCCACTTATCTCTCATTATGGAGAAGTATTTTGGAATATTGAAATATAAACTACATATTCTTTATTCATGGTGAAAAATTTCTAATAAAACTTGAAATTTATTTTTTAAGTGAGTATCACATCAAAAAATCTGAAGAAAAAGTGCATGAAACACATTTTTTAGTGTCAATAACCATGATATTCAAGAACACTTCTGGTGGGATAAAATTAATAAGGAGATTGTAGAATATATCTCAAGGTTTTTGATATGTTAGCAAGTTAAAGTAGAGAAAAAAAGTCTAAAGGGAAGATGCAACCCTTTCCCATACCCATGTCAAAATGGGAGAATGTCACCATGGACTTCATCACTGGTCTCTTGAAGACATCAAAAGGAAACAATGTGATAAAGGTTATGGTGGACCAACTCACCAAGACTTCCCACTTTATCACTATTCAAAAATATTTCTCTCTTGAAAAACTCACAAAGTTATATGTGAAGGAAGTGGAGAGGTCACATGGGGTTCCACTTTTGATTGAATATAATCTTGATCCAAGGTTCACATATAAATTCTAAAGAATTATTCAACATGATTTGAGCATTGAATTGAATTTAAACATGATCTATCACCCCCAAGATGATCTCCAATCAAAAATAACTATTCAGATGCTCGAAAAAATACTAAGATCTTTCTCAATGGAATTCAATGGTGGATGGGAACAGTATCTCCCACCAATTGAGTTCTCATACAATAATTGCTTCCACTCAAGTATTCAGATGGATCCATAGGAATATATATATGGAAGGAGATTCAGAACTTTAACCTGTTGGGATGAAGTTGGTGGAAGAAATATACTTAGAAATTATCCTGTTTAAGAGATGATATATAAGGTTCAATCCATCCATCAATATATCAAAGCTTATCAGAGTCAAAGAAAGAGATACCCTGACAACTATCAAAGGGACTCGGAGTTCTATGTTAGAGATAAAGTATTCCTTATAATATCACCACTGAAAGGAGTCATGTAGTTTGGAAAGAAAGGGAAGATTATCCTAAGTTACATTGGCCCCATTGATATCCTTGATCACATAAGAGTAGTGGCCTATAGGCTTGAACTTCCACCAAGTTTGGCTCAAATTCATGATGTGTTCCTTTTATCTCTCCTAAGAAAGCACATACCAGATCCCTCACATGTACCAAACTCAATGGTGATAAAATTGGAAGATGATCTCTTTTATGAGGAGTATCTAGTAAAGATTCTCGACCAGAGAGATAATATTCTTTGTAACAAGACAACCCACCTTATCAAAGTGTTTTGGAGGAACCATAAGTATGTATAAGTGACTTAGGGACCATAGGAGGTGATGAAGGATAATTACCCTCACCTATTTATGCAAAATAAATTTTTAATGGTGAAATTTCAAAAGGGGAGAAAATTTAACGACCTAAACATTTATCAATAGAAATTCCCTTATTATAATTATGTTATATGATATAAAAAACACACATAGAATAAAAATACCAATAAAAACTTAACCCTCATAAATAAATAATGAAATAATTTATATTTATAGAAATTAATAAACCTATACTAATGGAATAATAACTTACTTTTGGAATAGTAATGTGACCATTAGGAATAGTAAATTGGCTAATAGAATAGTAACCTAACCTATTAAATTAAAAAAACATTAGGTATCTTATAAATGAAAATATGATATATTTATATATTGGTATAAGTAAATAAATATTTTAGAAATGATAAATTAAGTGCTGGTATTTTTTTAAGTCATAAATATTTAATTATAATTTTATAACTAATATAATGATTTAAAAGAAAATGTATTTTTGAAGAATTTATTCATAATTTTTTTTGATATCTTCTGATTATAAGATAATTTTATGATACGTTAATTAATTTCTAAAAGTATCATAAAATCAGTTATAATATTAACATCTATATTTTTTGAATAAATGAAGATTTTAATTAAAAATTAAAGTTATCATATTTAGAAAATTATTTTCATAAAATGGAGTTCATTTTTTAATTCTCTATGTTGAGATATGGTTAGGGTTATTTTTATGGTATTTTTCTTAAATAATATAATTTTTAGTGAATAGTAAAATATGATAATTTACGATAAAAGACAAATACATGAATTTTGAGTCATTATTGATGTAAGGATGATGTAAGACAAAACTAAAAAAACACTTCTTCATTATTTTGATATACTTATTTATAATGTTCAAACTAATAGTCTTGACCCAAAAATAATTAACTAATGAATAAAATACTGAGACAACACTCCTCTCCTCGCCTATAAATACCACCCCTCACACCACCTCTTATCCTCACACCTTCCAAGCCTTGAAGCTTGTCCAATTTATACCAAATAATATTACCAATCTCCTCCTCCACTTACAAGAGTCATTAGTCTCATAAAAAGACCAAACCCCTTTTCCTATGGAGGTTCTCAAGGAGGTGAAATTCAATAGGTAATTCCTCTTTCTTTTCCTTTTAATTTATGTTCAATTTATTTTCTTTTCTTATTCTATCCTCACATCCACTTATACAAGTGGCATGATAACTCCAGATTATTTTATATACTATAATTTTATTATGTTATTAGAACAATTCATCTTCAAATCTCTTCCCATTTCCTTTTATTATAAAAATTAAAATATCGTCTCTAGTATGTCGATTTTCCACCACCATGGATGATGTGTTTTAATTTTTCAATAATTCCTCCAAGGATGGTAATAAAACAATTGTTATGGTTAAATAATATTTTTCTATATATATTATAAGTTATATAGTGTTCTTTAATAATTATATAAACATTATATAAAAAAAATGATTTGAGTTTTTGATGGTCGTAAAATATTCCAAAATAAATTAAATCATTTTAATTAACTTTTTATCTAATGATTCATCCTCATAACATATAACCAAATGATAAATAAGATCATTTAATTTTATGTAAGTTCATTAATAACATATAATTTCAATTCTGTATAATCATTCTCATTGTACATGAACTTCCATACTTATAAACAAGTGAATCGATTATGAATACCAAGTAAACGAACACTCCTAGAACGATGAAATTGGACTTTATAAATCATCATAATGACCATAAACAAACTTAATAGAATTATAATTTATCAAAAATATATATAAAAAGTTATGGATTTAGTAATTAATTATTTTAATTTTATTATCTAGGTTATTCAAGTGAATAAATCATTCAGACATAAGGTAAGGGGATTCTCAAACCTAATTTTCTTTTTTTGGTTATTCCTCTTTCATGCCAAATTTCAATTGGAATTTTCTTTCATTATTCTACTATATTAGTTTCTGATATATACATTTTTCTAATATGGTTTTATAAAAAATATAAATATTTTCTAAAAGAACTCTTCTTTTTAAAAATAGATCTTTTACTTATCTTGAGATTGTTTCTTCTTCACTCAAGATTGATGATTAATATACTAGTACGTTATTCTCTTTTTGTAACCCCAAAGATTGTTCATTATTATATGATTTATGAAATTAACCCCATTAATTTTAATGGGTTATTTTTATGAACAATATTGATATACGTTCTGTGAGGCATGTAAGATTATATAAATGTTATGACGTGAGAGGTGCACCTGGAATTATATAGTGCATGTAAATGTTATGATATGATAGATGAACCCAAGATTATATAGTGCTAAAATGCATTGGGTAATGTGATGTACCTCATGAGAAAAGTTCAATATTCAAGAACATGATGCTATCGTTTTCCACAATAGTGTATAGTAGTTGACCACTAAGACATGATTTTTCATTTTTATGCATTACCTCATTCCATGAGTTTATCTAATACCTCCTCTCATTATTATGATGATGATGTTATAATGATGATTATAATCACCCCATGTTATATTTATCCATTTTATTATATATCCTCTCACCATGTTTTTAGCTAACACTTCCCTTGATGTATATCCTTAGGTGATTACTTGTACTAAAGAGAACACGAGGGCCACTAAGAATCTAGAGAAGAAGAAATTAAATAAATATTTTTATATTAATTTGTAAAATTTATGTAACTAATTTTCCCAAGATACTAAGCCTTTGGATCATAATTGTGTAATGATTTTATTCTTTTTATCTTTAGAATAATGTAATAGTTATGTAAGAAAAAGTAGGGTCGGTATACCCCTTCTTACGTATGCCTGCACGGTCCATTGGGTATAAACAGTGGTATTAGAGTAGGATTCCCCAGATTGGATATTTTTTAAATCATCACAACTAGAATAAAAAGAATATGGTTCCCTTAATTTATCTAAATGTTTTTCCTAATTTATTTTATATGATATATATAAAGTGTAGATTTCAGATATTTGAAGAGGAACCTCAGATAGAAAATTTAGGTTCCATACCTATCAAAATCAATTTGGAAGTCTCTACCAAAACATTGGAAATATGAAAAGGAATTAATCCATAATTTTGAGAAAATATACAAATAAAAAAATAAAAAAAACTACATAAATGTACATAGAGTGGTATGTGTTCTATAAAACATAATGAGAAAGATTCATCCTTTGAAGTCAGTTCAAGATGTGAAGATTTTTAAGAGCATAAAAATGATAAATCATTATGTGATTTTAATTTAGATATTAAAGTTTATATTGAAATGAACCCCACTAATGTTTTTTAAAACATACTAATACATATTAAGAACCAACTAGATGAGAAGTCATAGTTATTAAAAGTAGCTAATGCAGTGGAAGATGCATTGGTTAAACTAGTTGGAAAATAAATATCTCTCACAAGACTAGTAAAAGTAAAAGATAAATCTCTTATAATTTGAGATGAAATAATTTTTTTGATAAATGATGGATTAAAAAAATACTATTATGAGAAATTTTTTATTGAATAGTTTATCTGTGCACTTGAGCGACATCATATAATCTCTATAAATGTCAAATAATCCCAACTGTATGTGAACGAATAAAAAGGTAAAGAGTTAGAAGGTTAATTAGTGGAATAAAAAAAATTTCATGTGGTTAATATTAAGATGGTGTATAATAAATAGAAAGAAATATTGAAGTCATTTTAAGCTGAAAAATATTCTCTTAACAAGATGTGTTTGGAGCTTGAAATCATGGTAAAATAATTTGAATCAATCCAAGTTAGACCATCCCAAAGAACTAACAAGAAATTTACTACCACTCATGTTTCTGATATAATTTGTTCCTCAAAATGGACTCATGATGGTGTTAAAGGAATCTTGATATCATCTGGAGAATCATCCACAAACATGATGTGTTTGGATCTTGAAATATAGGTAAAAAATTCAGAATTAAGACAAACTAGACCTTCCCAAATAATTGACATGAAAGATACCACCACTCAAGTTTTAGAGATAAGTTTTTTTTCAAAAGGGACTCATGATAGTGTTAAATAAATATCTATATTATCTTGAAAATTATCCACTTTTAGATCAAACAAAAAGGTATCCAAAAAATATGAAAATTTATTTTACAATGAATCTGTTTTCTTTATAAGTATAAGATAAAGTTTAAGTTCTATAAAAAATTGGAAGAGTATAACTGATATAAGACCCACTAATTAGTCAATGTTTTATCTGAGTATAATAAAAAAAATATATCCCCAAACCAATCCCAAAATCATTGTGTAAAAATATAAAATCCTCATGGCATGTAATTTTGAAAACATAGACTGATTACACCTAAAGAGAAAAGAACAAGACTAATTGGTAAATATTGGTTCTTCTAAAGGTATAGAGATAGATCTATTGATTTCTGCGATAACATGTTAGCATGAACTAGATCTATAAGGGTGGGAGATAGGGGAAATATTATATATAAGGAAAAACTTTCTTAATTAAAATAGACTCCACCAAAATATATTTGATTCACTGAAGAACTACTATGATCTGTGTATGATATATATTAATTGTTAAAATGAATGCTGGCATAAGCCTACTAGATACCATCCACTTACTGATGAAAATATAGGACCACCACTGAATGAGAATCAAGTAAATATGGAATGTTTTACTTCATTGGGATAAGAATCTCTAAAAAAGGGAACTAAAATAAATCCTTATAATAAGAAAAAAATAAACTTAACTATGATAAAAAATCCATAGTCAAGAAATAATTTTAATATAGAAAAAGAGGACATCTCATGGACTAGCGAAGGATTTCTATGAATGTCAAAACAACGGAGAAAAATGGAATCTAAAATGGAGTCTATCTAAGGAAGAGATAGACAGATTGGACTAGTGATAGATTAAACTTTTGAATATTTTGATAGGTTGCTCAAAAAGGGTATCTTAAAAGCTGAAAAAGATATGCATGGAAGGTAAAAATAAGGACACCATAATGTCAGCTGTGTGAATGTCTTTCATGGGAAAGTGAAAAATAATAGAAAATAATTAACTAGATATAGCTTTAAAAGTGATCTAGTAAGAAAGGAATACCCACCCAAAGAGATTAAATTGAATGATGTTAATGATATATTAATCATATAGCCACATTAGTTAGAAGAGGCTTAGAAATTAGAGTAAATAGAAGAGAATCAAACAACACTTATTGTTGAGGTGAAGAAGGTCATTCTAGCTAAGAGTAAAGTTAACAATAGGAAGAAATATATGTTTTCCAAAGAGGATTAGACCTAGAAAATCAATTGAGGAGATAACTGAATGAATTTTAAAATAATTGGGATCACCAAGATGAAGTTAGATGAGTTGAGAAAAAATTCCCAACCCCATTTCTCTAACTCAGAAGATAAAGATGATCCACTCTATTCCTAATTCAACTACATTTGTTTTCTAATGATTATAATTAAATTCAATTATGGATAGAGAGAATCCATTGAGAAATACCTTTAAAAATGATAAATATTATAGAGATTTATAATATTCTAATTAAATAAAAAAAATCATGATATCTATTTTAATATCTGAAGGATTTGGCATGATTTTATTCTCCCATCATTGTTTTAACTTATATACATTGTGTTCATTTAGGGGGAGTGTTTATCTAACTAAATGAGGACTATGTGACACTTGAAATTTTATAATGTATATATTGAAGTGAGTGTAGGTTCTTGAAATCTCATGAATATTTGTATGAGTAGCCTCAATGTTTTAAAAGCTATAATTTGGTACCACATTAAAGTGAATAAATGAAATATTTTGTTATTTAATCTTAAAAAACTTGTTTTCTACTATGGTAAATCCTGAGTGGACTTAAAGTTAGGTAGTTTATGGAAATTATCTAAACTAAATGCGTGGTTCCAAATTTCCCTTGGAAGTATATAATACCAAGAAAGGAGGATAATCATATTTTGAGTCTTCCCAATCATGTTAATAAGGGAAGGATATTTTCCCTTTATTTTTCATTTAATATAAATTTCGGAGAGAATAGTTACATTAACTATTAGAGGTCATTTGGAAATAAAAAAACAAAAAAAGGGAAATTGTTATTCCTAAATGTGTTTTAGTTGTATTTTTTGTCAACTTTGGTTAAATATTGTCAATAAAATTAATGTAATAGTGATGGATTCGGTTATGGAGTCATTAGTATCCACCCAAAGTTGAGTGATACTACAATTGTGTTTTCTTGAAAAATATAAAGAACAAATATCCTTAGAATAGGTGGTTGGAATGATTCCTTGGACCCTTATATAAGAAGATTTTATGATATTTACTTCATGTCAAAGAAAATTTCTAAATCTTGGAGAATCTCTATCAGTAACAGTCACTTTTGATGTTGAGATAAGCTAGTTGTATTGAACCAATCAATGGATAATATGTATGGATGTGAATATCACAGATAAGAGGTTCAAGGTTGAAAAATGAGATAACTAAATTTATAGAATCCATTATTGAGTGATTTCATGTAAAGGATGGTGATTTTTATTTTTAATATATCTTGAATGATGACTTATAGTGGACGGAGTTGAGTTGGAGAAAATTGGAAATGTCCCAATCATATGATTTTCATATTGGAATAGATAACTTCACTCCGACCACAATACATTAGGTGATGAATAAAATTATTTTATGATTATATTTCTTCATTATAAGTATTTGAAGTTTGCTGTAATTTTAACAAGGTATTGATCAAAAGACTGCTTCCACTGAGTGTAAGTCATGAAGTCCCCATTGTAAAACCTTAGTTGAGTGTAAAGTTTTGAAACAAGATTTTTTTAGAAAGATACTAGACAAAAAAATTAGTTGGATTAGAACATAAATCCTAGTCATAAGTATTTATTAATATAAGACTTTAAATAATCCAATAAAAGGATTCAACACTTATTGACAATTTGAAGTTGTTGTTGGATGAATAATCATGTTTTTAGATTTTATATCTGATGAAGATAAAAATTTGGGGATAATGATGAAGTTTTTATTGAGTTTTCTAAAAATAATGAATCTAAGGGTGTCCAGGATTAAAGAATGTTTTAATAATGAAAAGTGAGATGAGGATGAGGTGCATTATTTTTTATAGTGAAAAATAAATTTGTTGGGTTTTCAAGAATAATGTAGTCATTGTTCCATCAAAACATGATTTTTATATCATATTATATATATTTAAAATATTAGCTATTTGGGTAAGTTTTATGATGTTTTTTATTGGGATAAAATATATTAATGGAACTGAGATGGGTGAAGGGAATTTTCCCAATCCTAACAAGTGAGAATATTTCAAGATTTTAAGAATATTGGAATGTTATTGTGATGATTTTGTGCTTATATTTAGATTATAAATCATATTATTATTGAGTAGTGATGAAAGATAAGTCTTTAATATGAGTTTTTTATGATCTTCTATTTTCTACTCAAAGATTCAAGTGTTGATCTGTAAAGGAAATTTTAGAAGCACACAATCTGAAAATAAAGTAAGCCAAGTATCATTTGAAATGCTGTGTATATTTCATATAACCATAAAAATTATATTTAGATTTTATGGGAGATATTTTTTTTCTATTTTAATTAGAATATTAATTAATTCCTAAATGAAATTTAATGAAGTACTTTTTATCCATATTTTAAAAGAAAAATGAGTTACAATTAATAAAGGAATTTAAGGAATTTTCTTTGAGTTGAAAACTAAATCACATAAAATATATAGAGAAAAAAGTGGGTATTTTATAATACTAAATTTTTTATGGTATTAAAATCATTTTAATATATTCCATTTAAGGATATTTGAAATTAAATAATATATTTAATGAAGCTGCTCATGCTTGTGCAGAGATGAGAAAATCGAGAAAAAGCGAAGAGAAACATGTAGCTGATGTGTATGGTTGTATCATGATGTGATCTATGAATTTGAGGGGATATGAGATCTTTAAGAGGTTTAGGAAAAGGATAAGACACTAAAACTACAATGAATAAGAAGTATAAGAGAGTTTCTAAAGATGATATGGTGTGCATCTGAAGAATCATATTATTCCTGAGCTTATAGTGCTAAGATTGGGAAAAAGAGTTGAGTGTTCAGTAATATATTTTTGTGAAGAACTATAATCTCTCCATAGAGTACCAGAGTTCGAGTATCCAGTAGTGTTAATGAAGATCTAAAGGTATTATAAGACTCTGATGTGAGGAAGTAGTTCCATGTTTGTGGGTGTAGATACTTCCCTATGTAGTATTGTTGATCTACATCAAGTGGAGAAGAAAGAGTTTAAGAGAACTTATGATATTTTAGTATAAAAATGAATCTATAGGATAAAAAGGCTTCCATACATAATATTAAAAACCCACACCTGCGTAATATGGTGTGTCTTGGTTTTAGGATGATCCCTAGACAACTCCACTTATATATTGGTGATTCAATCTTAGTGGTGAATCCATGATCTAGACATCCCAAGCATGATAAGGAGTATGATTTCAAGTAGGGGAAAAACCTTGTGAAATAACCTGTGATAATTTTCTTTTTTTTAGTGCATTTCATATAGCTATATTCTAGATTTATCATAAAAATAAAACACTATTTTTATATGACTATAAATGTTTGAGCCCATAGGGATTAAAAGGTTTAAAAAATAAATTAGAATTGGTAAAAATTAGATCACACATAATTCCCCATACCAGGTGTGTCTTCAAGGTCCACTAAGTCTAAAAATTACTATTTCAAGAATCCCATATCATGATTAAGGCATTCAAGTAAAGAAAATTTATAATAAAGGATTGAAGAATTATGTAATTAAATAAACCTTTTAAATATTGTTATTTAGAAATTAGTTAATATACTTTTTATAAAACAATTGAATAATATTTTCATTTAAACTATAAATGTGATTAAATTAATTTCCTTAAAATAATGGGGTTTCTTATAAATAATTGAAGTTTAAAAATATTTAATAACGTGCTACAAGAAATAGAAAATTTCCTTTTAATCAGGTTTTATTAAAATAGGGGATTGAGAAAGGAACTTGAAAATTATGTTTAATCCCAACAATAAGAAGAAAAAATAAACAAGGTATATTTTTAAGAGACATATATAAAAAATATAGGATAAATAACTGATAATAATAAAGAGAGAAATCAAGGTCTAGAGATAAAAATCATAACCTAAAATAAAAGAGTGTTGGAACCCTATGAGTTTATGTTGCATTTATTGACAATATAAGTGGAATATGGCCTATGGTGAATTTATTGAAAATATATATAGATGTTGGATTGAGAATATTTGTTGAAAATACAGGAATAAGATGGTTTAAGTTTTATTTGGATGATTATCATATATTAATTAAATATATAAGGTTTCAAGGTTGAAATCTATTGAAGAGAATATGTTTTGAGGACACAAACTATCTTGTAGAACTATAGGCTATACCATTGTATTTGATTGATAAAAATACCCATGATTTACTATTAGGGATACACCATAATTGTTTTTGTGAGGGTTTTAACATAAGGGTAAATATCACTTATATAATGGTATACATGGATGTGTGTAAAGGAAAAATTAAGAAGTAGCACATGCATAATGGTAGAGGCACGGACCACAACACAGAAGGTGGATCCACGATATGGAAGAGATTTAATTAAAGAAACTCAAACCTTGTGTAAAGGTTATCTAGAGTATTTGGAAGCCTGTGAAAACTTTAATGACCTTTTTTATTTCAATTTAAAGTAGTCAAAATAGGAAATGTTGTGACACTACATCATAGTGCATGCCATTATGGCAGTTGAAGATGTTATAGTTTTGAGGGTGCCTACACTATGGAGAAATGGATACTGTGTAACTATATTCTATAAGAGATATCTATTTCATAGAAATACCTTGTAATGTGGGGGGTGTATTTATGTTATATTATATGTATTAATGATTTAAAAGTCTATAATTTTCCACAACATATAAAATGAACTATGACACAATCAATTCATTGAATTAGAGGAGTTTTAGGAGTTCATGCTATGATCTTGGGTGAGTTATGAGGATGTTAAATACATGAGATTTATGGATCCAGTTAATAGAAGGATAATCTATAGGAGAAAAATTCCACATCATGATATTTTATTTATCTCACATTATACATCGTTGTAAATTGTGACACACTATGATGAAGTCATGAAAGAGAATGACAATAATGTAGAAGCAACAATCATTCCACAGTTAAGCAGTTTTCTAGAATACCTAGAAATTTAATAGAGAAGTTATTTTAGGGCCTTAATTTGAATTTAATGGCTCTAAATGACACACTAAATATGTGGTACACCTAATTAAATCTCATGAAGAGAAGAGGAAAGAGGATTAATTTGAGCCATCTGATTAAGGGCTACAGGTTTATAAAATTACCTATAGTAGTTCTAGAATAGGGATATGAACTCAGATAATATTGAGAGATCTGAATCTAAAAGGATAGAAAGTGGTAATTAATACCATGTATCAAAGTATAAAAATATAGATCTTGGAACTCATTTAATAAATTTACAAGGCAGATAGAGAGATCACTATAGTGTATTGAAGAAGATGAATTCTCGATCTATTATAGAAAGTGAAGGAAGTCATTTCTATGACCTCTTATAGAAAGTAGATGTTTCATACATGGTTATGTTCATAGTAGGCTGTGAAGGAGTAAGAGGATTTAAGAAACACCTATATCTTATAAAATAGTAGATATTGTTCTTGTCCTATGATCTTACTTTTTATCCTTTTTTGTTTCAATGATAAAAGAGACAGAAAGTATGTGAGAAGTGATACTAGGGAGATAAATATCTACCCCAAAACATTGTAATAATAGTGAACCCACGCAATGGTGACCTATCCAATAATATTTTATCTTCATTGTTTTAGTTCATTAATAAATTATCGATCTTATACTCCTTGTATAATCCCATATTGGTGAAAAAAATTAAAAATAACCGTGTTCCTTATGTTTTTCTATTTGTATTCTACACAAAACAATCTAACTAAGTGGTCCAAGAAACCATAAATTATATTCATTCTTGAGCTACTCAAATGGAAAAGTAATTAGATCAATTACTCAATAAGAGAAAAATATGTGACCCTTGTATTTAAGAGGTCAAAATCATTAAGGAAGTGAGAGTTTAAAGGAAAAGTGTTAAATTTTGGAGGAAGTTCCATTCCCAAATCCAGACCCCCTCTTAGTGTATCATTCATTGAATCCCCCTTATAGAACTTTAATTGGTATAAAATAATAAGTTTATTTTCTGTTGTATTTTATTCTCTAAGTTGATATGAAGTTTTTAAAAGGAATGGAATCTAAATTAAAAGATCATTTTCTTAATGAAAAATAAGTTCAATAGTTGGAAAAAGGAGTTCATTGCATTCTTAGATGAAAAAATTGAAATTAATTGTGAATTTGTGATAGAAATAATTATTCTTTTTAAGTTAGTATGGATTTTTTTATGAAATATATCCACAGAATTTAGAAATTTATTCCCATTAAAATATAGCATTAAAGGATTCTATCAAAGAATACATATTCAAGAGTATTAGTCACTATATGTTCTCCAAGGATATATCAAAAAACATGGATGAGTTTTTATTGTAAAATTTATCAACAAGCCAAAGTAGGAGTTCCTTAGTCAAAAGGGATGAAGAAGAAAAAAACACCAAGAGTACTAGATCTTAAAAATAGGTAACAAATTCTAAATATTATATTTTATCTGATTCTAACTCTCGTTTAGAAATAACATATGTACTAGAAATTTCAAGCTCTCTCATAGATATGGAAAGAATACGTGATTTTGGTAATGAAGTGGAAACAACCTTAGGTTTTTAATCTAATTGATGTTTATTTATTCTCAAAGAGGATATCCTATACTCCCATAAGAGGTTGAAAAATGGAATTTCATGCATTAAGTGCACTATGCCTTCCTAGAATATTTGGCCCTGGAAAACAATGGTTAAAAGGGAGAAAGTGTCTTTGAAATTTTGCATGAAGAATATGGGAATAAGAATGAAAGATCAAAGTGATTTTATTGAATAAATTTCTCATGAAAGCAGAAATAAAATGGCCCCAAAAATGAATTAAAGGAAAACATTACCTCTCTAAAAACTAAACTAGAAGAGAGGAGATGAGATGGTATGTAATCTACCTAAAAAAATGAATAGATTCCTAGGAAGATGAAGGATAAGGTTGAGAAAACTAAGTAACTTTGGATAAAACCATTGATTAATGGAATAAGGTTCTCTCTACAGTAACCCCACCATAAATGGGAAAAAGGATTCCATATCTAAATTTTGGAAAAAATTAAATTGGAATAAGATTTTATAAATCCAAATATGAAATCTGGAAATAAGGAGTTAATTCTTACAAAATCTAAAAAATAGGATCCACAAAATAAGGTATCTCAAAATGATACTTTTTTGGAATACATGTGCACATTATGTTCATGTGATTCGAAGCTCAATGGCCTAAATGTGTAATAAAACCATTTATGAAAACATCTCATTCAAGAAGAGACCACATGAGGTATGATTACTATGGTATATGTTTTATTTGTTCTAACATTAGTCTTGTGATAAGGAATTTCAATTTAAAGGATACATGGAAGGGAAAAGATTCAATAAGGTTCCATTCCACTCCCATGACATACAAAGAGGGAAATAATCTTTGAAAATTCTTATTAATATAAAAACATTTAAATATTTTAAAGGAAAGAAATTTATCCAAAAATGGGTGAATCAAGAAAAAAATTGGTTACTCACAAAAACCCTCTTAGAAAGAAAGAAAATACACTTGGAAGAAAAAATAAAGGACTGATCTATCTGCGAGAAATCATGAAAAAGAGAATCAACTAAAAAAATTAGAGATGGATCTCATGACCATCATAGAAGAGGAATGCCGAAGTGGTATTTCAAAATCCACTATAATGTAAAAAAATAAGATCAGGGTATGTTTCCTCAAATATATAGTTAATCCAAAAGAAATATCCACTAAAGTCTCATCATAAGAGGAGGTGTGAACAAGTTGAATCTATTCCACAATTGTGGAAAATCCAAATCCAAGAAAGATAGAGTTTTTTGATCCAATAATAAATGTGTGTAAGTTATTTCACACAAATAAAATCAATTTTAAAAAGGTTAAAGAATAATTATACAAAATTATATTCATGATAAATAAGTTCTTGAATAATTTATGTAGTTCATTTCCCAAAATTTAAAACAAGGAAAAGTAAATGTGGAAGATGAAGGGTCGATCCAATCTGACCATTACCATTCCTTAGATTAAAAAAACCTAAGGTAACCATCTCATTTTTTTCTTCAAATATTTCTAAGTATTTTAAGGGATGTATAAATTTAGAGGATACACCATCTATGGGGTAAACAAGGTGTAAAGTTACATGTGAGTAGGTTAAAGGTAGATCTATTTTAAAGTTGTTTGTTCATGAAAAAGGTGGTTTTTGAAGTATTTTAGGTCTTGATTGGTATTAAGAATAAATATGCACATGATGGATAATTTAAAATGAACAATATTGCATGAAAAAAGGGTTTTAATGATGGTAGAAAATGTGTCAAATATTTTTTGAAACAATCAATGATATCTTGATAATTATAGTATATTATAGTGTGCACGAGGCTAAACTAGGTGTTAAAAAAGTTTTATATGGCCATTAAATTTGTGTATAATTCCACTAAATGAGGATGACAGTTTGAGAAAATTAAGAAAATAAATTATTTAATTTCAGGTTTATTTATTTATGATATAAAAATTGATATCATCTAATTATGTTTTTTAGAATACTAAATGCTATAATTTATGGGGAGTTATTCTCAACAAGTGATATCCCCAAGATGAAAAGAATCTCAATAATTTGTGTCAAGAGGTGATTTTAAAACTCATAGTGGGGGTTGAGGATTTGTAAAAGGATATTTAGACCCATAATTTAATGAAAGAACCTATCAGAGTTTGGCTGACATGGAATTCAAGTTGAATTACCACTTTGGAATTTAAAAATGTTATCAATTGATCCTTCAAGTGGTATGTTCTCACACTTTGTGATTTATTTCTTATCTACTAATTGTTTGTGTGAAGATATGATGAGATAATAAGATTTTTTTTTGTTTTTATAATTGGAAAGTTCAAGCTACTTCAGTATTATTGGTATCAATGAGTGACATGAATAAATTTATGGAGGTTAAATTAACCTATTGTTTCTTATAATGGGCTTAGTATTAGTAGTCTTAGAGAACTCATTGACAACCAAATTTCTAATTGGTAAATTTTATCATTAAATTTCCTCGATTTAATTAAATTATTATGAAAGGGTTGTTATATATATTTTAGAATTACACAATCCAATAATAAAGTGTGCCAAATGGTAATAAGAAGTGGTGAAAAGAATATTTTTACAAGGGGGAGAATATATAATGGTTTTTATATCTATATTCAAATGGGGAATATAATCACATGAGAAAAAAACTCTTGTTTAATAAATATAGGATATAACGAACATAATTTATAGGGTGGAAAGGAATTGTGCACCAACAAAAAGTTGAAATTTATTCCCATGGAACTCAAACATTGAGGGGGAGAAAATTGAAGTGATATGAGGATGTTTTCCACCTTTTTAATTTCATTGATAAAGTGGGAGTGAGTTCAATTCATTAAATCCATATCACTTTCTTAAAAGGTTAGGAAGGAAGTTTATTTTTATATTATCAAAAACATCCAGGGGACATTATTGGAAGTGTATGTGTTGGTGTTGAATTTATTGACAATATAAGTGGAAGATGACCTAAGGTTCATTTGTTAAAAATATATATAGAAAATGAACTAATAAGTTTGGTTAAAAATAAATCTTAGTACAAATGAAGTAATTCTTAAAGGAATGTTATGGATTTATTTAATTCATATGGTTTGAAGGTTGAAAGCTACTAAAGATAATATTTCTAGAGGATAGAAAATACACTGTAGAACCATATTCTATGTAATGGTATTTTATTTATATAAATTTCCACATTGTAGTACCCAAGGATTCATCGAAAGGGTTTGTGTAGGGGTAATTACCTAAGAGTACATATCACTTGTTTAAAGGTACACAAGGATACATGTAAAGGTAAAATCAAGAAGATTAACATATATAAGGGTACAGGAGTAAACCATATTGTAAAAGGTGGAACCACTTTGTGGTATAGATTGCGTCAAGGTAACTCAAAACTTGTATAAAGTTCATATAGAGTTTTAGGTATCATGTGTAAAGGTTAATGACCTATGTTGAAGAAATATAAAGATTTAAACATGGGAAATGGACTGACACCACACTGTAGTACATGTCTTAGTACCATTTGTGGATGTTAGAGATTCAATAGTGCTTAGGCTATGGATAAAGGGCTATGCCACAATTATTTTGTAGAGGGTAAGAATAAAACAAAAAAAAATATATTGTGATGTGGATGGTGTGTTTTTGGAAGAGAATATGTTTTCATAACTTCCATGTATACATGTTTCCACTCTATAACAAATGGACCACACCATAACCAGTTTGGCAAATTTGAGGAGTTTGAGGAGATCATGTTGTGATCAGGGGTGAGTTTTGAGGAAGTTAAATGCATGGAATTTGTGGATTTGGTCAATATGAGGATACAATGTAGTAGAATAATTACATACCATAATAATTTTTCAATCTCTCTTTCAATGATACATAGAAATGTATTACATAGTGGTGAAGGAATGAAGTAGAATAACTTTTCTATGAAAGAAACGATCACACCAAAATAAATAAATATTATAGAAAACCTTGAAATTCATCCATGAAATTATGTGAGGGCCTAAAAAATTTGGATCTAAATTGCCACACTAAATTTTTGGGACACCAGGATAAATCTCAAGAAGATAAGAAGAAATTGGATTAATCCAAACCAGCAGATTAAGGGTTATATGTTAATAAAACTGCTTATAGTAGTTATGGAAAAGTGATATGAACTTAGAAAATATTTAGAGATCCAAATATTAAATTATAGATAAGGTAATTTCTAATATGAATCAAATATGATTAATAGAGACATTTGAACTCATTTAAGACCTTTATAAAGAAGAATGAGAGATCACTACAGCATAATAATGAAGATAAATTCAAGATCCATCCTAGAAAGTGAAGGAAGGTGTTTCCATGAACCCTCATGGAAAGTAGATGATTATAAAATTGTGATATTTACAGTAGGTTGTGAATTAGTGAGAGGATATCAAAGGCAACAACATCCTTATCCAATTCATATCAGATAATAGGTGATATTATTCTTGTCCAGTGATCCAAATTGTAATCATTTTTTATAGTGGAGAGTAAACATAGATGAATTATAAGGGAATTGATCTCAGGGAGATATATATCAACCCTAAACCCTTTTAATGGAATTTATCTAATTAATGAGTGACATAACTAATAATTAGAAATCCTTATTGTTTTGGTGTATGGACACATTGTCGATCACATCCTCCTTGGATTGTCCCATAGTTGTGAACCATGTAAAAATCAATGTGTTACATGTGATTTATTGTTTATATTATTTAAAAGAAACTATGTGGGATAAAAAACCATAAATAATATTCACTAAAGGGATGGTCAAGTTAAAAGGTAATCAAATCAACTAATAAAAAAGAGAAAAAGAGGTGACACTTATGGTTAATAGGTGAACAAAATAGAGCAGTGGGAGTTTAAAAGAAAAGTGTTGAATTTGGAAAAGTGTTTCATACCCTAATTCACCCCTTATATTAGGGTATCTATCATCGAAGATCTTTTAGGGACCTTTAAAGAGGGTGTTTTAGAAGTTACTTCACCTCAGGTCTTGATTGGATCAGTACATTCGTCTAACATCCTCCTCCTTTGGATTCCCTCTCTTAGACTACACCTTATGTCTCATTAAAATGGTATTTTTTGAGACCAAAACACCTATGACATAGGAAATAGGGTAGGGGATAAATTTGGGCAAGCTAAGTGGGGTTGTAAGGTTTATAGATATGGGGTGGTATTTATAATGTAAAATACTATATTTTGTTGAATTTCACTATTCACCAAAAATTAATTTTTTTTAGGAAAATATCTAAAATGCACTCTAAGATAATTTAAATATGTAGATTCCAAAAATTACATCTATTTTATAAAATGATTTTATAAATATGAGAAATTTAATTTTTAAATAAAATACTTAGTTATTGAAAAATACTAATTTTTATGACATGATCAGTTTTCCAACCCTTTGAAAAATTACTTACAGTTTCATAAAATTAAGTTATCATTTTCATAAAAAAATATATTTTTTCATAAAAATATATATTTTCATAAAATATATATTTTACCAAAAATATATTTATGTTTTCTTTGGGCCAAAAATTTATTTTATTATTTTTAACACTTTTATTTAATTAAATTGTGAAATAAATTTATTATATGTAACATTAATATAATAAATTTCATTTTTACACTATCTTCCTATGTATGACACACATGTTAATTCATAAGGTAAATTCCTTTTATAAAATTATAGATTATTACAATCCTTGTGCATTGAAGAATAAAAAGAATCGAGGGAGACTGACCTTGCTTCCACTAGATATCTTAAAAGATGAATTAGAAGAGATGGGGATTACAGACTATAATATTTCTATATCATAAGTATTAAAGCCTAAAAATTCTTATATCATAAGGAAAAATTGAGAAGTCTATCCAATGGTATTCTTATATCACATGGTCTGAAGAATTTCTAGACAAACCTTGAGATTTCTACCTTCTAAGGAAGGAGATAATAATTTTTGTATCAATAGAGACATGTTATACTTTGAAAATCACACTTCATGGAGGATCAAACTAAAGCTGATATTTATAAAGGAAGCAATAGTTGGTTTCAAATCCTGATAAGATGAAGGTTGGTGCTTCTATTATACCAATTTTATTCTAGGAGTATAGGTTCAAGGTAATACATTTGATTGATATTATTATTGATAATAAAAGAGGAGCTATGTGTGTTGGATAACAACCACCATACACTAGAGATATAGTCATCCACATTGGAGGTGAAGCAAATAATCAAAACAGAGTGTTCCTTTTTATTTTTTTCTTATTCATCATTACATGCATACAAACCATAGGTGACTAGAAAAAAGAAGAGTGAGATACATTCACCAAATAGGTGTATAGGTAAGTAAAAGGAAAAGGTTTTAATTGGTAAAAAGTCACTCACACTAATTCACACACTTCTTAGTGTGTTTCATAGATTTATAAAAATCATTCTCACTTTAGATTCTAAATATTATTTAAAAATTCCCCAAAATGGATGTTAAAAAGACATTTTTAAATGATGAATTAGTTAATGAAATATAAATGGAACAAATAGAATGATTCATTATACATGGAAAAGAAACAAGTTTTTAAATTGGTATAATACATATATGGTTTAAAATAGGATCTAAAATAATGGATTTATAATTTTTATTAAGTAAATTTTTCAAATGAGTTTTTATTTAATCGAGATGATAAATGTATTTATAGTAGGTTTCATACTAATCGTTGATTATTAATTTTTTTACACATTTATGACATGTTATTGTTTTTAAGTAATATGAATCAATTAAATATTAAGTCTATTTTTTACAAAAACTTTTACAAAAAATCTTTGGGTTAATAAAATTCTATATTCTAAATTAAATTGTCTAGGAATAAAATTTCAATTTTCTTTCTCAATATGATTATATTTAAAGGGTCTTAAAGTTGTTTGAAAAGTTTAATATTTCACTGGTTTCTAAAATTACATGGAAAATTACTCGTTACATATGAAAGCCAAATGTCTCATATTAAATTAGGGTTTAGAACTAATAGTTATAAATAAACCCCCATGGAACCTCAAATTCAAAATAAGTGATCTGGAAGGTCTAATTTTGATGAAACCCCAACCAACCTATAATCTAGAATTAGAAAGACTTCTCATCCTAATCACTGTATTAGTCCACCCTTATAAGATTTAATTTATTTAAAGTATTCAAAAATATATTCTTTTAAAAAATAAACACGTAAAAATAAAAAAAATGATTAAATGAAACAAGAACAATATATAAATTATATTGTTCAGAAAAACACCCACTCTATGGGGGAACAATAAAAAATTTCTTTTAAGAAAATATAAAAAAGAGAGAATCTAGGTTACAAGGGATACCACTTTTTTGGAAACCATACCAAGCCTGAATTAAAAGGGTCTCTTTCTAGTAAACCTATTCAAGAAAAATATAATCTATCTACCAATGACTCTAGTGGAAGAATCCATCTATAAGAACTTCCACTGGGTATGTCCCCCCATGGGAACAATCAACACTCAGTTCCTCTAAATTCACAAACATTTTGAATATTAAATTTAGAACACTGAACAAGTGATCTAGAATCTCTATTTATAGAGGTTCTCTATAGAATCTAGTTGATACTTATAGTTCCACCACCTTAAAATATTTTTGGATATCCCTCCGTTCGATCAGGGTGACTGGCCGAGAACCACCACCTCAAACAATCTATCCAGTGAATAGTGAAAACTCTAGATTATCAATCAATTTTACAAAATATTTTTCAAGATTTTAGAACACATCCATTAGATTCCACACTCTGATTCCAGCATTCAAATTTATCATCCGCTTCCACACTTTACATCACCTGGAAATAATTATCTTTTGACTTCGCTACTTCCTTTGGAAAACCATGTTGTATTCAAAACTTCTTTTAATTGGTCATAGATTATGGTAAGAGGGGGGGGGGGGGTGAATTTAAATTTAAAAATATAAATCAAAATAAAATATTAATTTCAAAATATATATTTATTGAAATAATAGTGGGGAAATTCAATAATTTATTATTGATAATTTTTATTTGAGTTTATAGAGATTACATCAAAGTAATTAAATCTTGTAAACATTAAAATATTAATTTTAAAAGTATTAAAGATGATTATTAATGATGAAATGTAGAAATTTAAATGGGATATACACATAGTTGATAAGGAGTTTGTTTAAAGCATGATATGTTCCCCAATATCTCTAATTCCCAACTCAAGAGGTCCACTGTATAAATACCTTGGACATAAAAGTCACCAATAACTTTTCCCACACAATTGTGTCTTATGAGAACCCTCTTGAATTTCATTAGTCATCAAGTAAACTTTCCCACACTTTTGCAAAGTTTAAAAAATTGGTAGACGAAGGTTGCAGAAAGAGAGGTTATCTCATAGAAAATCCATTACAAAATATCTCAAAAGTTTCTTAATATAGTGATGTACAATGGATATAGAGATATTATGAGGGAGTTTAGATATTCTTGAGTAAAAAGGAACTTGATGTTTGTTCTTAGAGTTAAATCATGGAGATAAAATTTCACCATCAATTCAGATTAAGAAAGTTGTTCAGTAGTAGGTCAATTCTTATAAGGGGCCAAGTACATCCTTTTATAGGCTCTAAAAGGAGCAAGAAGGATCAGAAATTCAGCAAGTACATCAAACCTATAATGGGACATCATAATAATTACATTTACTATATTAAATTGTAAATTCCTGGATGCTTTCAAATGCCACTGGATACCCTATAGCCACCATTGGATAGCCAATGGTGCTGTTGGATATTTCCTCTCTATTTTAACTAGAATCAGTTAGTTATTATAGTTCCACCAGCAATCCTATGTACCCATTAAAAGTTCTTTATATTTCTAACAATTCATCGGGTAGCTGATGCACCTCATTGGGTAGCCGATGGGCTCTTCACATACACATATTCTATTGTAACCTGATTTCCTTCACTTGAAATCCTTATAATTTTCCTTTTATGATATTCCCAATACATTAAAGTAATAAAGGATAAATAACCAAACCTTTTACAAGGATTAAAATAATATTTATGATGTGATGTAATTCACCACTTTGAACTTAATAAAAATAATGAAACACACTTAAATAGAAATGATATTAAGATAGGTGAGTGTTTGTGATCATGAAAAACACTATGAGAGAAGAGAGATAAGTATAAAAATATCCCCCTTTATGATGATCACAAATAGTTAAATTAAAAATATAAATTAAGCATAAATAAATAACAAAAGATATAAAGAATAAAAATTCAGTATATAAATAGATATCCAATAAGCTCAAGAGATAAACAAATAAATAATTATTTTAACAACTATAAAGAATAAGTTTAATATTTTTTATTAATTAATATATTTCAAAATCTACCCCTTTATAAAATAATTTAAGCACAAAATAGGTATAAAATAAAAAATAATTTATGATCAATTTTTAAGAACTCTATCCCTATATTTTTAAGACATTTCTCCCACTTTGTAATTATTAAAAAGATATAAGCTTCAAAAAATGAAATAAAGGAAGAGAAATAAGAAATTGAATAAATATTTCAAAGTAAAAACTCAAGGGATAAGTTTGAAAAAATAAAAAATAATATAATAAATATGAATAAAAAAAGAAATTAATTTTTAAAAGATTTTTAATTTCCATAACTCCCCAAATAATATAATTATTATTGAATAATAGAGAGGAAAGATAATGAGAAATAAAGAAAAGAAAAAGAAGAAGAATAATGTGAAAAACACTTCTTAAATTACAAATTACCCAAATAATATGATAATTATATAGGGAGAGAGAATAAGGAAGAATGAAAAAAAAGAATCATCAATGGGAAAAGAAGAGAAAGAAAGTAAACTTTTTAAAAATAAAATTTTATAACTTCCAAACTCCCTAAATAATAGGTTCATTATAGAGATACTATGGATTATCAAAAGAAGAAAAGAATAAGGAAGAAATAGAAGGTATCAAAGAAAAAGGTAGAAATAAAATAAAATATAAGGATGATAAGAGAAGAAAAAATAAATTTAAAAGAAACAAAAAATATTGAAAATAAAACCAGTACATACCTTTTACACCACACATTTATCTTCAAGGAATTAATTCACAACCGTTAATTTATTTATTATTTTAAACAACTTATAGATATTATTCGTTTTATGTGTAACTATAATTTTAAAAGTTATATTTTATTCAGAATTTGATCAAATAAAACTCAAAATAAGATGTTAGATTCCATTATATATAAATTATTTTTACTCATAATTAAACTTCTCTAATAGATATAAAAATAAATTGATTAAAAAATTAAATACATATATAATTGTTTTATTTGAAATAGATTTCAAAAAATGTAAATCAAAATATATTTTAAAAATAAAAGAGTATCAAAGGTAAAGATAAAAATAAAGGATATACTTTTTATTGAAAAAATAATTTTAATTTAAGAGGAAATAGTTTTGAAACAAATAGATAAATAATTTTGTAAAAAATATTTCTCTTAAGGAAAATTTTAGAATTAAAAATATACAAGGATCACACTCAGATGGTAACATGGGCGAGATAAGTGATCATAGCCCTGATATATGAATAAATAAATAATTTAATATTAAAAAAGTATTAAAGAAATATTTTAAAAATATTTTAAAAAGAGAACTCATGATAGCCATAGATGAAATGATGAATGTCAGAGGAAAATAATTTATAGTTCACCTTTAATGAATTCAAAACGTTCAAGGGTAATCGTTTTAGTAAAAATATCAATGATTTGATATTCCATTGGGAATAAAATCCAATAGGATACCACCTTTTGGGAAATGATCTATTAGGAAATTGTGATGGTGGTCAATGTGATTGGTGTTAGAGTGTTGGATATGATTTTTATAAATATTGATGGAAATATTATTATTACGATTTATTGGGACCCATAATTTTCATACATAGATTTCACATCTTAATAGATGAATATTTAATACACAATAATACGATCCATTCTAGAATCATAATGGTTTAGAGTCTTTGGATACTAGGTATACAATATTTGTATTTTATGAAATATATTCAACATATCCCATAAATATATTCCCTCATAGTAATCTTAAAAGTAATTCCCTACTAAAAAAATTCTTCATAACTGAAGGAAATAAAATATAAGAAAAGTGTGATCTTAGATGCCCAGTAATGGTAAACATGGGAGATATCAATTGATGATCATAAAAAAGAACAAGATAAGCATAAGTGTATGATATCATGAACATAAATTAAAAGTTTTATACCAAACATAAAAAATATATTAAGCACGAGTTATAATATAAAACATTATTATTTCAAAATACATGAATCGTAAGAATGATAACTCATCATAATTTAGTTATGAACCATAATTTCATGTCATAAATGTGTGTAGAATCATAATAAGTATTGAAACTATTAAATATTTCAAGGTAGAATATAAATACCCAAAAATTAGGTATCTGCTATTGTTTAACATAGTGGATAAAGCACATTGAGTTATTTCCCATAATAGATCAAGCACTTCAACTTGTTTCCCAGAACAGATCAAGAAAATCGACATGTTTTCCATAACTATCTCATGAGATATAATACTTTACCTAATACATTTTAGAGATACATAGGTGACACAAATCACATAATGAAACCCATATATATGTGTGCCATAGAATCATAAAATATTCATTATTTTAGAACCTATGAAAATAAATGGGTTTCATAAACATTTCATCATAGCATAACCAATGAAAAAGAAATGAGTTACATAAACATTTAATAATTTAATCATAAACACAAAGCATCTATATAAAGAATAAATATTGTATCCTTGGATCATATCCCCTGTAAATATTAAGTGAAATAAAAGGATTTAATCTTAGATGAAAAATGATTTTGAAAGATCACTTGAAATTATTCTTGAGGATAATAACCATTCCATTTTAAAATCATATTTTTTAAAAACCGAAAACTTATAAAGGAAAACATTTTATTTTAAAAAGACCTTGTAAATTTTAAAGTAAGACTCAATAAAAATATTAGTCATGATGTTAGGAATTTTTTTCATTCTGTATAAGTTAAAAAACATTCTTTTCACAAATTCAAAATATGCCACTTTCCGAAATGATAAAAATATTCCTTTTAAAACATTTTGAAAAAAGTAAAACATGGGTAAAAATGAATTTAAACAATAATTATATAATATTAAAAATATTATTTATTTTTTTAGAAAATGTGGATATGAAAGACAAAGATAAGAAAATTCTCCCAATGGAGACTTAAACGTAAACAATCTCAAATATTGATGAGATTGTGAAATAAAACACTTACCTCAAGCTCACCTTGATTTGAATGAACTCTAAACTATTTTATAATAAATATAAATTTATTATATTTTTATAAAATATTTTTTTCCATACTTGTATCATCATAAATTATTCCTTTATAACATTTTAACACCCATTATAAATAATTCCTTATTAAAATTGTTATTTTCGGGTGTTAATTGTGTCGTTTATCATGAGTATTTCAGTTTTGTAGTTATATTACTTGTACATTCATCTTAGTTACATCACCTAAAAAATATTAATAATGAAATAAATTTCATATATATTCATTATATATCTATTTAGTGTTATCTATAAATTTTATATATAGAAAAATGAATTACACCGTTTATGGATATGATAGGTTGTACGTATATATGAACATTATTTTCATTTTTCGACTGATGGAATATAAAAAAAGTAAATAACAATTAAACATTAAAAAAATTATTATATCATATATATCATAAATATTCATCACATTCATCTTCATTAAAATACAATATAAATGAAAAATGGATCACATCGTTTCATGGAGGTAGTAGTCCAAAGGTATGCATGAACGACATTATTGGTTCCCAAAGGATTGTATCATAAGAAGGTAGACATGATATTATCAATATAAACGTATAATTAAGTTAGAAACATAAAATATAACCATTAATCCCATCATAATACCCATCCATAATATATGGTGATTAAAAATGAATTGTATCAATATTGTAGAGACATAAAGTCGTATGTATACATGAGCGATACTTCCACTTATCATTTTATAGGAAAGTGGGTGTTTAATGGTTTTATAACAATCAGAATAAAATTTCATCATATTTTGGATAATTATTATTTTTATTTTATGATACATATCTCATATTTATATGAGGTAATGAAGATTATAAAAGAAAGTGATCGATTAAGGCGATTACCACTTCTTAGAAAGAACTCTTTTAGATCTCCTCTTTTAGGCTCTAGAGTTATTATTTTGATAAGAATATCACATATAGAGTGTTTCTAGGGAAGTGTATAATACGATTTGGAAGATTATTTTCTATATAAAAGTCTCAATGTGATGTGAATAAGAGAAAGGCGTGGTTCCCTTTTAATAAAATATTATTATCATAAAATATCATTATTTTTAATTTGTAAACTATTCACATAATTTGACATTAAAGACACAAATATAAAGTTATAATTTGAATATAATACAATTAAATAATACTGGAATGTTATTTTCACCTATAAAATTATTGGAACACATTAACCCACTCATATTATTATTTTTCAATATTTTTAAAATCATTTAATATTTTTTAATTAATTATAGAAATACTACATCGGTGTTACATAATAAATATGGGTCACTATATAATTACTAAAACTTAAAAATAAATTTACATCATGAAAATAATTTTATTAATCTCAAAATATACACTTATATTCATTCATAACTTACTTTTGTCCCTATTTGGATACATAAGACATATTAAAAACAAATGGAGTGACATTTTGTAACTTTATTTGATTTAAATAATATATAGGACATTTTCATGGATAAGTGTCCATTAAAAAATAAAATTAGATAATAAGGTAGTATGTATAAAATTAAATCCCTCTAAATATAATTAGGATGAAAAATCATGGTCATATCACTTATATTTAATCTAAACTAAAACGATTTACCCTTTACCGAGGTGATAAATTTTAGCATAGTTACGATTCATATTGACCAAAAATAAAAGGGACATATTTACCAAATATGAACCTCATGATTATAAATATTAAATTAAATTAATCTAATTAAAAAATAATAAGTTAAATAAATAAATTATAAATTAATTGAGTAAAATGTGACAAAATCTACTTTTTAGAAAAATAAATTTTTAAGCATACAACTTGATTTATTCTTATCTTATGCTTATAAAAATATTTATTAATGTTTAAAAAATTTAATCTGGTAAATAATATATAATTTTCATTAAAAAAATTCACCAATAGATATTTTTGAATTTATTTACATAAAATAAATTCTTCTCATAAGTTTTTTTAGCAAAATATCATATCTATTTTAATTTTTTTTTGTTTTTAATTAAAATCATTTGATAACTAATGAACTATTTTTATAAATTTTTAGACCATGTATTGTTCATAATTTATTTATTACTATTCATACCTACCAATCCATCGGCCAAGCGATAACAAACACATAATATTTTAATAATGTTATGTTGTTTGTCTAAACTTCTTATTATATGTAACATAAGATATAAAAGAAATTAAATTATTTAAAGATAAATATTTCATAAAAGTATTAGGATGTTACATTATACACCCTTAAAATGAATTTTTACATCAAGATTCATCACCCCAATAAAAATAGATAAAGATAATTATATCTCATCATATTCGGAGTTTCCCACATATCTTCCTAAAATTGGTGGTTTTTTCACAAAACATCAACAAGGTGATTGGTCATTTTTCATAGCAATTTCTCTCTATGATACACAATCTTTACTGGTTGTTTTTCATAAAAAAAATCTTATTCTAGTGGTATGAATTTTGAGTTTAGTACATGGTAAGGATCAAGTATGTACTTCCTCAGGAAAGATACATGGAACACATCATGAATGAGAGAGATATTCAGTAGAAGTACTAATATATAGGCTACCTTCCTGATACGATCGAGGATTTAAAAAGGAATGATATACCTAGGGATTATCTTTCCCTTAATTTCAAATATCATCACCATATTACAAGGAGATATTCATAAAAACACCTTTTCACCAACTTCAAACTCTAGATCTTTCAAATGTTTTTCAATATAAATTTTTACCGACTCGGAGCTGCTCTTATGTTCCACTAAATGGATCTAACCTTCTCTACAATTTACTTAGGTAGATCTGGTCCCAATATATTTATTTCTACAACTTCCTTAAATAATGTTGAAGTCATTCACTTCCTACCATAGAGGGATTTATAAGGATCCATATGAATGCTTGAGTGAAAGTTACTATTGTATGAAAATTCCACCAATGGAAGGTGTTGATCCCATCCACCATTGAAATCCATAGAACAATATTTAAACATGTCTTCTAGAGTATGAATAGTTCTCTTAGACTAAAAATATGTATAAGGATTATAATCAATGATGAAACTTAACACTACATCCAAATCCAACTGAATAATTATCTAAAAAATCAAGTTAAACCATGGGTACTAATCAGATACAATTAATAGTGGTACACCATTCAAAATTACTACTTCCTTAATGTATAACTGATTTAGTTGATCAAGAGAGAAATATTTTATATTGGAAATTAAGTGTGATGAATTCATTAAGAGATCAAATACATTCCATATAGCATTTTGCACTTTAGATGTTTTGGGGAGTCTAATGGTAAAATCCATGGTGTTTTTTCCCATTTCCATTATAGTATGGGTAATGGTTGTAACATACCCTTATAATTATATCTCTACTCCTTAACTTTATGAAAAAAATCACTGATAAACATATTACACAAGATTTATTTTCAAGTATTCCCACTATAAATACTCATTTAGGTATTTATACATATTTGGGCTTCTAGGATGAATATATAACGATGAACTATGAGCCTCTTCCATCAGTAGCTTCTTTAAATATTGTATGAGTGGGACATAGACATGGTTCCTAAACCTTATTTTTACTTTATATTCAATGTTGAACTCATGAACATTTCTCACCTTCCTTTCTAGCTCTACATATTCCTTTTTTACCTCCTTAATCTTTACATGGATATATAGTTAAAAATTCATTTGTGAATGATAAGATTTCACAACTTCCTTCATGATTTTAAGATCCTTCATTTGAAAGCACATAAATATTGGATATTTTGTGATCCTTATCATTGATAAAAAAGCATGATACATTTTAATAATTGCATCTTCCACCTTGTTATCTTTCCCATGGTTGTTATGTATTGAGAATTCATAATTTTTAATCAGTTCCAAGAATCTTCATTTGTGCATTATCATCTCGTTTTTAGTTAAAATATAATTTAAACTTTTTTTGATCAGAGTATATGCCACACATTTCTCTACAGAGATAATTATTCTATATCTTTAATTAAAAAATAACCATATTTAACTCCAAATACTATGTTGGGTAATTTTTCTCATGGACCTTCAATTTTCATGATGCTTAAGCTTTAACCATATCGTTTTTCATGAGGACACATCCCAATCCATTTTTAATGCACCACTATAGATCCCAAACCATTATCCACTACAGGGTAGTGTGAGACAAACCTTTTTTTCAACTCCTTGAAATTGGCTTCATATTTCTCTATCCATATTAATTTTACTTATTTCTACGTTAACTTTGTGATTATATTAGATAATCATGAAAAAACTATCTCAAAACGTTGATAATTTCCAACTAACCCAATAAAATTGTGGATTACAGTTAATGTTATTGGTCAAGGAAATTTCTCAATAATTTTTTTCTTTGAAGGATCTACCGATATACCAAAACTTGATATTATATGACCCAAGAATGAAACTTTATGAAGCCAAAATTTACACATGGTAAATTATTAATGGAGATTATCCTTCCTTAGGGTCTTCAACACAATCCTCATGTGATCTTTATTCTCTTCATTGATATTTTAATATTAAATAATATAATAGGTAAAGACTACCAAAAATCATTCAAGGTGATATCTAAAGAATCTATTCATTTAATTCATGAAGATTTCAGAGGTATTAGTAAGACCAAAATGTGTAACAATAAATTCATAGTGTCCACACCTTGTACAAAATTTCATCTTGGGAATATACTCTTTCTTGAACCTCAATTGATGATATCCATATTGAAGGTAGATATTGGAAAAGTATTGAGATCATTGTATTTGATCAAATAAGTCATCAATACCAGGTATTGGATACTTTTTCTTGATATTGATCTTTTTAAGTTCTCGATAATCCATTTAGAGTCTCATTGATTCATTTTCATTCTTAAAAAACCTGAAATGTTTACCCTAAGGTTCCACACTTGACTGAATGAATCCCTTTTCAATATTATCTTGGATTTGATTCTTTAACTCCTGTGACTAAATTAGGTTCATTCTATATGGATTCTTTAAAATAGGCATAACCCGAAGTGTGATTTATATTGAAAACTCAAATTCCCGATTCAGTGGAAGTCCCAAAAATTCATATGGAAATACATGAACAAAATCTCATAAAGTAGTTGTATTCTTAAGGTTTAGTTTCTCCCTAACTATCTGTTATAGATAACCTTCATGTATAGCAATAAATACCCAAAATATAGAAGATAATTCCATTTTAAGTTCATATTAATCCATGTATTGATAAATGATCATACGTTCATTCAGAATATGAAATGTGACTTCCCTTCCTCGAAAATTGACATGGGATCAATATAGAGTGAACCAATACATGCTAATAATCACATTGAATTCAAATATATGCAGAATCAAAAGATTTTTAGGAATCAATTTACCACAAAATTTAATCAGATAGGAACTATAGACTCGAGATGCTTCCATTGTTCCATTAATAGTTTTTAAATACAACTCAACATCCAATCATTTATGTGATATAGTGATAACCTTATAAAATTATTTCGAAAAAAAGAGTGGGTGGATATAGAATCAAATAAGAAATTAGCTATTCTAGAGTGGATTATAATTGTACCTTTCACCATGTCATTATTGTAACCCATTTTGATAGTCATTATTGAATGAGATTTATATTTTTCTTTTGGATTAAGTGGTTGTTGTAACATCCCAGTTCTGGAAGCCACCTAGAGGCGCCCCATACCCGGTTGGTCACATGGCCTCAAGCGCATTTCCCCAAAAGCTAGAGGCTGCCGAGTAGTAGTGAGGGCCTTAAGTGTGATAATGGGGAAACTATGCCCTCATTGGAAGAGTAACAAAGTGGAAGAGAAACAAATATACAATAGCGGAAGCAGTAAATATGCAACAATAGTAAACAGAAGAAGACTGAGATAAAGAAAAAACTAGAGTATACATATATAATAATGATGCATGACACGTATATGTCTAGGAAAATCACCAAACAAGTCACAATGCTGGAATACAACAGTGCTAAACCAAAGTGCCAAAGAAAGTAGATAAACTCCTTAGCATGGCAAGCCATGGCTTGGTCCCATGCTCTTCAGCTCCAAAACAATCAAGAACCTGAAGTCAAAGGGCGTATGCCCTTATCTATACCTGCAACAATATAATCTGTTTGGTCCCAAAAGGATGACCCAAACAGGGTGTGAGACAAAATCCCAGTAGGCAACCACCTAAAGATCTATGCCTAATAGTCAGTGAATATATGGCAGGTAAAAGTATAGGAAGCAGTAAATAGGAAAGTACTCAGTAGCAAACAATCCATAGTTTCTAGCATATAATTTACAAACAAGTAAGTATCCACTCAAGCAAGTATAACAACAGGTAACCCTCTGGATAGTTCTCACAGCCTAACCCCTATGGTTCAACCTACAAGTACTAGCAACCCTCTGGGAGGCACACATAGTCTCACCCCTCTGGTTCAGCTAAATAAATAGACTCTCTAGGGAATCACTCACCATCAATTCCCCCTGCAGTCTCGTATCGTTCTAAAGGTGCTCTGGGGAAGCACTCAACGTCTCATTCCCCCTGTAGCCCCTGTCGAGGAACTACAGACACTCTAAGGAAGCACTCAACGTCAATTCCCCATATGGTCTCACATCATATTATAAAGACACTCTGGAGAAGCCCTTACATCCATTCTGCTTATGGTCTACTACACTAGGTTCTCATGACCCTGTGTAAAGTCAGCAAGTATCACATCTCATAATGGCCAATTATCCTTAAGAACTACTTTTCTAGCATTCTATAGCATCTCAGTATGTCAGAAAAAGAACACTCCATCCTATAATACTAGGCATGGAAACTAGCAAAAGCCTAACAGGAAAAAATAGACCAAAGGGTCTTAAATAGGAAAAACATGCAAGGGAAAAACATCCAAAGCATAGTAATTGATTCTATTCACAATAATAACCTCTAATCAGTCATATAAGCAGATCAGGAAAACAACAAGGGAAAAACAGGAAACATGCAATACCCCGTTCAATGGTATTTGTGGAATTTGCACAAAAATAGTCAATGAATTTCTATAGAAAGGCACAAACCACCTACCTTGATGTTAGGAGATCAATATACTTGAACCATTGGGCTTGAATCACCTTAGAACGTTGAAGATCTACAAAAACTTCTAAAACATTCAACCCGCGATAACATGGAAAAGAGAATGAATTGGGAAACAATGCACAATGAGAAGAGAGAACTCGCCACTGCGATTCCAATTCACTCACCAGTGTTCGAATCGGAGAACGGATAGAGGTTTAGGGGCTCATCGAAGATCTGCGGCTTCTCGGTGCTCTCAGATGAAGATGACCTAAAAGAAGTCGATTCCGGTGATTAGACGCAACCCCGATGCATTTAATGAAAAAAAGAAATTACACGGCGTGTACTTTTGGAGTACACGATGTGTACTCACCTTTTCTGTAATCCGCTATAGGATGCCTCCATGTCACACCTACATGGCCGTGTGTGTGGCCCTGACACGGCCAACACACGACCTCTAGCAGCATCAAAGTACACAGAGTGTACTTTGAAAATTTTTAGATTTTCCTCCTTTCCTCAAAAACGACTAGAAAAGGGAAACAAATACCTGAAAAGAAGATCCAGGTTCTTACAAACTCTCCCCCCCTAAAGAAATTTGTCCCTAAATTTCCCTAGTGCCGCATAGAAGAAGAAACCCTGAATAGCTCTGGCCACTGTGCTTTCACATCGGCCTCCATCTCCCAAGTCTCGTTCTGTACCCACCCGTGCTGCCATAGCACTCATACCAGAGGAACAGACCAGCCATGGAGAACCTTTGTACTGCGATCAACAATCCGGATCAGATGCTCCTCGAATGATGCATCCACATCAAGCTCAACCTCCTCGGGTTGAAGGACATGAGATGGGTCTAAAAAGTAACGTCGAAGCTGAGAAACATGAAAAACATTATGCATATCCCAATACCTCTGAGGTAAATGCAACCGATAGGTAACCGGAACAACTCTCTCCAACACCTCAAATGGTCTGATGTACCTCGGTGAAAGCTTACCCTGTCTCCTAATCCTACTGTGCCCCAACCTCGGTGTGACATGCAGGAAAATCTGATCCCCAACCTCAAACTCCATAGGTCGTCTCCACTGATTAGTATATGACTTATGACGGTACTGTGTAGTAGACATCCTCTTCTGAGTCAAATCTATCTACTCTGTGGTCTCCTGAACAAGATGAGGTCCAAACAAAGCTACCTATCCTACCTCCATCCAACATAAGGGTGATTCACATGGCCTACTGTACAAATCTTCATATGGTGCCATCTGAATAGTCGCTCAAAAACTATATTTGTAGGAAAAATCCACCAGAGATATATGCTTCTACCTAGAACCTCTAAAGTCCAGAATGCATGCTTGGAGCATGTCCTCAAACACCTGAATCATATGCTCAGACTGACCATCTGTCTGAGGATAGTAGGTTATAATCATAAGAACCTATGTACCCAATGCTTTCTGAAGCCCCTTACAGACCTGAGAAGTAAAACACACATCCCTGTCTGAAACGATGGCGTGTAAAACTCCATGCAGATGCACAATCTCACAGATGTAAAACCGCCCAGCTCATCAATGTTGAAGGTAACCTTGATCAGTAAGAAGTGAAAAACCTTCATAAGTTTGTCAATGACAACCCATATAACATCATTCCCATGAGTTGATCTCAGAAACCCTGTCACGAAGTCAATTGTGATGTCGTTCCACTTCCACTCAGGAATGGGTAACTGCTGTAAAAGACCTGCTAGTCGTTGATGTTCCAACTTCACCTACTGACAAGTAGAACATCTCATGAAGAAACCATAAACATCCCTCTTCATACCGGTCGAACAATACTGGTGGTGAAGATTGTGATACATCTTAGTGACACTATGATGAACTTCCCAAATAGAGGAATGAATGTCCCGCATCATCTCCTCGCGTATGTCTTATGGCACCCATACGCATCCCTGGAATCGAAGGACCTCATCCTCACCTATGGTCCACCAAGGAATAGGGTCCTCTCCTGAAACGCTTTCTCGCAGGACTAGGCCTTCAGAATCTGATAGCTTCCTCATTCATACCTGATAAAGAAGTGGAGAGGTAACAACTATAGAAGAAAGGAATGTCTGCCCCTGTTTGTCGTGCACCTCCAAATACATCTTAAAGAACAGAGCCATAATCTACCACTCACTGCTGGCCTCTTGATCTACCTATATCTGAGTCCTCCTACTCAACAAATTATCCACTGCGTTGCCTTTCCCAAGCGTATAGGCAAGCTCAAAGTCAAAAGACTGAAGGTACTCAACCCAACTCTGCTGTCTCAAATTCAAATCACAATGATTGAAGATGTACTTGAGACTTTTTTGGTCAGTGAAAACCACAAAATGATCTCCCAAAAGGTAATGTATTCAACAGCGTAGGGCATGAACAACAACTTCCAACTCCAAATAGAGCATTGGGTAGTTCCTCTCACGTGGCCTCAACTGCTGAGACCCATATGCAAAGACTCCATCTCCCTGCATAAGCACAACTCCTAGCCCAATACCTAAGGCATCACAGTAGACAATATAGCTTTTGCCTGGCTCTGGAAAGACTAGTATCAGTGCTAAAGTCATCCTCCCTTTCAGCTCTTGAAGGGTTGAATCACACAAAACTGACCATAAAAACTTCACACCCTTCTTAGTTAGACTAGTCAATGGTGCTGCTAATTGTGAAAAGACCTATATAAAGCGTCTTTAGTATCCAAACAGCCCTAGAAAACTCCACACCACAAATATGTTTTTTGGCTGCTCCAAGGAAACTATTCACTTTCTCTGGGTCTACTGATACTCCTGTCTCTGAGATAACATGACCCAAGAAGTGAATTTGATCCATCCAAAAGTTTCTTTTTGAGATCTTAGCATATAAATTATGCTCTCTCAGTGTAATCAGAACGATCTCAAGATGTGTGTCATGGTTTTTTCGAGTGTGAGAGTACACCAAGATATTGTCCATGAAGACCACCACGAAAGAGTCTAAGTATGGATGTAACACTCGGTTCATCAGTTCCATAAAAACTGCTGGCACATTCATGAGACCGAACAACATAAACATATACTTGTATAGACCATACCTTCTCCTGAAGTCTGTAAGATGTATATTTGATGGTCAAATGTGAAAATGATGATAACCTAATCTCAAGTCGATCTTCGAGAACACTCAGGATCCTAGAAGCTGATCAAATAGATCATTAATCCTAGGCAAGAGATATTGGTTCTTGACTGTCAACTGGTTCAACTTCCTATAATCCACACAAAGCCTAAGGGTATCGTCTGCCTTCTTCGCAAACAGAATAGGTGAACCCTAAAGAGAAGTATTGGGTCAGATGAAACCATTTGCCTGCAACTCCTCCAACTGATTCTTGAGCTCCTACAACTCAGGTGTAGCCATCCTATAAGGAGGAATGGACATCGGTGCCGCTCCTAGAAGAAGCTCAATCAAAAAGTCTACCTCATGTTATGGAGTCAAACCTGAAAATTCCTCTAGAAAGACATCTCTGAAATGATCCACCACTGGAGGAAAGTCTAACTATGAAGTCCCCTGGTCATCCAGATAAAGACTAGAAATCTGGGCTGTAACTGCTCCCAACCCATGATGCTCTGGATCTGGTCTTCTCTCCCAGACATCCCACTCGCCCTTATGAAGAAATGATCCAGCCTCTGGTGATATGAAACTCACCATGTGGTGATAATAGTCGAAGAGTGCCTGGAAGGGAACTAGCCAGTCCATTCCAATAATGACATCATAGTATTTTATCTCTTGGACATAAAGATCCCATAGAAAGTGATACCCAACCACCTCTAGAGGGCACTCCTTGCAATGACTTACACTAGTTGTCATAGTCCCCAACAGTGTGTCCAGAGTCAAAGTATTGGTAGAGAAAAAGATGCAAAGCCCAAGGCTCTCCAAAACAGCAATAGAGATAAAGATATGAGAAGCCCTTATATCGAAAAGAGCAGAAGATAAAACTGATGCTACTAAGATCGTACCTCGAACTATAGAGGGTCCGGGATCCTGCTCCTGCTAGTTCTGATCCACTACAAAAGCCTGACCTGTACAACAACCATGTGACCCTGCCTGACCACTCTGAGATGATCCACCCTGATGTCACTAAAATACAGGTGACTGACCACCACGGCCTAGACCTCCACCTAGGCCCGAATGTCCAGAAGAACTCCAGTTCCCAGACTGGTGAGAAACTACTGGTGCTTCTCATGAATGAGGAGTCATGGATGAACCCCTGTCATCAACTAATGGTGAGAAAACCTGATATAAGCGCTGAGGGTGACCCATCATGCCGCAAGATTGGATTCCCACTAGGTCTCTCTGGTACTATGGCCTCATATGCCCAGCCCTTCTACACTGGTAGCATTCCACCTAGCTACCCTAATATGTGTCTCTCTGCCTCAGATCACCGCACGTAGACTCCCAATAGTGATTCCTGTTGTCGGCTGGTGAAGCAATAACTCTGGAAGCTGAAAGACCCTGGTTCCCAGCTCTGGAATCTCTCAGATTGCACTCTACAATCAATGCCTGGTTGACAATGGAAGCGATGGAAGTCAACCTGAAGATATTTACCTGTGAGAAGATCTCCCGTCTGAGACCATCCTCAAACATCCTTTCCAAGAACAACCCATATCCACACTAGATTGGTGTGAAACACTAAATCTTGGTGAAACAAGATGAATACTCTCTGACAGAAAGAGTACCCTACTCTAGGATCATGAACTCCTAGGCTCGGTTAGCCCTCAGGGTCTCCGGATAGAATTAGTCATAAAAGACCCACTGAAACTCCTCCCACGCCATAACCTGCTGATGACCCTCCTGTGAGATCATGTCCCAAATCCTCTTGGTGGAGTCTCGAACTATATAGTTAGAGAGTTTGACCTGCCTTTCTAGAGGCGCCTCTAGATGCTCTAAGATCATCAGCATGGCTTCTAGCCATAACTCTATAGCCTGCGGTTCTCCTTCCCTGGAGAAGGTGGGAGGATGATGCTGCTGGAAAACCTACGTCAAGTATGCCATAGATGTGGCAGAAGGAAGATCTTCCTAGAAGGTCTGAATCATCCTTAGAAATATCTCCCTAAACTGCACATCATATTCTTGTGTCAGGTATAACGGCTGGTGCCAAGACTGTCACGACAAGAGGATCTGTATGAAGTCCCTAATTAGCCATATCTGGTGTTTGATCACCGCCTGAAAACTAGTGTACAACCGAAGGACATCTCGGTGCCATGAATCCACAAGGTCAAACGAAAAATTTAGATCACATTATCAAGGACTGAAAACTAGGAGTGTAAGAAGGGAATAGGGGCAGATAGCATTCAAATTTTACAAAACATGACTACAAGACGTGTATAAATACTACACAGTGTGTTCCCTTAATTCATTTAAATGGGCGTGTAATTTTTCCAAAACTGGTCATGTAACACCCCAAACACAGGACATGTTATCATAACACATGGCATGTATCTGAATCCTATTCCCCTTCCCGAGTCCTTTTACACAGTTAAGACACATGACTCTCCTAAGACCAAACTACACGGCATGTTCAGGGTGGACATGACGTGTACTTTGACAAGCTTCACCAGCCCGTGTTGTTAGTGAGATGGCCTGTGTACCCAGGTTACACTACACGGCGTGTTCCAGACAGACACAAAGTGTACACAGAAGTCCCAACCTCCCTGTTTTGTTAGCTACACGGCCGACTACACGGCTGACACTACACAATGTGTTGCAGGAGGGCATGACATGTATAAGAAGAGGTAACACCGACCCATTTTGTTCGTGACATGGCCGGGTACCTAAGTTACACGACACGATGTGTGAAATTAGGACACGAAATGTATAGTTGAACGTCATCCATTTGTGCTGTTAGTCACACGGGAAGACACATGGTTACCACAACACGGCGTGTACATACCATACACGGCATGCTACTGAAAGATTTTTCACAACCCTGTGTCCCTGCCCACACAGTCAGTGACATGGTTAAAAACTACATGGCGTGTATTCATAAAGTATACGCCGTGTATTCTGGGTTTTTCTAGGCAGCAGCCTCAGAAACTGCTCCAAAGCCCAAAAATCCTAGAAAACAAGCGTTAAGGTGCCAAATTTCGATCTGTGAGGGCCCATACTCCTCGCGAATCAAAATTTGGAATCTTATACAAGTTATAACAAGGAAAACAAGCAAGGATCCACCAAATTCCAGTCCATGAGCTCCCATAACACCTCAAGAACCAAATTTTGGCATTCATCAATATAAACTTTACACAAAACAATACCCTATCAAACATCAGGTATTTTATCAAAGCAACTATCACGACAACATGAATATTCTACACAACGTCTATCATGACAACATGCAATCTCTAATGCATCCTAGATGGCATGGAACTAATGCATGGCTTGTGATTTATAACAAGTTCCTATATGATGCAAGAGATGACATACCCTCATCTCATTGGGTTGTGACAGAAATAGAACCGCAATAACAATAACGGTAATAGCACAAAACATGTGAATCATTCAAGGTAAAATCAAATCAGCTGTAATAATCATAAACTAGAAAAATTGAAATTAAACGAGGTAGATTGGCTTTTCCCTATACACGGGTTAGATACTACCATGAATAGATTATTCCCAAGTACCTATTCTGTCCTATCCCTGGCTAAAGGCTCCAAAAAATAAGTCAACAGAAAATAATTTCTCTGATACCACTTTGCAACATCCTAGTTTCGAAAGCCACCAAGAGGTTCCCCGTACCCAGTTGGTCATATGGCCTCAAGACCATTTCCCCAAACACCAGAGGCTGCCGACTAGCAGTGAGAGCCTTGGGTGTGATAATGGGGAAACTATGCCCTCATTGGCAGAGTAACACAGAGGAATAAAAACAAATATACAATAGATGAAGTAGTAAATATCCAACAATAGTAAACAACAAAAGATTGAGATAAAGAAACAACAAGAGCATAAATATATAATAATGATTCATGACACGTATATGTCTATAAAAATAGCCAAACAAGTCACAATGCTGGAATAAAACATTGCTAAATCAAAGTACAAAAGAAAGAAGATAAAGTCCTCAGCATCGCAAGCCATAACTTGGTCCCATGCTATCCAACTCCACAAAAATCAAGAACCTGAAGTTGAAGGGTGCTTTCCCTTATCTATACCTGAAACAATATAATATTTTTGGTCCCAAAAGTATGACCCAAATAGGGTTTGAGACAAAATCTCAGTAGGCAACCACCTGAAGATTTGTGTCTAATAGTCAGTGAATATATGGTAGGTAAAAGTATAGGAAACAGTAAACAAGAAAGTACTCAGCAGAAAACAATCCATAGTTTCTATCATATAATTTACAAACATGTAAAAAGCCACTCAAGTAAGTAGAACAACAGGTAACCCTCTATGTAGTTCTCACAGCCTAACCCCTATGGTTCAACCTAAAAGTACTAGCAACCCTCTGGGAGGCACACACAGTCTCAACCCTCTGGTTCAACTAAAGAAATAGACTCTCTGGGGAAGCACTCACCGTCAATTCCCCATATAGTCTTGTATTGTACTAAAGGCACTCTGAGGAAGCACTCAACGTCTCATTCCCCCTGTGTCCCACGTTGAGGAACTACAAACACTCTGAGGAATCACTCAACTTCAATTCCCCCTATGGTCTCACATCATATTATAAAGACACTCTAGAGAAGCACTTACGTTAATTCTCCCTATAGTCTACTACACTAGGTTCTCATAGACCTGTGTAAAGTCACCAAGTATCACATCGCGTAATGGACAAGTATCCTCAAGAACTACTTGGCTAGAATTATATAGAATCTCAGCATGTCAAAAAAAGAGCACTCTATCCTACAATACTAGGCTTGGAAACTGGAAAAAGCCTAACAGACAAAACTAGACCAAATGGTCTAAAATAGGAAAAACATGCATGGGAAAAACATCCAAAGCATAGTAATTTACCCTATTCACAACAATAAACTCTACTCAGGAATATAAGCAAAGCAGGAAAACAACATGGGCAAAACAAGAAACACACAATACCCCATTCAAGGGTATTGGTTGAATTTGCACAAAAATACTCAAATAATTTCTACAGAAAGGCACAAACCACCTACCTTGATGTTAGGAGATCGATATACTTGAACAATGGGGCTTAAATCACCTTCTAATGCTGAAGATATATAAAAACATCTAAAACATTCAACACATGATAACATGAAAATGAGAAGGAATTTGGAAAGAATGCACTAGGAGAAGAGAGAACTCACCATTGCAATTCCAACGCACTCACCAGTGTTCGAATCGGAGAACAGATGGAGGTTCTAAGGCTCGTTGAATATCCGTGGCTTCTCAATGCTCTCAGGCGAAGACAACATAAAATAAGTCGATTTTGGCAATTAGATGCGGCCCCGGTGCGTTTAATGAAAAAAATAAAGTACACGACGTGTACTTTTGGAGTACACTGTGTGTAGTCGCCTTTTTCGTACTCCGATTTAGGTGGCCTCCATGTCACCCCTACATGGCCATGTGTGTGGACATGACATGGACAACACACGGTCTCCAAAGGCATCGATTTACATGGCGTGTACTTATAAAGTACACGACGTGTACTTTGAAAATTTTCAGATTTTCCTCTTTTCCTAAAAAATAACCAGAAAAGGAAAAAACATACCTAAAAAGAAGATCCGGGTTCTTATAGTTATTGACACTGATAATAAAAAAACTTCAAATTCATGCACTATATTTCATAATTATCATATTAATTTCATGTTAATCATTGGAGTGTGAGTGGTATATTAGTTAGTGTATTCTTTCCTTCTATTGAATTAATCATCCTATTTATCAGTTTTCAACATTCATAGGCTTTATGAATCACATTTCCACATTTAAAGAACCTACGAAGATCCATTCAAAAGATTCCCTTGATGTTTCTTCACACATTTATAGCATATATATGGCCATAATTACATTCCGCCATGTTATTTATTCAAGTTTTCATGAGACTTGATCTTTATTTTCTCATCAAAAGCATGGGAATGGTGTGAATATCTAATTTTCATTTATAATTTGAATTATCATAAAATGAATTCCTCATAGATATTAAAGTATAATAGAGTTAATATATTTTAGAGAATCAGTTTTAAGACACTAAATATTTGATCAATTTTACTTTATGGGCTGATAATTTAACCAGGAATACCTTACAAGCCTTGTAATTTTTTCTCATTGGTATCGATGGATTCATCACCCTTTTGTTTCAGCTTAATAAATCCATTCTCTATCTTTTTACATTGAATATAAGGAAAGTAATTATTGAAAAATATCCCCATAAACTCAACCCATTCAATAAATTCAATTTCTTTCTATAACCTTATATTCTTGATAAGATTCCACCATTGATTGGCTTTTCCTTGTAGATAATAAACAACAAGGGAAAATTTTTAAAATCTTAAGCATTGAATAATATAAAATATTTTCTCAATGGTGTTGATCCATAGCTCCTCCACTAGTGGATTATAAGATACACTAAAACAAGGTGGATATTGTCTCATGAAATATTCAATTGTACGTTGCTCATTCCTTTTTTTTGGAAGCTTAAAATGATTCCTGGAACGAGAAATTTGTGTGAGTATATAAAAGATATTTTTTTTATTCCAACTCCTATAAAATTTGGTTCATCAATAAGAGATTCATTGAATTATCCTTCACATTCAACATTAACATGATTCTTTTGGGTTCTAGCCATTGAAAAAAAACTAAAAATCATAGTGTGAGAAAAAAATATTCATAGTGGAATATAAAATAATTCTGAAAAATAATTTATATAATGCCTAAATCATGAAACATTTTTCTATGAAATGTTAGTTTTATCTTATGCCATTATTGATATATAGGTCATTCATGATCATTACCAAAACATTAAGATTTTATCCTATCCTTATACATATGTCTAGGTTTTTCATAGATGTTTTATAACCCTAATATACAAAGGTTGAATAAACCTTGCTCTGATACCAACAACAATGACCCATACTTTTCTTACATAGATATCACATATTAGTGGATGAATATTTAATACCTAACAATACTATACACACTATAACCATAATGTTAAAATATTTAAATACTAAATATACAATATTCTTATTTTATGAAAGATATTTAATATATCCCATAAATATCTTCCCTCATAGAACTCTTCATAGGAATACCCTACTAAACAATTTCTTCATATGGAAACATAAGAAAAGGTTAACCTTAGATGCTCAGTAAGGGTAAAAATGAGAGATATTAATCAATGATCACATGAAAGTATAAGATAAACATAAGGTAATGATATCCTGATCATAACTTATAGGTTTCAAAAAAAGACTTATAAATATCATAAGCATGATTTATGGTATAAAACATTATCATTTCAAAAGTTATGAATCATAATAATGAGAACCCATCATAATTGTATCATGAAACATAAGTTCATTTAATAAATGTGTGTTAAATAATAATAATAATTATAGAATCCATTTCACATGTCAATGTTAAATACAAAGACCATAATATCAGACATCCAAACCTATATCCCATAGTGGATCATGCACATCAACTTTTTTCCCATAATAGATCAAGAACTTTGACTTGATTCCCATAACATATCAAGCACATCCACATGTTTCCCAAAACTATCTCATTGGATATAATACAATACCCAATGTATTGAAGGAGGTATAGGTCCCACCCATTACATAATGAAACCTTACTTATGTGTTCCATATGATCATAAAACATTCATCATATTATAACCCATGAAAATAAATGAGTTTTATAAAAATTTCATCAAAGCATAACCCATAGAAAAAATGGATTTCTGAAAAATTTAATCATTTAATCATAAACATAAACCATATTTTGAAATAATAAATATTGTATCCTTGGATAATATCCCTAGTGAATCTCAAGTAATATCTACGGACTTCATATTATATGGAAACTTATTTTGAAATATCACTTGGAATAATTTTTTAGGATAATAACTATTCCATTTTGAAATAATTTTTTTAAAACCTATGCATTTATAGGAATTTTTTTTATTGAAAATAGAATTGTGAAATTATAATTTAATATTAAAATAAAATATTAGTTATGATGGTGGGAAAATCTGTTCATGTTGTATAAGTTAAAAAATTATTCCTTTCATAAAGTCAAAACGTACCTCTTTTAGAAAATGACCAAAATATTCATTTTAAAACATTTTTTTAAAGTAAAAAATAGATAAAAATAAATTTAAAAACCCATTTGATAATAGTAAAATTATTCTTTATTTTTTTAGATAACATGGATATGGAAGAGAAAGATCAAATAATTCTCCCAATGGAGACTTAAACGCAAACAATCCCAAATATTAATGATATTGTGAAATAAAACCCCTACCTTAAGCTCAAAGTATTGTATGGTAAGAATTTCGACATGGTATTATCAATAAAAAAGTATAATTATGTCTTAAATATAATATATAAAAAATTAAACTCACCATAATACCCACCTATAAAGGATGGTGATGAAAAATGAATTATACCACTACATAGAGACAAAGGGATACTTTCACTTCTTGTTTGATGGGGAAGAGGGTATATAATGGTATTTTAATAATCATAACAACATTTAATAATATTTAATATAATGAAGTTATTATTTTATGATAAATATCATATATTTATTGGAGTTAAAAATTCTATAAAAGAAAGTGATCAGTTCAGTCGATTACCACTTCTTTGAAATAATGCGTTTGGATATCCTTTTAAGGATCGTAGAGTTGGTCTTTTGAGAAGAAAAAAACCTCTAGAATGTGGATAGGAAAGTGGAAAAGGGAATTTTTCAGATTATATTAGATATATACAACTCAATTTTATGTGAATAAGATAAATGAGAGGTTACCTTTTATATGAGAGGGGAGGGGAACTCTTGGAATTCCTTAAAAGATTAAAATATAACTAATCCATTCTTAAGAAAAATGGTTCCAAATGGACTATAAATGATAAAAAATATGAAATTTCAGACCATATCAATCCCTTTGTACTCTTTTAACATTTATATTATTTTTAAGTGATTTAATAAAATATTATTCTCATAAAATATCATTATTTTCAATTTAGACACTATTCACATAATTTGAATTAAAAGATATAAAGGTAATGTTTTAATTAAAATATAATCCTATAAAACACCACTAATATTCTATATTCACATATAAAATTATTGTAACACATAAAATAACTCAAATTTTATTTCTTTTAATATTTTTAAAACCATTTATTTTTGTATGAAATTTAGAAATTATGCATCATTGTTCTATAACAAATTAGGGTCATTATATAATTAATAAAAATTAAAAATAAATTTATATTATTAAAATAATATTATTAATATAAAAATAGATCCTAATATTCATTAATAACTTATTTTTGTCTCTTTGGGGACACATAAGAGATATTAAAAACAAAAAGAGTGGCATTTTATAACTTTCATTGATTTAAATAATATATGAGTAATTTTAAAGGAAAAGTATTGATTAAACTAATAAAATTTGGGAATAAGGTTATAATTATATAATTTTATTAATCCAATAATAATTAGTATGAAAAATTATGGCCTTATCACTTATTTTTAATCTATTTTAATCCGATTTACCCTTTACCGAGGTGATAAATTTTACGATGGTAACTATTCATATGGACCAAAAATAAAAAGTTACCATTTAAAAAATTTGAAACTAAAAATTCTAAATATTTAAATAATTTCATCTAATTAAATACATATAAATTTAAGAAATAAATTTTAAATCAACTACGCAAAATGCGACAAAAACTGATTTTTGGAAAAATACATTTTTAAGAATAAAATTAACTTTATTATTATCATATGATTAGAAAAATATTTATTGAATATGAAAAACATTTTATCAATTAAATAATATATAAATTTCATTAAAATCATTCACCAATAATTATTATTTAAATTTATTGATATAAAATACATTGCGATCATATATTTTTTTAGAAAAACATTAGTTTTATTTTCAAACAAGTTTTGTTTTAATTACAATCATTTCATAAATAATTAATTAATTTTATAAATTTTCATACCAGACATTTTTAATTATTTATTTATAAATATTCAAACACACCAATCCATCAGCTAAGCGATAACAAATACATAATATTTTAATAATTTTATAAAGTTTTTAACTCACTATTGTGTGAAACATAAGCTATAATGAAATAAAATTATCTAAAGATAAATATTTAAAAATATTCTTAAGTTGTTTCAAAATTGGTGTCAATATAGTAATATTTCATCCCAAAGTCTAATTGAGTGCATTTAATCCATATAATTTGAGCGCAAAAACTCTCAGCGACTATGTATTCTGCTTCGACTATACAATGATCAATGATATTATGCTTCTTAATTCCCATTAGACAATAGATTTTAATATTATATTGAAATTTATAGTATTATTTTTACAATATAGTTATAATACACCTAAATAATCATCATAAAATAAGTTAAATAAAAAGTGGTTTCCTTTAGATAAAATAAACCGAGATTTTTATAACCATTTAAATAATGAAAAAATTCTTTTAATGCATTTGAAATGAGATTACTTTAGATTATATTTAAAATGAGCACAGAGATAAACACATAACATGATATCAGGCTAGGTAATAGCAAGTTAATGTCTACGGCCAATCATAATTCTATAAATCTTTTTTTTGAATCATTTTAAAAGCTTTCTCTAATGTAATCTTAGAATTTATACTCATGGGAGAGATAATTTCCATATCCTGATATCTTATGAATTATTTTATAAGTTCATTTGTGTATTTTATTTGGTTTTAAATATTCCATAACAAAATTGAGAAATTTTAAAAAAAAATTATGTTTTTCCATAAATCTCATTTAAAATTCATTCTTCATTAAATAAAAAAAATTCAAAATATAGTTATTCATTGGTATAGATGAAAATCACATCATCAATGTAAATTTGAACAATTAAAATATTGTTTCTGATGTGTTTTATAAAATAGTTGAGTCAATTTGGTTTCCATTTTAAAACTATTTGAAATAATATAATTTGAAATACATTTATACCAAGCTCTAGGGTCTTTTTTTAATCTATAAAGATATTTGGTAAGTTTGAAAATGTGTTTTGGAAAAGTTGATTTTCAAAACCAGGTGGTTGTTCCAAAAAACCATTTTTTGAAATAAAACCATTTAGAAAATTGGTTTTGAAATACATTTGAAATATTTTGAAAATAAAATTAAAATTTAATTCCAAAAATATTATAAAGGATTATATCTAAGCTATGGGGGAAAAAGTTTCACCATATTCATTTCCTTATTCTTCTTTATAAACTTTGTTAACTAGATGAGATTTTTTATAGTGATAATACCAAATTCTTTTAGTTTATTTTGAGAAACCCATTCAGATCCAATGACTTGATGATCATTTAGTCTATCCATGAGAGTCCATATATCATTTAAAGTGAATTAATTAAGTTCTTATTTCATGGTAATTGAATAATTTCAATTTTTAATGGATTTGGTAAGGTTTGGGTGTTTAAGGTGAGAGACAAAGGCTAGGTGTTCAACCTCGTTTAGGAATGACCTACGAGTATGATTGTCACGAACTAGCCCGAGTCGACACTGAACCGGTCATAAGGGACAGCCCGTGACAACTCTCGAGAGGCGTTCCCGATCCTTCCGAGATGGCGACAAGCACCAAGGGCATCAATAGAGTACACAATGGAATGATTTTGCCCATATATAAACAAAAAACAAACAACATAAAGAAATGGACATCCCAAAATACATTTATATAAAAATTGAACTGAACACTATTTGTACAAGAAACTAAAAGTACAAATAAACCAACAACTCATATGACCAAAACCGATAACCAAAAAAACTCAATGTGACCCTTCTTTTCACTCTCCAACATAATGATCACATGTCTCCCAAGGTAATCAAACTCAAGCTGCGACCTGCACAAGGGCTAAAAACAGAAGAAGACTATAGGCATGAGTTTTAAAACTCAATAGGTTAGCCCGATATTCTATTCCCAATGAATTTAATTTAAAATAAATTAAACATCAATTTAAAGTTTTAAATAAAAAATATAAAGGTATGTTTTATGAATAAGGTCTCATGCTATATAAAAAAAATTACCAGAAAAAAACTTTCATGTTTTATAAACAAGAATGCTAGTTACAAATTTCAAAGAGGTGCAACTTCAAAATAAAAATAGTTTTCAAGAGGGTTGTATTAAAGAATTTACACTTTTAAAAAAATCACACACACTAATGAATTTACCAACAAAACACACCGTATGCGGATGATGAGTACAAAATAGCCAATGAGCACAATTCACAAGAACACCCTTAGGCACTAGTTAGTTGTGAGCCCCAGGTACCTCGTATCTCGATGAAAGTAACCATAATAAATATCCGTTCTCATGCACATGAGCCACTAGTAGGGATCATAAACATAACCTAGTGGTCCCCAAGCATCATCGTCATCATAGTCTAGTTAGTGTTTTCATTTTCAAACTTGCTACGTGAAACAGGGGCCAAACCCCACAGAATCACTAGAATACTAGTACACGTCCGCCCACCTAGATACCCAGGATTCCCTTTAGTGCTCAATCAAGTTACACATATTTTCAAATACACATTTCACATCCAAATTCCATTCCAAAACCATAAAAACAAAAACATCCCATAAAATTTCTTCACATTTCTTTCACAAATCAATAAACCACTACAAATTTTTGTAAAATAATTTCAAGGAGTGTATTGAGGCTTTGCGCATAAAACTCATTAAAAACACTATTTGAATTATAAAAACCCAAAAAGACCATACCCAAACATATTTATAAGCCATAAAAACATTTAATAAAATCATTTCATGGATGATAAAATAATCCCAATTGACACAACATGGTATATACAAGTAAAACACTAATTCTTCATTTTTCGAAAAGGCCAAACATGCCATTAAACATTTTCCCAAAACTAAAATTTGAATAAGTTATGAATTTTAATTTTTTTTAAAATAGGTGTATAAACACCATATAAATCATCAAAACACATTAATAAATCCCATAAAACACTTAGGTTACATATTCAAAACACAACCATTTTCATAAGAATGTGAAACATGCCATTTTCCGGAAACTCGGGCCAAAATATGTTGTAAACCCAAACCCATTTATTTGTAAAACCAAATACTAATTGGAACACCATAAAAGGATCCAAAAATATTTTTTTACATGCTTCCATTTTATTTATAAATCCAAACAAATTATTTTTAAATTGCACTAGATACATAAAAGCCAACCGGGCAATTTACCGAACACCTGACATGCACTCTTTAGCAAAAAAACTTATGTTAAGCACTTAAAAAGGGATAACATACCATTTTCATGCCATAAAGTTATTAAATATACTTAAACATATTAAAAATACCATAAACCAAGTGAGTAAGCTGATGGAATAATTTATCAAACAAGAGGAGTGCACATTTATACCAAAACAACAATTTTTTAACAAAATAAGTCATAAAACATAATTTTCACACAAAACCTTTAAAACCAAGGTTTCAAATCCACACATATCATAAAAATAAGGTTATAACAGTATGATAATGATTAAACTTAAATGATAAAGGCTTGTGTAGGGGACATCCTACCTCAAATCCTTGGCGTAATGGAAAAGCACACCCAAAAACACCCATCACAGGATTATAAACCCTAAAACTATGAAGATGAGAAATAAATGAATATAAACTCCATAAACAACTATGTGATAACAGAAACCTAGGTCTATAATTACTATAGGGGATTATAAAACCAAGATATAATTAATGGAGGAAGAAGAGGGAGGAAAAAGGAGAAGGAATCTGACATTTTCAACTAGAAAACTCTTCATATTCCATTAGATCTGGACCCTTAGAGGATAGGGAATGGCTTGAAACTTCTTGGAGAGTCTCCTAAGATCCAGAAGAACCAGGAAAAGAAGAATTATGGGACAAAGAGTACTAATGGAATTCTTTATTCATGAAACAATGTACCTTTTCAATTCTGGACGATTTGAGAGACATTGAGAACGTCTTACCTAAACCGAGACTCATATGTGCTCCAAAGAGGGGAAATTGATAATGGGAGTGGGGATAGGTATATTTGATTTGGGTGGGATGTAGAATCACCAAAAAATAGTAAATATTGAATTAGATATAAAATAAACAAATTATTATTTTAAAACTGGAAATGGGCCCATGGGCTGGCCCAATGCCTTAATAAGTAGCCCCATTTCACCATGATTTTGAATTATTAAGTGGTAAAAAAGGATATTGAAGCTTTAATATGTCAGTGTAGGAAAATGGGGAAGTTTAATGGGTGAAAATTATGAAAAAAAAGAGTTATAAAAGAAACAAATTCGGTTTTTAAAACTGGAAATGGGCTCACGGTTGGCCCAAATCATGAAGTAACCACCCTTTCTTCAAAAACTCCTAAACAAGCAATGGGGAACCAAAATTAGGGTGATTAGACATATATGAAACTTAAAAAATCAACATTAATCTCACTCAAGACCCTAAAAAAAGTATTGGGATTTCAAATGAACCGGATCATAACAATGATAGGAAAAACCGGGTGTGATAATTCTCCCCACCATTAAAGCTTTCCACCCCCGGAAAGCCATTACACTTTCCAGATGAAAGATAAACAAATATGGATTCCTTATCAATGTGATACAACCTATCAATCTAGTGATGTATCATTTTCCATCCACATAACTTAGTCCTATTTCCAAAACAAAACACTAACTCACAACCACTTTGTGAAAATCAATGGAAAGGTCAAGACACCACCTCCACATCCAAGACAAGAACCCGATTATTAGGGCTTATACTAATGAAACAAACAATCACACAAACTAAGGATCACTCAAGAAAACCTAGGAATCTAGGGGATTATATAATGGAATCCCCAACATTAATAAAAAACTAATACTAGACAAGTTCATAGGAGAAAAAATCAACGAAACCTGTGGTGGGTCTCCCCACCATTAGAACCTAACTAGCAATGAAAAAAACAAGAACTCAACATTACCTCACTTTCACAAGCCCAAAAAAAAACTCTCCCACAACAACCCACCAATCTAAGTTAATAGGGTTATAACATGGAAATATAAACCATCCACTCCCAAACAGATGGGAGAAGAACTGTGCCAACACTTTTAGTATAGATCCGGACCCCCACCACTCAGGGAGGGGAGGGAAGGGGACCCAATAATTTGGCCACTAGAACCACAAAAAAAAAACAAAGTAACTAACCAAAAATCTCCACCTACGAGTATGTAACCCCAAGATCGCACCTAATTTACAGAGGCGGTCCACAAATGGACATTGATCAGTAACCCACATCCATTAAGGCATAACCATAGACATTGTGTGAGGGGTAAGTCCACCACACTTTTCGTAAAAAATTGAAATTCACAATAATAAGAAACCACAATATAGACATAGAAACTACCTTACCATAATGTTGGAGGTAGGATCCTGGTCAAGCGCCCCATACCTCTATAGATTTTCTGACTGTGTGAAAAGCTTCACTCTGAGGCCTATGGCTAGAGCCCTAAACCATGAAGCATCTGCTGCCCCACAGTTAGGTGATAAGTATTACACCACCCAAAAAAATCACTTGCACAACAAAAAACTTTCTTCTAAATAGGAAATCATAGATAAATATCAAAATTATATCTCACTCAGAATGGTGAGTATAATGGACAACAAATATGGTGAAAAGCATCAACAACAACAAACACAACTGCTATGTCCACAAGAATTATCAGGAACTGGAATCACTTTAAATCGATCCCAAACATATCTATATTTAAACTGATGAGATGATGAATTATTTTTGGAGTTGGATCTAGCTTGTGAAACATGAAAAATAATACTTAGGTTGATCAATTGGAAATCTTGAAAACATAGAACTATCTGTGGCCACACCACAACATCCAACACATCTTTAGAAACCCACTGAACATTACTCCAAACCCGAGCCACCAACAAGATCCCATATTAATATGCAACAACAGTATTAATTATAGATCATAAGAAATCATATTGAATATACAACACTTCTAATACATAGGATAAAACATACACATAACCATTGGTTCAAAATAAACACCACAATTGTTTAGCTAAAAACACTTTTGAAAAAAAAACTTACTTGGTGTATTTTCACATTCACCAATGGTGTTTCATCAAGTCTCACTCACATGAACATTTATGTGCCACCCTAGGAACTCAAAAAATATTCATATAGGTCATACTTACAGATATCAATAAATCCATGCATGTGAGAACCCATTAAAACACCAAATGCTAAAACAAAACAACATCATTCCAAAAATCATGTACCATTAAAAGGATCCCCAACCACCAATTCAAAAACAATTTCATATTCCAAAAAACAAACCACAATTCATCAAGAACCATTTGATTAAAAAAAATCCATTTGATTTAATATAACTTACAAAAACAACTATTCTATTCCAAATATCCCTTTCCCATTTTTTAAAAAAACCAGAAAGGTCTCTTTTCATAATCTGACAACCATAGAGGCCAAAACCCCTTTCCAGAAAAACACCATCCGCACAAAACCAAATTTCAAAAACCTATTCATCCGATTAAAAAACTTTTCAATAGCCCAAAACATCCCATTTAAAACAAAGATTCATAATTCATTTAAAATGATCCACACTTTCAAAACCGTTTATTTCAACAAACCACAAGTTTAGATTAGGGAAAATCCAATCCTGTTAAATCATTTTCACTTCCTCCTAGAAATTTGTTAAAAAAACACAACCTTCCAAAACCATTATTATATTTAATTTTTGAAAACCCACTTTCCCTTAAAAAAATAAAATCCTTCATTTAAAATCCATTTCCATAATTCTAACACAAGGATTTTCAAAACAAAAATTCAGAATTCAAGAAACATCTAAGAAACCCACAAAAGGGAACTAGTGTCGGTGTGTGACTTGACCATATGGTTGGTGGCCATATGTCAAACACAAAACCAACACAGAGAGACTTATTAGAACCATTCCCTGGATCCAAATGGATTTATAGGCCTTGCGAGCTCCCGGAGGTCTTTGGTTAGGCTCCCCTTTTCATGTCCAAAAACTATACAATCAACAAGAAAAAAAGACACTAATAAAACTGGACTTCCCTTGGAAACCTGAGGATTAGAATGAGAAAGAGTTTGCGACGCTCTTCCCTCACTTACCCCTCAAGTCCCAATAATACTACTCCATCTAACTTAACATCCCCCAAATAATAAGGGATCTCTAAAAAGAAAGGTCTGCTAAGATATGACCTCCTCTGATACCATTTTGTTACAAACCAGCCCGAGTCGACCCTAAACCGGTCAAAAGGGCCAGCACGCGACAAGTCCCGAGAGGCATTCACGATCCTCTCAGGATGGAAACAAGCACCAAGGGAATAAATAGAGTACACAATGGAATGATTTCTCCCATATATAAAAACAAAACAAACAGTTGAAAGAAATGGATCGCCCAAAATACATGTATATAAAAACTGAACTGAACACTATTTGTACAAGAAACTGAAAGTACAACTAAACCAACAACTCATTTGACCAAACCCGATAGCCAAATAAACTCCATGTGACCCTTCTGGTCACTCTCCAAAATAATGATCACATGTCTCCCAAGGCGATCAAACTCTTGCTGAGACCTGGACAAGGGATAAAAATAGAAGAAGACTATAGGCATGAGTATTAAAACTCAGTAAGTTAGCCCGATATTCTATTCTCAATGCACATCCTTTAAAATAAAAAAAAACATCAATTTAAAGTTTTAAATAAAAAATATAAAGGTATGTCTTCCAAATAAGGTCTCATGCTATATAAAACAAATTACCAGAAAAAAACTTTCTTGTTTTATAAACAAGAATGCTAGTTATAATTTTCAAAGAGGTGCAACTTCTAAATGGAAATAGTTTTCAAGTGGGTTGCTTTAAAGAATTTACACTTTAAAAAAAATCACACACACTATTGAATTCACCAATAAAACACACCGTATGCTTAGGGTGAGTACAAAATATCCAATGAGCACAAGTCATGGGAACACCTCTAGGTACTAGTTAGTTGTGAGCCCCAGGTACCTCATATCTCGGTGAAAGTAACCATAATAAATATCAATTCTCATGCACACAAGCCACTAGTAGGGATAATACCCATAGCCTAGTGGTCCCAAAACATCATCATCATCATAGTTTATTTAGTGTTGTCATCGTCAAACTTGCTACGTGAAACAAGGGCCAAACCCCACAAAATAACTAGCATACTAGTACACGTTCTCCCACCTAGATACCAGGGATTCCCTTTAATGATCAATCAAGTTACACATATTATAAAATAAACATTTGAAATCCAAATTCCATTCCCAAACCATAAAAACAAAAACATCCCATAAAATTTCTTTACATTTCTTTCATGAATCAACAAACCACTAGAAAGTTTCGTAAAACAATTTCAAAGAGTGTATTGAGGCTTTGCGCATAAAACTCTTTCAAAAACACTATTTGAATTATAAAAACCCAACAAGGCCATACCCAAAAATATTTGGAAGACCTATAAACATTTAATAAAATCATTTCATGGATGATTAAACAATCCCAATTGACACAACATGGTATATACAAGTAAAATACTCATTCTTCATTTTTACGAAAGGCCAAACATGCCTTTAAACATTTTCCCAAAACTAACATTTGAAAAAGTTATGGATTTAATTTTTTTAAATAGGTGTATACACACCATATATATCATAAAAACACATTCATAAATCCTATATAACACTCAGGTTACATATTCAAAACACAACCATTTTCATAAGAATGTGAAACAGGCCATATTCCGGCAACTCGGGCCAGGACATATTGTAAACCAAAACCAATTTATTTGTATAACCAAATAAAAATTGGAAAGCAATAAAAGGATCCCAAAATAACTTATTTAATGATTCCAATGTATTTATAGATCCAAACAAATCATTTTTAAATTTCACTAGACACATAAAATCCAACCGGGAAATTTACCGAACATGTGGCATGCACTCATTAGCAAAACAACTTATGTTAAGCACTTAAAAAGGGATAAAATACCATTTTCATACCATAAAGTTATTAAAGCTACTAAAACATATTAAAAATACCATAAAACAAGTTAGGTAGATTATGGAATAATTTATCAAACAATAGGAGTGCACATTTATACCAAAACAACTATATTTTTAACAAAATAAGTCATAAAACATAATTTACACACAAAACCTTTAAAACCATGGTTTTATAGTAGAAAATATCATATAAATAAGGTTATAATAGTATGATAATGATTAAACTTAAATGATAAAGTCTTGTTCAAGGGACATCCTACCTCAAATCCTTGGCGTAATGGAAAGGCACACCCAAAAACACCCGCCGCGGGATTATAAACCCTAAAACTATGAATATCTGACCTAAATGAATATAAAATCCATGAAAAACCATGGTATAACAGATCCCTATGTCTATAATTACTATAGGGGATTATAAAACCAAGATATAATGAATGGATAAAGAAGATGGATGAGAAAGGAGAAGGAATCTCACATTTTCAACTAGAAAACTCTTCGTCTTCCATTAGATATGAACACTTAGAGGAATGAGAATGGATTGAAAGATCCTTTAGAGTCTCATAAAATCATAAATAACTAGGTAAATAATAATTATTGGACAAAGAGTACGAATTTAATGATTTATAAATGAAACAATTTACCTTCGCAATTCTAGATGATTTGAGAGACATTGACAAAGTCTTCCCTAATATAAGACTCATATGGTCTCCAAATAGGGGAAATATATAATGGGGGTTAGTATAGGGATATTGGATTCATGTGGGAGGTGGAATTACAGAAACATATTAAATATTGAATTTGATATAAAATAAACAATTTTTTTTAAAACCGGAAATGGGCCCATGGGCTAGCCCAATGCCCAAATAAGTAACCCAATTTCACCATGATTATGAATTCTTAAGTGGTCCAAAAGGATATGGAAGTTTTAATTTGTATGTATAGGACAAGTGGAAAGTAGAATGGCAGAAAAATGATGAAAGACAAACGAGTTATAAAGGAAACAAATTCGGTTTTTAAATATGGAAATGGGCTCGCGGTTGGCCCAAATAATGAAGTAACCACTATTTCTTCAAAAACTCACAAACAAGCAATGGGGAACCCAAATTAGGGTGATTAGACATATATGAAACTTAAAAACTCAACATTAATCTAATCGAAGACCCAAAAAAAGTATCGGGATTTCAAATGAACCAGATCATAACAATGACATGAAAAACCGGGTGTGATAATGATTTACCACTTGTTAGTCACTAATGAAATTTTCAAGGGGATGGTATTTATATTTTCTGAAAATTTTAGGCAAATAATTTCAATAACATTATTGTTCTTCATTATCTTATTTATATTGAAGTGGTTTAATTAAAACATGGTTTTCAAAAATATTTTGAGTTCATAAAAGAAAATATTGATTGATTCTTCAACCATTTTTGTCATTTTTTTAAAGTTGCAATAAGATTTAATTTAGTTGGAGTACTTAATAAATATAACTTTATTGGATTTAGAATCAAATTCTCCAAGATTATCTTTGTTTTATAAAATTAACCATTTGCAACTGTAAACCTTGAAAATTCCTACCATAGGTCTTTTATTATGAAAGTGATCATAAGGAGTTTTATTTATAAATGGACTAATAAGAATGTGACTAATGATATAACCTATAGTATTCATGGCCTCGTCCTAAAAATATTTCAGAATATAAAATTCATATAAAAGAGTTTGAGTGATTTCTTGGATTGTTTGATTTCCCCTCTACTACCACATTTTTCTGAGGAGTTCATGGAGTTGAAAAGAATGATTATATCCTAATGAAGTATAAAAATAATTAAATGTCTTATTATTTAATTCTCTTCCATGATCAATTTGAATCAAAATTATTTTAAAGCCTTTTTAATTTTCAAATTTTTTAGAAAATTTGATAAAGGATTTACATGATTCACTTTTATGTGTTAAGAAATGATCCCATGTGAATCTTATAATGTTTTAAAATCTTATGAGACTAAATATTTTTCTTCTTATACTTTGAATTTTATTATAAAAAAAGGTCAATATTTATTATTTCATGATATTTGAAAAAAATACAATTTTTATATTTAAAATAGGTTTTTATTGCTCACCATTTTAGAAAGCTTAAAAAAACATGTCATATTTGAATTAAAGTTTGGGAAGGTCTCATAATATTTTGAATTATTTGTGTTTAATGAGTGAATTATTTCTACAATGACTAAGGCATCTGTATGAAATCTAGGAGTCACTCACTTATGAATTCAAACACTTAATGTTTTAGTTAAAAATGAATTTCAAATTAACTGTGTAAACATTTTGAAAACCTACAGTGGTAAATATAAGTATTCCTTTTGAATTTAAATCATTGAAAAAAATAATTTTTGAAGGGGATTTTAAAACTGATATCACACAATTTACTAATTCTTAGGAAATTTTATTTCAATTCTTTAATTAATGAAACATTTTTAATTAAGGTTGATTTATAAAAACTTATGGTAATTTCACTAACGACCTCACCCCTTAAATTATAACATAATGTGACATGTACTCCTTTAGGTTTATTGATTTGATCTAATTTATAGAGGTTTCCACAAATTTTCCTCAGGCAACCACTATCATGGTACCATAGAGTTTCTTGGGTTTTCTTAGAAGACACTTTTCCTACAAAGTTAAATAATTAAAATTTTTGGTACCCACATAACCTTTGTTCCAATTTTGTTATCTAATAAAGATGTAGGAATCCAAATTTATTTTTTTGGTTCTCCTTTTCAATGTTTGGAAGAGTTATGAATTGATTTTTTAATCTAAAATGTGCATTTTTTAATTATCTTTATATATTAAATGGACCATTCTTTTGAAATAATTATGAATATTTTCTTGAGAAATACCTTTATAAAAGAGGTTTTTGAATGATATTTGGAAGATATCACATGGTTTTAATAATCAAGGATAAATCACTCTTTTCTATGTTTTTGAGAACCCAAAAGTTTATTTATATTTTCTTTATCTTGGGTAAAATTTAAAATTTAAAATTTTTAGGTAGTTGTTGATTAATTCAAAATTAATGATATCTATTTTTTTATATTTTTGATAAGATATTAATTTTCATATATGTAAATATCCTTTTATTTTTGGATATTATATCATTCTTAAATTATTTTATTATAGTTACTTTTGAGTTCAATATATAAAGAATCAAGTTGATGATATCTATTTTCAAGATGATTTGAAGCATATTTTAAGTCTACAAAATTTATGTGACTGAAGGATAAGGAAAAAAGAATAAGAGTGAGAATAATTAAAAGAATAATATGGATAAGAAGAAGAAGAATAGAAATAAATAGTAATGGAAGTACTAAACTTTAAAAATTTATTAACATGTGCCATGAGAAACTTCTGGTTTCAGTTACTTTACTGCATGATAAGGAATATTTTATGGGATTTTTACATGTACTCCATGTGGAAACAATAAAATCCATTTTCACTTTTTTATTTTCCTTGATATTTTTATTATATACAGAGTAATCTAGTTTTATGTGACCTTTATTTTTACATTCATATAACATCACCTGTAACACTTACTTTTGATTTTACTTTTTGTTTCATTTATTATAGTTCTTCCCATTGAGTAATTTTTTTTTGTTTTTTAAAATATGAAAATATTCTAAAACCTCAATTACATATTTTTCTTTATTATTATCTTTTATTGTGATTGTCTTCTTGATTTTTTTTTCACTTTCCTACTTTTCATCTTGGTATTTCATCATGATTTCAAATTTCATTAAGGAAATGATGAGTTCTTCTACCTATAACTTTTTTATATCATTTCCTTCTTGGATAACCATTAATTTATGATCCCAAGAGATTGGAAACACCCATAAAATCTTCTTTAAAATAGTTTTTATTATAAATATTCGATGAGGGACTTTATACCTTTGAATATTTCAATAAATATTATAAAAATTATTATAATAGATTCATAAAAATGTATTAGTAAACTTTCAAAGTCTTGATGATACATATCTAATCTAGTTTCCTTGAATTTGTTTGTACCTTAATGTGTTACTTATAACAATTTCCAAATTTGATAATAGATTTTACATATGGAAACACAATTAAACTCATTTATATCTATAACACAATACTATACATTCATAGATTTTTATTCAATCCAAAATTCTTAATATTTTCAGAAGTCAAATTTTCTTTAGTTTATTTAGTAGGAACTTACTCATTAATAACCATTTTCTAGACAAGATAGAAATATTACCAAGTAAATTTGACATATGATCCTTCCAACTAAAATAATTGGTTTCATAAAAACTTTTAACTTTCATATTGTAAATTTATTCTATTTTAAAAAAATATCTTTGAACTCAATTAAATATTTGAAAAAATTGAAAATAAACTCAATTTTGGAAAAAAAGGTTTTTCATAAAAAATTAAAGAAACCCTGGATATGAATTTTTGGTCATAGATTATCAAAATAGGGGTGGGTTGAATTTTTATTTTAAAAAATTTATTATGAATAAAATATTAATTTAAAAGTAAAACAATTTTGAAATAATAAATTGAGAAATAGAATACGTAATTGATGATAAATTCGATTTGAGTTTATAAAGATTATAACAAAATAATTAAAGAATAGGAAGGTTATAATTGAAATTATTCAATTATACAAGATTATTATTAATGATAGAATATATAAACATAAATAGGATACAAAAACAGTTGATAAAAAGTTCAGATAAAGCACGATGTAAACCCCTACATCTCCGCCACTTGACTAGAGAGGACAATTATATAAATCCATTGGCCTTAATGGTGACCAATATTTCACCCCTCATAATTTTGGATTATGAGTTCCATATTGAACATACTTGGCCATCAATAAACACATCCCACACTTTTTTGATGTGTGAACTATTGGTTGAAGGAGGTTGTGGAAAGAGAGGTTCGCTCTTGGAACCCCCTTTACCAAATAACTCATAAATATATTGATAGAGTAATGTATAATGGAGTGAGATATATCTTGTGAGAGATGCTGGAGATCCTTGAGGAAAAATGAAGACGAAGTTTTCTCTTGGAGATAAATGATGGAGGTAAAAATTCACCATCAATTCAGATCCAGAATGTTTTTTAGAAACAAGTTCATTCTTATAAGGGGAAAATGGAATCATTTTATAGGCTCTAAAAGAGTAAATAAAGATCTATAATTCTCCAGGTATTCAAAAACTATAAGGGGCTATCATAATGTTCATTTTCAACTTATTATATTAGATCTTGTTGGATGCTACCCAACACCATCAGATACCCACTAGCCACTATCATGTAGCCAATGGTTCTACTCAAGAATCCCTTTTAGCTGGAATTGGCACCAATTTTTCGGTACCCCTCTACCAACTATATGGTGGACTTTATACAAGTTTGAGATGATACCTACACTTCACCAGGTATCCAGTGCATCTCATCATGTTGCCGATGGGCTCTATACAAGCCCATATTCAATTTAAACCTGCTTTGATTCACTTAATATCCATCTAATGTTTATTCTACAATGTTCCCAAGACTTTGAAGTAGGATTGGAGAAAGAATGAATACATTAAAAAGGTTTTAAATAATCATAATGATTCCATGTAATTCACCACTTTGAACTTAATAAAAATACCAAAACACACTTGAATGGAAACATTAGTAAGATAGACTAGTGTTTGTGATCATGAAAAACACAATGAGAGAGAGTGAGTTACAGAACCTCTTATATCACTTAGTATCTAAATGGTTACTATTTTTATCATTTTTTTTCAGTTTTTAATCATTATAATTGATTGGTGAGGAAATTGCATTTTTTTCTGCAAGTGTTCTTATAGAAATATGATTTCCAAAAATTCCAACACTTAACCGGGAAATATTTCTAAAAGAAACAAAAAAATATACCACTTAATAATTATTTTGATAGGTTAATCCAAACAATATCCTAATTGAATACCATTATAAAGGATTCCAATAAGTACTCTATATAATTTATGGATTTAATATTCTATTATCTCTTCCTTTTTATTTTTAATAAAATTCCCCACCACACTTTCAATCATTCAAGGTCTATTGAGACAAAACTATCCTCATACTTACCTAACCACAACCACCCATTTCATTTTTATGAAAACTTATAAATGAATCCATGAAGTTCATTCCAAATAAAATAAGTCCAATAATCATCCAAATTTGTTGAATACCTATCAATAATCCATATCATGTACCTTAACTTTGTAACTAATCCTTCTAGACCCTGTATTTTTGGAACTTCATGCCAATCATACACAATTAAAAATCTTTTGGTATATTTTATTTTAGTGATACCGGTGGAAAAAACCTATATCCAAAACTACTTATGGAAATTATAGTATATTTGAAATTACATACTCCCACTGAAATAGCATTAAACTATTTGGTCACCTTTGCTCAGTGCAAGAAAGAAATGCAATGATCATTTATTTACACTATATTCTATCCAAGTTCTGATCTTTATACGATCCACCCCCATCATAAATAATATTATATAATTCTATTAACCTTTTGTATGTCATTAATTCTGAGTTTTAATCACCAAAATCTTTATCGCCACTCCATAGAAACAAAACATGCCAATGAATTTTGGATGCCCCACATCCTTCTAGAATCAGCATAGTTGACATCTTATAAAGAATTTGAATGTGAGAGAATAATAAAAATGTCCCTTATGGACTAGAGAATCTTTGTAAGATCATTCAAAAAATTAAAATGGAACGTGATTGATCAACAAGATAAGTCACATGTTTAACTAGACCCAAAACATTGTGTATCACTATTTTTCAGATACACTATTTGAATCCAAGTATCTGGGGGAATTTTAACATAATATATCTCCATGGATCATCCTCATGATTTCATACTTCTCATTAAAAGATTTAACACCCACTATTTGATACCAATCTCTGGTGTTCCTAACATGATCTACTCAAATTGTATTGCATCTCGACCAATATAACTTATGAAACTCCCACTAATTCTAATCTATCTACCCTTAGAACAACATCTAGTATCATTTACTATATAGTTATATATTATTTGAATGCTTATAAACTTTTTAGTTTCTTATTGATGAAGAAACACCTACACTTTTAGATGTTTCATCATTTGTGAAGGTAAAAAATCATATAATGACATTTAATGAGAATAAACTAGTCATATTATGACTCTTGGTGCCTTTATCTTCCATGAATATCACCTTACACTATTTACAAGGATAAAAATCACACATATTCTATGGTCTATGAATCTGAGCTCCAGAATACCATTATCCATGATTTTCATCCCCTTTTCACTCAAGTGTTGAAGTATTCCTTTCTATAACTTCCATTTCTTTTAAAATTATATCAAACATTACACCACTCCTTCTAAACCCGTTAGATGAATTTTTTTCTCATTTTTCTATCACAATTAAACTCCCCTTATGAAACATTAAAACAAAATATATGAACTTTGGTATATAAAACCACACTCTAGATGAAAAAAATATACATTTCCCATAAAATGGGAATGTGTGTCACTTATTCTAAAAAAACTCAACTAAGTTGGTGACAATCCATAGAAAAATAACCACTTCCCTTAAGTTGTGGGATTTATAGATCATCTGAGAAACTTATTCTGGACTAGAACAATTGATGTCATAAAAGATTCTTAGAATCCTTTCCTTTTCTATTAATAAGTTGAAAAATTATTTATGTATAACCTCATATACAAAAATATGTTACCGAGTGATGACATCCATCTTCTAAGTTATGAGGAATAATTTTAGGTTATCACCTTCCAAAATAGTTCCTTGATATTTCTTTTTTTGGATTCTAATTCTTCCAACACCCCACTTCTAGTTGAATAATAGTAAAGAAAAAAACAAATTCTTTAGGAGTAGAATAATTAACCTTCTCCAAAATATGAATTCTTCTTTATTGATCATCAATCCGAACCATTACCTACTACAACACCATTATTTAGAAACAATGAACTCCCAAAAAATCCAAAAATATAAAGGGACTAAGACTATATTATGTAAGACTTGACCAATCTCCAAATAAGCTCTAAGCACTAATTTAATAATGTAATATACTTCTTGAAACATTATTAGGATTAATTTTGATATTACATCCATAACTATCAAATCCATGGAATTATTTTCAAAGTTTTTAATCCATTCAGTAAAAGTACCCAACATTATTCTAACCTATGTCAATACTACTTGACCGTGATACTTTAGAAACTAGATAAATCACTAATTAGTGCTCTAACAAAAGCTTTGATATAACTTTTTGTAGGGAGAGTATGCCTATATTAACCCAAAAATGAGGTTCCTCATATTATTTAAATGTTTGAAACTATCAGTTCAAAATGTCCCCTATGGAACCTAAAATGTAGAACAAGTGATCTGAAAGGTTTGAAAACCACAACACCCCTATAAGATCATCTTATAAATATAGAAAGAATACACATCCTAATCACCAAAATTCTCCACCCTTCTCTAATTTCAATCACTTATGGTCTTCAAAAATATTATCCATAAAAAAATGAAAAAAATAACACAAAATAAGAAAATATAACAAGAAAAAAACATAAAATATATGGTTTAGAAAGATTAATACTTCATAGGGGAACATGATTTCCTTTTATCCAAGGAAACAAAAAATTATTGAACTAGTGTAACAAGGGATAACTTCTTCTAGAAACACTATAAAGACTAAGTTACAAAGGACTCCTTCTAACAACACTTCCCAAAAATAGAATATTATCTCTAGTAATTCCTTAAAAAAGAACTCCTTTTCTTGTTATTCTATTGGGGAAGTCCCCATAGTAGGAACTATTTTCACTAAGTTAATCTAGATTCACTATAATTTTGACTCTTTATTTTTCTATACCAAATAAGTTACTCACACTATCTATTTATAGAGGTTCTATGAAACCCCCAGGAGTTCCTAATAGTTAAGTCACTTTAAAATCTATGTGAACGTTTCTCCATTTCATCAAGCTGATAAAATGAGAACCATAGCCTCAACTGATCTATCATATGAACAATGAAAGATCAATATTCTATAGATATTTTATTGAATCATTTGAAATATTTCATTTGATATCCTATATCTTTTACACTCCCATGATATCATTTGGAATCATTATCCACTTCCACAATTCATATCACTTGGAAATAATTATTTTCCGACTTCATCACTTCCTCCAAAAACCCATGCCTCATCTAGAATATCCTCATATATCACTTCTTCCATAAGTGGTTACTACTTTTACCACCTTACTCTTTAGTTTACAGTCATTATAAGTGATGGATGAGATGCTTATATATGGTTCCACAAGTATTCTTTTGAATATTCTAGTTCTATAAACTCTAAAACCTAACCATAAAACATTTCTCAAAACAAAACCTAACATATACCCTATATGCTTACGGGAGTAGAATTATACCAAATCCTAGTAGGGTAGTTACTCAATTGGAATATGTAATAGTTATTGGGTGTATCATATATACTATGACAAATAAAAGAGTTGATATTTCATATTCCATTGGAATTCTTAAAAGATATATAATTAATCTTGGTTATGATTAATGGGGTGAAGTTAAGAGTATTCTAAAATATCTAAAGAGTAATATGGATTATTATGTATGTTATAGTGGAAACAAAAAGGTATTGGAAGGTTTTTATATGGAATATGGATTAATAATCTTAAAGATCACTCTTATACAAGTTTTTGGGTTTTTATATTTGGTGGTGGGGTGATCTCTTGAAGAACTAAGAAATAAATGTATATAACAGTATCCATAATGAATTTTGAGTTTTTCACTCTAATAATTACTATAAAAGAAGTGGAATGAATTAAACCTAACTTATCGGATCTACCATTATTTCTTATGCAAATTTACATGGTTTCTATACATTATGATACTCAATAAATTTTGGTTAGAGAATATAACAATACTTATAATGGAGATTAAAGATACATTAGTTTATGAAATAAAAATACAAAATGGTTGATACAAGAAAATTATTAGGTCTGGTGTGAAAATTATTTATTGGTTAAATTTTTAGATCTCCATATGTTAAGTCACCAGATTTAACACTTGGGAGAATCTAGATAGAATAAATACACCATCACCATAGAAGTATATATTTAGTAATCTAAAGTTATTTCACAAGATGTAACAACATTAGTTGAAAGTAATTTTAATGAGGGCCTCTTATTATCATATCAATGTAAGTAAATTGGTGGTGTGATATTATCTAAAGCTACAAAAATAGTTGGATGAGTGATTCTAGTGGTTAGAGAATAATAGAGTCTGAGTGTAAGAATGGTGATGATCTTAATCCAATGCTTGTACTTGGTAATTTATTCACGATCCAAATATTTAAATGAGGTGAAAAAATGTTGAATCTTATTATATCTAAATAGAAGTCTGAAGTTGGTGATGTAAGTGATGAGAGTTAATGACTTGTGTGAATTAATTTATGGAAGGAAATGTGAATTTTTCCTTGGGTTTGAGAAAAATGAATGTTAGTTAAATTTTTTAGTGTGGAGTAAATGGTTAAAATGAATTGTTCCCCAAGAGTTGGTGTTTATTACAATGAATGTTATGGGTAAACGGTGGTTGTACAGTTCAACATACACATGTTGAATGACGTTGTTGATTGGATGAACAATTGGGACTACTATAAATAAGTGGAATTAGTCCACCTATGTAGTTAGATAGAAAAATTTGATTATGAATTATAGAGGTACTGATAGGTCCATACCCAAAGATTGAGGCACCTTTAAACAGAAATCACCCTAGTGGATATAGGTTCTAGGGGCTTGAATGTCGAATGAAAAATACTCAGAGAAAAAACACCAGAATGTAAAAAAAATTTCTAGTGGCCTAGGTAGGGTTTTAATAAGGTTATATACCTTATAACTGAAATTTACTTCTATTTTTTATATAATGATTTATATGCTTCTGTTCTCCCATGCATGTAGAATGAAATTCCAAAAATGTAATCCCATGTGTTCATTTTGTTCATGCGTTTGTGCTTCCACATGTGTATTTTTTTATATACTTGATCTCATATGGATATTATGAATGGATGATCACGTGGTGACTAGAACCATAATGATAAGGATGAATCAATGTGGTGGAGGAGGTTCTTGTACTTCCAACTTTTATTATTTGAAGTTATGGGGATGAATGATCCTGAGAAGGTGTTTCTTCCTAGAGTTTGATGTTAGAATTTTCCATATTACTAGAAGGGAAAACTGACAATGATCAATGAAAATTCCCCCTATACCCCAAAATTGGTATCAAATATTGTTTATAGTTCTTAGTGGAACTTCTTGGTTGCAGATTTTTTGGAGTAGAAGTTAATCAAAATCTTAGAAGGACATTACTGAAATAATAATGATGGTACTAGATATATTTATAGATATCCAAATATTTCTTGACTGAAAGGTGTCTTGAGGTGTGTTCCCTTCATTTGTTAGAGTTTGACCTTGGTCTGAAAACTGTAGGGATTTCTCACAATTATGGTTTCTATTAGGCTCTTGGAAGGATGTCACTAGAATATGGAGGTGGTATAAAATTTAAAAATGTCTATAGGTTTCATGAGGCATTTTATTTTCATAGGTTTTCATTTTGGATCTTAGTGGAAGACTACTAAAATTCAATAATGAAGCCAATGATCCCTTATAACTGACTAGATTTAGGGGGAGATCATATTTTTGGTGGAAATCATTGGATGGGGTAGTTGACGGTTTGATGATATGATGATGGAGGATGCAGATCTTGGAGTATACTAGTTTTCTACTCATAGAGGTCTTTTATGTTATGTTGGATGGATAAGTTATTCAAATTTTACATATAAATCTGATGGAAATGAAAAAAGAATATATATTGTTATGAAGGTTGTAATCAGCAGGAGAACGATTCATGTTTGTTGAAGGGTTTTTTTAGAGGAAGAGTTAGTTTAACCAATGATAATCAATGCAAGGTCGAAAGGTATGTTACCAGAAGTTCAAAATTTTAGAGGGTCCAAAACCCTATGTCTTAGATAGGGTGAACGAAATGTTTCCAAGTGTTTTTAAGATACAATTTATAATAAGGTTTGGTGTGGCATGGTCCCAATCCATTGGATTGTGGTTAGATAAAATTAGGAGGAATTGTGGAAGGGAATGGGTATTAAGGCAGGGGTATTTATGGTGATGTAAAGTGTGGATGGGTTTCAATATCTAAAAGGTGATGTCTAGAAGTATTATTGGAATGTTCAAAATTAGATTACTCAAATAAGGGATCTGAGGAATGGGTTGTTGAAAGAACACAAGAGTGACATAGGAGGAAGGTTGATAATTATAAGTCATGTGATGTTTTATTGGAACTTGGTGATAGAGAGTTCATTATTTTATAGTTTCAATTGAATATGATGTTACGGTGGTTTCTCTCATGGAAATACATTTTAATTCAAAGTATCTTATTAAAAAATGAATAACCATATTATAGATGGATTAGAAGTTGGTCTGGTTGATGAAAGTTTGTTGAGTAATACAAGTTTCAAAAGACTACTAGATGGTTTTTCCAAAGTCAAGAATACTGACTTGGAAAACTGTACGGATGGTTTCCGGGAATTTATATTAGGGAAATAATATTCTAGATAATTCCATATGTTGTCTCATATATGAATTCTATGGGAGTTGTGATCTGGGGCTACACTAATGTTGGAGAAAGGATAGCTCCAAGACCTAGTTAATGTTTCTTTACAAGGGATTTAAATCTATTGAAACGATCATCAAAATATCATTATAGAATCATAAGGAGTACTTAAACATTGGATTTATCCTTATTTAATGGTTTAATAATAGGTGGGATATGCCGGATTAAAGGATCATAGATTCATTTTTTTTCACTAAGTAGTTGATTTATTGGTAGTTCACCATGTCGATGACATCTGACTTTTTGGTAGTACTAGAAGGAGGTTGGTTTCAAGGATTTCCCGAGAGTTTGTTTAAATAAGTGACCTCGTGTTATAGGGACATTTTCAAAGTTTCATAAGTATACATTAGGATGATCAAGTCCATGTACATGGTTCATGACACAACTTATTGATGGAAATTAAATAAAGTTAGAGTATATAAACATCATGCCTATATTTTTGGAGGGATTACATGGAGGAATTTAGATGAGTTTTATAGATGTAGTGGAACAACAGATCATAGTTCTAGGGATCTAAATATAGATTATTTTGACGAGATCCTAGAAAATTATAAGGATAATAGCATGGATAATAATGAAATTTCTATATAAGGTGAGTGAATGGAAGCTGTTCATAGGGAATTTTAGTGTGGTATTGAGAATGGTATTTGAGCGGGAGATTATTATAATCAACATTAGAAAACAATCTTAAAGTGGGATATTGTTAGTTTTAGTGTGATTTTTTTTGATCCTAGTGTCATAGCTCCAAATATTAAGTAACTAAAATTAATACTTTAGATAATCTAGATGGTGTAAATACACCAACGCCATGTAAGTATAGGTTCAAGAAGATTATGTTATTTCACTAGATATAGTAACATTAGGGGAATGCCTGTTCAATGGGGCTGTTAGAATATAAGATCAATGGAAGTAAACTAATGATGTGTTATCACTAGATATAATGGAATTTTCTAGATGGGTGAGCACAATGGATAGATAACAATGGAGTAAAATTGATGAAATGCTGAGGATGTATATTAAATTATTGTACTTAGGGATTTGGTCATCATCCAGTGGATAGAGTGAAGAGAATATAAGGATAATATTCTAGAATCTTAATGAAGTTCCAAATCACATGATACAAGTGTTTAGGGTTAATGATTTTTGTGAAGTCATTGGTGACAATATGTGTAAATATTTAGTCATGTTTGAATCAAAGGAATGTCTATAAGAGTCTTAAATGTAGAGTTTAAGGTAAATATAAACTATTCATATAGAGTTAGTGGCTAGTTGAATGGATACTATGGGGAAAATGGGTTTCACGATCCAAAGAATGGTCACCCACACATGTGATATGACAGTGATGGCTATATAAACAACTAATAACAATATAACGTAGTGGGATTGGTCCAACAATATAGTTAGACTAACATGATTTGAAGAATAATTATAGAGGTTCTTCCTAGTCCATACCCAAAGGTGGTAGTGGCTCTATAAGGAGCACACCTTAGCACACCAAGGTGTTAGAGGCCAGAATTCACAAGGTAGAATACTAGGAGAAGGAGTACTATAAAATAGTGTGTCTTTTTCCAGTGGTCTAGGGAGGGTGTTATAAAGCTTATTTCTATTTTAACATAGATGTACTTCTATTTACAATGGGATTAAATAGAGGTATCCATTCACCTATGAATGTAGAATGAAATTTTAAAGCACATAATCACTTTCATATATTGTTTTTATGAATTTATGCTTCCATGTTTGATTTATGTCATGTGGTTGATCATATGAGATTTTTTTGAATGGTTGACCATGAGGTGACTAGAACCAGAAGGCCGAGGATGAATCAATGTAGTGGTTGGGGTGCCTAGAATTACCAGTTCTGGTCTTCAAATTCATGGGGGATGGATGATCAAGAACATGAATTACTTTTAGGAATTTTAAATTCTATTGCATTGGATTAATAGAAGGGAGAACCTCCAGTGATAAGAGAAAAACACCCTCATCCCCCAAAAAATATCATGACTATGATATTTTTTAGATCTAGAAATAATTTTTCATATCTACTAACAAATGGTATTTGGTTAAAAAATTCCCAAGGGATGGGTTAATGTCATTATCAATGATTCACTGATGAATGGACCCCAATTTAACATGTGATAATTTTTTGTGTCTAATTTAAATGTATAAAATACTATTATACGTGTGAAGGAAATACCAAATGTATATTATATATTAGGATAATTATGTTTGCTTCCCATGAGAAAATGTGGGTGAGTTTAAAAATTCTTAATGAATATTGGATATCAAAAAAGTATTTGAAACTGATAACACTTTTTGGTTCACCTATGTAAATATAGGAGTGAGGCCACTTCATAGAGCATGTGACTTTACCACTTAGGCATCCATGAAAGGATAAGTGATACATGGATATAATGATGTTTATGGGGGATGAATAATTAATGAATTTGAACAAAATTGTATAGAAATAATACATCTAATAAAAATAGTTATATGTTAAAGGTCATATATACCTATTTTCCTATTCAAATTTGATTATCGATATTCTAAATAAAAGTTCAAATCTTAAGATACCATTATTTATGCATGCTTTTTTAAGAGAACATGATGCTTGGTTTTCAAAATCAAAAGTGTATTTTTTTAATATTTTAAAAATTGTATGGGTTTGTTAGTTCTTAAATTGTTTTTTAAATATTTAAATTAATTTTATTCCAAAGGGAAAGAAAAAGAGATGGAATCCAACATTGAAAAGTTTGAGAGAGTGGGCCCACCATATAGATATGTCACTTTATCAATATTAAAAAATGATAAAGTGTAGGATTAAAATCCCATGGCGATGGTGCACATCACCGTCCATGTGTGCATATATGATAATATAAAATGATGCTTTGATGGTGCAATTTTCACTTCACACATCATGATGGTACATAGAGATGACTTTATTTTTCTAACTGATTAGTTGTATTGTACTAATTTTGGTATAATATAATAGGCACACTTTTCCACTAATTGGGTGTGATCTGAGCCACTTATTCGATTAGGTGTGATCCGATGGAAATGTTTTAATATAAATAAGACATGTTTTTCTAGAATTGGTTTCTATTCAATCTAAAATGTCTAGATATATTATCTGAAGGTGTATTACTATAATTATGAAATTCATATCTATGAGATAAGAAATTATTTTTGAATTTAGTTGCAAAAATCTACTTAAAAATCCAGATTCCTTCATTTTATTTTTAAGAGAATTAAAGAGACTTTATTGTATAACAACACAAAATTCTCCCATTTCTCTATTATTTCCAAAGGTTATTTAAGGATTAATCTCCATTATGTATTATAATAATTTAATAATCCATTATTGTTTTATAAATAGGATTCACTTGCAACCCATAGTTTACAAAATTGGTTGGGGTGGATATAATTTCATGGAGAGAGACATTGTAATGTGCCTTAGTGGTATCCATCTATAATTATATTATTCAACCTATCCATTCTATAATTATAAACTTATATTCCAAAAAAACTATGTGTACAATTATCCGTTTATTACTCTAGTTCAATCTTGAAATATATTATTTTAGTCCATAGTTTTCAACATTGAGAAATCGATATTGTTATAGGTTAATAGAAGAGACACCACATGAAATGGTCTAAAAACAAATGATTTTTTTAATATTCCTAAACTTATAAAATAATATATTGAAATGTATGAAATTATGTCACAAAATTGGTAAACAAATTAATCAAAAATAATTCACAAATGATACAAATAATAATTGTAATTTTAATAATTCAAAACAATAAGAAATTAAAATAGAATATAATACAATTATTTAATCCCCTTAAATCATTTTATGTCTACATGTACAATTATAACACCAAAAAATATTTATTTATTATTATAATAAGAAAATAAGGAAGATGATATAATAGAAAGACTAACGTAGCACTTACATGAATAAGAAACAATTAAAAAACTATCCAATATGAAGTTCTTTCCAAAATAGGATATGATGATCAAGCTCACCTTAAGGTGTTAACATATAATATGACAATCAGATGTAGAAAAAGTATAACCAAAGATAGATTAATGAGTGATAATATTGGAAGAATAATTGGAATAATACTGAAATATATCCCAGTAATTATTTTAAATCCTGTTTGTGAGGCTTTTTAGAATTTTTAATGGACTTTTTTAAAGTAAAAATAACATATATAATATATATCCTTGAGAAAATCATGGAAAATATTGTTATTCCAAATAAATTAACATAGATAATTCTACTAATATAAGATATATCTGATTCCATAGTATTTTATCAATAAAGATAAAGTTTTAAATGCTAAATCAAAATAATATTAGTTAGTTTTAACTTATCAAAAAAATATTATTTAATGATCTTTCTGGCATAAGTATACTATGAAAAGTCTAACATTTTATTCTTCCTCCATCTAACATTTTTCATGCTTTTTTTAGAATTACCCATATCATTTATCTGAAAAAATTAAAATAAAATTTCATATGTTATAATTATTTTTAAAATAATTATGATTTTATTAATATATAAAACCTTTTATTTTTAATATATTTAAAGTAAATAAAATTGTCATATTTTCTATGGTTGGTACCATTTTTATATATAAATAAATAAAATTTATATATCACTTATGAGAAGAATATATTATACTATACAATTATTTTCTCAAAAAACAAATTTGAATTGATTAAAACATACTAGAATAATCCTTTAGAATCTTTATATAAATTTTCTATTCCAACTCACTATGAAGGAAGGTTGTTTTAATATCAAGTTTCTCTTACTGAAAATTATAAATAGAAAAAAATAATAAAATTAAACTTATAGAAGATTGATTCAAAGCTTAGGGAAATAGATCAGTATAATTTATCCCTTCTCATTATAAGAAACACTTTGCAACAATTAAGGATTTAAATTTTCTTTTCATTTCTCTAATTTTTCCAGAATTTTTCTTATATATCCATTAAAAATAGATGAATTTTTCATCATTAATTTAGTTAACTATAGTTAGTGTCTTATTTTTGATTAAGGAATTAATCTCTTCATCTATGTTAGTGAAACCTAATTTTAAATTATTACTTATACCAACTTAATTATAAATCGAAGATTCATCAACAAAATATATTAACCACCATTAAAAGAAAAGTAACCACATAAATATGGAAAAAACAATAAATAGGTTGAATAAATATTCTAGATCAATCTCTCATGTGTTGTTAGTCACTAAATATACATGAATCGTCACTATCATAATCATGTTTACACTAAAAATCAATTTCAGGTTATGAAAGAGTTCAATTAGTCTCATTTCGAGACACAAAATGAGGTTTTAATTAGACTTTACCAATATTGAGTTAGGGTATAAAAGAACAATAATCACTAGAAACCTTAAACATAGATACACTTGATCAAGAAATGTAACATCACTCCTTATGATGTATTTCTAAAATTAATGTTTATCTATTTATAATTTATAACCTTTAACCCTTCTAGATAACTAATAAAGATAGACTTAAGATCTTACGAGTTTATTTTATTAGTCTGAGAATGTACATAAGTAGTTCATTTAAAATATCTTATATAATCATAATATGGAAGTTTAATATTACATAATTCTTTTAGATTTTTTATATAATGGTAGTACTTCTAAATATATTAATCTATTAAACTATAGTGAAAACAATTCATCTTAAATGGACTTGGGAAAGGCAAAAAATGACAACATACTTATATATCTATAATATTTTATAATTCTGGTATTATAAAGTTATAATGAATATTTAATAATTTAACATTGATCTTCGGATTTTATGGTTTTGAATCCTAATGTTTGGGTTGATTTTGTGATAAAGATTAAATATTAGGGGGGTTTTTTAGTAGATTCATAGTTTCCCAAATGATTTAGAAAATTTTGAAAGGTAACTATGAAGTGTTATTTATGAGGTATAGAAACATTCATGGCCAGATTCACAATTTCAAAAACTATATAGGAAGACCAAGATGGGTTAATTTTGAGGTAGAGATGGATGAATAGTATAAAGCATGATCATGATAGTTGGGCCTTAGACCAAACCACTTAGTTTGAACTGTAATAACTATATGAACTAATACATGATTCACAATATGATAAAAAATATCAAATATTAATGTGGTCCTAATACCATTTTGGATGATATTTTACCCTTAATCATTCAATATAAATAGATAAAATCCATAACATATAAACATAAAAGTAAATATATGAAATCGTAATGGAAATCTCACCATTACGAATAATATATTATCATGTAATAGCATTAACATCCCATTCCATGTCATGTATTCCATACATCAAAAGGATCACACTCAATGGGTCAATCATATACATGAAAATTTGTAAAAGGTAAAAAATGTAGATGTGATAACCACATCATCAAAATAGTCCCCATGATTGCTTCAATATCATTTTCATCTCTATATCAAGATAACCAAAATTAACCACCTATCACTATGCACTTTACATTTATTTTATCACGAATCATGAGGTTTTCAAATAAACTAAGACATGTATGTAGGGTATGGGCACAAAAATCTATCATAAACCACCAATACACTTCAAATATATTCTATAATATATATATATATATATATATATTCATTTGTGTGTGTGTGTGTTCTTTCATTTGTGTAAGAGAGTGATTGAGAAATTACATATTTAAATTAATAACACCCAATATATAAAAAACCAATTCAAGTCCTTATATGCTTACTAAGACACCATGGAGCTCAAAACTATGATCTTCTTCCATTATCATTGTACGACACTTGTTGTATCATAATCAACCACATTTCATTCCATGGTGGTGAAACAAAAAGATAGACAGGTCAATCTAGTTATCAACATGTGTATCTATTTGTAAATTAAGACATAATATATTTAACACATAGGGTTATACTCAGAATCATGGGCCAAGGCATCACATAACCAAGAATTTAGGATGACCTTCAAATATTAGGTCAAGGAATCACATAGAAGATCCTTTAGGATTTTTTTAAGTCATGGGATAATGTGTAACCTATCCAAGCTCTTGAGATAATGAGTATCATCAAGGAATCACAACATGGAATGATAAGATAAGAAATAAACATAATGTGGAATCTTGTAGCCTAATACCAAATACCTCAACTATATCTCATCATATTCCATACATCACATATCCCAATTTACCATTCTCAAAGATCAAACATCCCAATCACAACTAATTATGCTCATCAACCTTTTCTTGGATCATTATATTACCATTAGGCTATAACTCACATTTCAACACCCAATTATTTGAGGAAAGATAATCATTGGGAATTCAATAAAGTGATATTATATTGGAATGTAACATCCCATAGTCACATGAGACGTAAATGGGTATTTAAAATTTTATCACACACCTAAACACCTATTTTGGATTCCTCTAATCAATCTATCCAATGAATCAAAAAATAACATAGTCACCAAGTGACCCTAAATTCAAAATATCATGTACAGATTATCCAGAACATAATATTAAATCATTACTTATTATCATAGTCAATTATAAATGCTTGAGGATTTTATTTGATCCATCTATGATAATTACTCAATATTTTATACCACACTACAAATGAATCACACAATGAACCATATAAGTGGAAAGGGCCAACATATCCTTATACAATAGGATGAAACTCATTGAATAAAATAGTTTGATTCAAACTCATTTGAAAATTTGAAAAACCTATAAAAATAATATATTTATGTATTTCTATAGTATTTACTGCAAACATTGAAGGAACTCAATGGTCAAGGGATGTTCATGGTTAACTTTCTGTTAAGATAATGACACCATTGACCATTCACAAAACTGTTACCATATGAGAAGTGTAGATCAATAAGAGGGAGAGGAAAAGATTTAATGTTAAGATAGAAATCCCAAGTAGTATCCAATTATAGAGAAATTTAATGATATATATATATATATATAAAATTTTTCTTCCAATGTAATGATAATTACTATGTTTCAAAATTAATGTTGAGGGTCACCATTAAAACTATATTATCTCTATCTGGGACTTCATTGACCCATCATAATTTTGATGGCCACCATTAAAACTCTTTTAATGGTAGAACTATTATTTTTTATAGGGAAAACATCCAAATTGAATGGAATTAACTACTCAAACCTTTTCCATAAGATCCAATCATGGTTTTTTTGAATTGAATGTAATAAATGAAGAACAACATACATTAATTCATTTGAATAAATTTAGTATTTACTTTACACATGTTTAAATTAGATCACTTAGAAGCAAACAAAAAACTCATTCCTAAAAAGGTATCAACAAGTAGTGGTGAATAAAAAATAACACTTATTATTATATTTTCTCTCTTTCTTATGCCCCACCAGAACCTTTGAGTTAAATAGAATGTATTAATTAGAAGAATCACTTTTTATCCTTTGGTGGTCGGATCACTCTCATGAATAGTGTCCTCTCAGCCATTCTTGTGCATGATCTCTCGGCATCGAATGTGCCAAATGGGGTTATTAGGGCCATTGAAAAACTCTTGGCCTGATTCATTTGGGATGCAGCGTTGGAAGGGAAGAGGCATTGGGTCTCCTGGGTGAAGATGGCTTATCCCATTGCGGAGGGAGGGGTCGATGTCAAAAGCCTTGAGAACACCATCGTTTACATGCACGCGAAGCTGGATTGGGAGGTGATTGAATAGAGTACCATGTGGGGGAAGATGATGGCTCTTAGGCAAGGGGTTAATGATGATTTTTCTTCGGGGAGGCAGTCCCCGCTTTGGTCTTCGGTGGGTAACATGATACCGAGATTAATTGATTCCTCGAAGTAGATTATTGGGGAGGGAAATGTCCTCTTCTGGCACCACAATTGGTCTGGGAGAGTCCTTGGCTACCTAGGATGTCCAGCCCCGATGATATATTTCAGGGAGGCGAGTCAATTCCCTCACTTATTCAGTGGATTTCTAGATGCGAACCAGCTGGAGATTTTCGACTTCATCATTTTGAGCCCGAACCTGGATCGATATGTTTTTACTCCCTCCTCCTTGGGTCGATTTAATGCAAAGGAATTTCACAGGATCAACACTACTCAATGGAAGCTAGGGGGATGGTTTGGCCATGTGTGGTGCAAGAAGATCTAAAAGAAGTATAACTTCCTAACATGGCACATTCAGCACCGTGACCTTCCAACTGATGACAATGTTAAAAGGCTTGGGATCAGTATGGCGTCTAGTTTCAATTGTTGTGAGAATAGAAGAGAGGAGAGAATTGATCATCTGTTCTTCGAAGGGGAGTGGGATAAGCAGGTCTGGAAGTACTTAGGGAGATTTACTGGGTGCACCCCTATGATGGAAAGCAGTGGGGATTTTCTGGAGGGCTGGTTTTAGAGTTCATCTAGGAAGGTTAAGGAGACTCCAGAGCGAGTGTGTTTCTTCAACGCGGAATGCTAGAGTCTCTGGTCCGCATGGAACAGGTCCAGATTTGAGGGTGCACCGGCCTTGGGTCGCAGCATCATCTCTAACACACATTGTTGCCTGCTCGATTAGTGTGGGGTTGAGGGAATCTGTTCGGATGACCCTTCACTGCTCAACCTGAATGTGCATCGTCCCGCACAGCAAATGGGTCTCTGACAGCAGGGGGTCTAGGTGAGGTGGAACCCTCCGGTCTTCGGCCTCAAGCTGAATACTGATGGGTCTTGTGTGGTGGGCGTTATGCACAGAAGATGTGTGGTCTGGGACTGCACAGGCAGTGTGTACACAATATATATGGCACATTATGGCGAAGGATCCTCCCTACAGGCAGAGGCGCAGGATGTTCTCTCGGGCATCATCCTATGCAGGCAACGTGAGCTACATATTACCCATGTGGAGACAGACTCATTGATCATCTACGGAGCCTTGTGTGGAACGAGAATGATACCTTGGTCCATTATATATACAATCTAAAGATGCAGGGCTCTCATCGGAAGGAACACTCAAGTCACCCATACATGGAGGGAGGGGAATAAGGTGGAGGACCATTTGGCTTCTATGGCAACCCTAGGTAACCTGTTTCAATGTATTTCCCATGTTTCTCACCACAAACCTGAGGGGGTAAACCTGATCCAGGGGGATGCCCTTGGTCTTCATTATTTCCGCCCTCCATAAGCCTCAACACTCCTTGTATATTATACGTTGTCCGTTGTTTGTTTTTGTTTTGTGCCGTTTGGAATAAAAATGGTAATGTTGGATAGATGATAGTCATCATGCCATGATTTTTTCTTTAGTGTATACATATTTTAATATCCCTCTTACACTAATGAATTATATAATTTATGCAGATTAACCTGTCACATAATATATAACAACTTTTGAGTCTATATACAAGACTCATTTTTGATATCCTACAAAACTCTTTTTGGAATAGATATCATTATATATCAACATATTATACCAACACTTTGTAGAAAAACTTATCCATATTCATAAAATCTATATGTGTTACCCCATGTGTAATTTATTGACCTGAATACCCTCTCAACCTAGTACCATAACTGATATTCCACATACCTTAAGGGAATTCCCAATCCCCATAGGTTGATGAATAGTACCCAGGCATCAAACAAAAAATAAAGGGAAATATTTTTCCCTAATTGAAGCAACAACATGGTACATATATAGAACATAGAAAATAATATAAAAGATAAATATATTCCATAATTGAAAAGAAAGAAATTGAAACCAAACAACTCAATGGTATAATAAATCTCCATGTACAAGTCCAACCAAAAAGGACTACCAAAATAGAACAAAAACTACTCCATGTGATTACATGGGAAGACTCCCACCGTCTTACCAATAGATACCCATTCCAGTAGATAGAAAACCTCATCACATCATCATGTTACCTTTCCTTTACCTACATTGAAAGACATAACTAGGCCTATACACAACTGAATAGGCACACAAGGTGTGATCTAACTTGATCAATAGGGTCTCACCTAGGTGATACATATCAAGTCTTTGAATAATAATCCAATCATGCAAAACTTTAAACAAAACAAGGAATGATAACATATTAACAAATTTTAAATCAAAATCATAGAAAAAACAATTTAATTTCCCATTTTCTATATTTACAAATAAATAGTTAAATCAGTTTCAAATCATTTCATAACCAAATATTTCAAAATATATATCATGAAAAAAAAGAATTCATCATTTACCATATCATGTTTTTGGGAGTACAAAAAATAGTACCAACTAAAAGTACCCATAATCATCCATGAAGCACAAGAAACATCATGTCGGGGATCACACTAGGTCAGGATAACTATGACACTCATACCTAACATATAAAATCAAATATGCATAAATCCACTAAACTAATGAATTGAGTTTAGTGGGAAGATGAACACCCCATAAAGTGAACATCCCAATAGGTATAATAAGTTACTAGAACAACAAGACTATAGTGCAGTGACATGCCCCATGAGAATATCCCCCAATAGTGGATGAGACCTATTAATATACCTTCCACTTAAGTTTTGAAGTCTTCCCATGTTCTCTATTTTTAAAATAAATTCATCAATAAATTTCCATAAAAACATGCTTTGAAAACCATTTCATATAACCAATTCACAATTCTTTGAAAACAATTTAAATTTACCCAAAACTAGGTGAAACCATATTTTATAAAAACCTAGTTCCACACACACACTAAGAAAATAATTTATATTATTCCATTTCAGTTAATAAAAAAATTTATCAACACAAAAAAAATGTTTTTCACCAACACAGGCTGGAGACAGAACAACCTAACTCAAAACTTGGGGTTGAACATGCTAAAAAATGATCTTCTAATAAGAGGAATGAAACAATAACTACAGAGGCCCTAGAATTAATCTAAAAATATTTGAATTTATCCAATTAAAAAAACCTTTGGTGGAGAAGAGGAAATGAAATATACCTCAAGAATATACACCCACCACACCAAAAATAATAAAGTAAATGACCCCCAAAACAAGATTTTACCACAAATCTAGAAGTAAATAAGAAGAAACATCACCACTGGTCAACGTATTTGATAAAACAATTAAATGATGCTACCACAATAAAAGAAATTAAGAAAAATAAAGACTCACTCATATAGAGAGATTCAAACCAATAGCCATAATGATCAATCATTAAATGAATCAATCTGGATCAAATAGTGTCTTAAAAATCACCAGATAATCCTCCTAGACTGAGATCCAAAGGAGTCGCAACAACATGAAGTAAAATTTTACTTTTATAGTTCCATAAAATACCTACTCACATTATTTACATGGTGTGAATTTCTACTTCATACTATGAACATTGTAGATTCTTATAAAAAAATCCAAAACAACTCAAGAGTCCTCCAATATCTGAGAGAATCCCACAAAACCACTAAAATATTTATACTCATATCCCATTAGTTCAAACAAACATTCATCCCTAAACCTTGATTTATTTTCCCCAATAAATTCTATCCATCCTCAGGAGTCCCAAGACACATCCAATTAATGAGTAAAACAATCAAAGAGAAGGGAATTACCTAAAAGATGGTAACATTATGTTACAAACTCCCCATCATAAGAATTTCCATCCCTGGGAAGTTATGTGGAAGAATTTAATCCTATAAAGAGGTGAGGCCACTTGTCCCTCATCAATCATTATCACTCCCATGTATCATGAGAATATGATCTATGCCACCATAACACTCTGACCACCAAAATTGAATTACCACACAAGACTTTCATAATGAAGTCAATGATCTTAACTAGATGTTAAAAAAGGAAAACCTATATACCTAACTTAATATTTTCCTAAATAAGTACATGAGAGGTATTATGATGATATTTCTTGTCCTGTGATATGTGGAAAAAATCACAAATTATTTTCAACTGAGCTGGAAATTCCTACCTATAAGAAAACTTCTCAAGTTTCTCAATGAACTCAAATGGTTCAACATATCTTGGAGCCAACTTCCCATTTTTTCCAAGCCAACAGAGAACCAAATGAGGATAAAATTTCAAGAAAACCTAGTAACCTATGGAAAAATCAAAAGGATGTCATCATAAATCCAAATAATATTTCTATCGATTCAGTACTGTATCCAGATATAGATGTATATCTATAATCCCTACAGATGTCTTTTGAACCAAACTTGGTCCCTCCAAATAAGCGTTTTCCCACCTCTTCCCAACAAAGAGATGATTTTCATAGGCAACCATATAATGCCTCAAAAGAATCCATTATGATAGATGACTTATAATTGTTGTTACAAGAAAACTCAACCATTCCTAAATGGCTATCCCAAGATCCAAACAAATCCAAGACACAAGCATAAAGCATATCCTCTAGGATCTGAATAACACTATTTATATAACCATATTTATGTTGATTATAAGCTGTAATCAGCCTGACCTGATTACACATTTTCTCTTGGAGACTTATCCAGGACCTCTAAGTAAACCTAGGAGACCTATCTGAAATAATGGCATAAGGAACCCCATGAAACCTCACCACTTTCTGGACATACATCTTACCCAGATCTTCAACTTTTGTGGTGTCTTTGATCATAATGAAATGATATGACTTTTTCAACCAATCAATAAACACATAGATAGAATTCATCATTTGTGAGTTCTATGATAATCCAACAACAAATCCATGGATACCTCATCCCATTTCCAAACCAGCACCGAAAGAGGCTAAAGTAGGCAAGAAGGTTTCAAATGCTCTACCTTTATATGTTGGCAGTTGTAGCAGCGGGACACATAATCCACAATGTCACAAATTATAATTGGTCACCAAAATCACTGTCTCATATCATAATACATCTTCATAGTTCCCATATGAATGATCCATGATGAAATATGAAAATTAGAAAAAAACTGAGCTCCTCATAGATGATGGGATGCAAAATCGATCCCCAAAATTGAGAATACCATATGAAGGGAGAGAGCAACTAGAAATAGTCTCCCCACTATATAGGGTTTCATAAAATCCTCTGAATTCGTCATCCTACTTTTGATTATACAAAATAGACTCAAGGTGAGATAATTATAACTAAAAACTAGGCATAACCAAACCTGAAACTGTAAGAACCCATATCTTCCTTTCATGTATGTCTTTCTTTTCTGGTTGTTTTTGAGAAAAGTGGAGTTTTTTGGAAATTTCAGGAGTACACGCCATGTACTTATAAGTACACGCAATGTACCTGGTTTCTATGGGTGACCATGTACTAGCCATGTAATGGATGAGTACATGGCCATGTGGGGTGACCTAGAGGCCACCTAAATTGGGGATCAGTAAAGGAAAGTACATGTTGTGTACTTTTAAAAGACACGCCATGTACTTTGTTTTTATTTCATTAAAAAACTGGGGTCGTGTATAATTATTAGAATGCCATTCTTCTCAACTCGTCTTGTCTAGGAGCATATGTAGCTGATGATTCTTCCCAAAGCCCCCGACTCGCCATCCATTCTCCAAATTGACCACCATCGATTGTGTTGGAACTGCCATGGTAAGCTATTCCTTTTTCTAGAGCCTCATTTCCTGATTCTTCTTCTTTCATGACATATCCTCTGTTGAATATTTTAGACATTTTTGTAGATCTATGGGGTTATAGGTCTAATCAAAGGCTGGTATTCAACTATATTGATCGTACAACACCAAGGTAGGTGGTTTGTGACTTTTTGTAGTTAGTCTTTTGAGTTATATGTACAAAAATGCCCAATATCCTTATTCAGGGTATCACGTGTTTAGGTATTTTAACCCTGTTAATGCCTACTATGCCTTGTATGTTGGAATAGAGGTTGTTTGATTGTGAATAGGTTTAATTTCCATGCTATGGAAGTGTTTTCCCATGCTTGTTTTATTTTGTCTATTTGGACTATCTTCGCATTTTAGGCTACTTTTTTCCATTCCTAGTGTTGTTAGGATGGTGTAATTATTTATTTGATATATTGTTCTATTCCTTGTAGCTAATTAGACAAGTATTACTTTGAGGTTTACTTTGGATATTTTTTATCATTTATGTATGATTGGTTTACACGGGGTTGTGGGAACCTGGTGTAGTGAGACCAAATGGAAAATTGATGTCGAGGGATTTTCCAGAGTGTCTGTTATAATTATCACAGTACGAGATCATATGGGGGATTGATGTTGAGTGCACCCTCATAGTGTTTATAGTTCAATTAAGAGACCACAAGAGGAATTGACGTTGAGTGCTTCCTCAGAGAGTCGGTTGTTTACCACTAAAAAACTACAGGGGTAATGGATAGTGAGTGCTTCCTAAGAGAGTATTTGATTATACAAGATTATAGGGGGAATTGAAGGTGATTGATTTCTCATAATGTCTTTCCCATATCCTTATTGTAAATTGATCCAGAGGGGTTAAGTTGTCAAAACATTCCCAGAGGGTTTCTTGTATTTGTAACTGGTTGGTTAAATTTTTAATTATAAATGATTTTAATTGAAACTGTAGGATTGTTTACTTTTGAGTACTTCCTTGTTTACTACTTATTTTTTGATTATTGCCTTATATATATATATATTCAATGACTTTTAGGCATAGATCTTTGTGTGGATGCCTACTGATATTTGTCTCACACCCTATTTGGGTCATGCTTTTAGGCCTAAATAGATTATATTTCTATAGGTATAGATAAGGTCAAGCGCCATTCTATGTCTGGTACTTTATTGTTGTGGAACTGGAGATCATGGGACCAAGCTGAGGCTTGCGATTCTACTAGAGTTTTTTTGTTTTCTTTTTTTACTTTGATCTAGTACTTTATTCCATCGTTGTTACTTATTTGGATTTTTTCCTAGACATATGTATCATGCATCATTTATATATATTTTCTCCAATTGATTCTCACTTCCATTTTCCACTGTTTACTTATTTCATGTTATTATTATTGCTCCTACTATTGTCATCTATTTATTTTCACTGCATTACTGTGGAAATGAGGGCATAGTTTCCCAAATATCACACCCTAGGTGCTCAGTGCTAGTCAGAAGCCTCTGGTGTTTGGGGAAATGTGCATGAGGCCATGTGACTAATCTGATACGGGGAACCTCTAGGCAGCACTCAGAATAGGGACGTTACAAAGTGGAATCAAAGGGATTATTTTCTTCTTGACTTACTATTTAGAGTCTATAGCTAGGGATAGAAAGTAATAAGTACTTGGTAATAAGTTGTGCCCAGGAGTGGCTACCCCGTGTATATGTAAAATCCAATTTACCTCATATATTGTGATTTTTCTTGTTTTGAAATTATTATAGTTGATTTTATTTCACTATTCAGTGATTCACATGATTTTTTTTGTTATCGTTGATATCATTGACGTTCTATTTCTGTTGAAACCCAATGAGATGAGGGTATTCCATCTCAGGCATCATATAGGCACTTTATAGAGATCACATGTCATGGATTCTTTCCATTCCATTTAGGGTGCATTACTGATTTCATGTTGTTGTGATAGATGTTGTCCTAGATACGCATGATGTTGTGATAGACGCCTTGATTGAATACCCACTATTTGATAGGTCATTGCTAATGTTTAATGTTCACTTGAATGAATGCCAAAATTTTATCCCTGAGGTGTTATGGGCCCTCACAGATCGAAATTTGGTGGATCATTGCACTGTTATGCTTATTATGACATTTATAAGATGCCAATCTTTGATTAGTGGGGATTATGTGCCCTCACAGATCAGAAATTGGCACTTTTATGTTTGTTTCAGTGTTTTTTGTGTTCTGGAGTAGATTCTGAGAATACTAGCTGGGAAAAACCAGAATACATGGTGTGTAATTATGAATACATGCCATTTGTCCTTCTATTAAATAAGGAACTATTTTTCTCAAGTACACACTATGTACTTTAGGTAAACATTGTGTAGTCTCTAACCATGTCACTGACTATGTGGGAAAGGACACGAGGTTGGGAAAATCTTAGTTGGGACATGTCGTGTTCCGAATGAACACGCTGTGTCTTAGAGACCTGTTATCTGGTTGTGTCACTAATGACATAGGTGGATGAAAAACAAGTATTACACGCCGTTTCTGGCACAAACATTCCGTGTAGAGTCAGCTGTATAACTGGCCGTGTGGCTAACAACATGGGTCAGTGAGGTTCTTGTAGTACATGCCATGTCTAGTACAAAAAACGCCATGTAGTCTTGTTCTAGGGGAATAGTACGGTTTAGTAATTTAGAAGAAGTCAGGAAAGGAAACACGATTTATGTACAATCCTTGTCTTGGGAGAACATGTTGTGTGCAGGGGGTGTTACATGACCAGGGTTGGAAGGAGTACATGCCCATGTGGAAGCTTAAGGGAACACGCCATGTTGGAGTTGTACACACCATATATCCACCTTTTAGGAATATTAAATTCTTTCTTTCCCCTATTACGTTCTTGTAATTATAAGTTTCAGTACTTGTTAATCTTGATCTAAGGTGTGCGTTTGACCTTAAAGAGTCATGCCACTGAGACATCCTCCAGTTGTACGCCAGTTACAGGAAAATGATCAGACATCAGACATGGATGAACAAGGACTACTAGTAGATCCTCCTGTAGTGCTAGTCTTGGCACTATCCATTATTATGAATGTGGGTTCCAGTCCATAGTTCTGAGAGGGATTTATGAGGATGATACAGACCTTCCAGGGAGCACCGCCCTCTACCCCATCAATAGAAGAATTGATGTGGGTCTTTTAATAGTAGCACCCTCCCACCTTCTTAGGGGATTAATGTCTCCAGGCTGCAGAGTCATGGATTGAAGCCATGATGAAGATCTTAGAGATTCTAGAGATGTCAACAGAGAGGAGGGTTAAGATTTCTACGTATAAGCTTCAGGATTCTGCCAAGAGAATGGGGGATGTGATCTCATAGGCGGGACGCCAGCAAGGTATGGCTTGGGAGGATATTTAGCTTACCTTTGATGATTAAATCTACCCAAAGACTTTGAGGGCTGATCGATCCTGAGAGTTCATTAGTTGGGAGCAGGGTACTCCTTAAGTCATGGAGTATTCTTATCGCTTCATAGAGCTACAATGATTTACACCATTTCTAAGAAGAGATGAGTTATTACTAGTGAGGAAGTTTGAGGATGGTCTCAGGAAAGACATTTAGAATCAGGTGAACATCTTCATATTGACTTCCATATCTTTTATAGTCAACTAGGAACAGATCACGGAACATAACCTGAGGGATTCTGGAGTTGTGGGCCAGGGAGGTTTGACAAACAGAGTTAGTGCTTTTCTGGGTGATAGTAGGAAGCGTCGTAGGGAGTCTATGCGTGGAGATATGAGTAGGACAGATGCACCTTTAGGTATCCTGGTGGTATACTACTAGTGTGGGAAGGTCGGGCATATGAGGTCACATTACCTGAGAGACCCAGTTGAGTGCCAATCTTATGGCTGGATGGGCCAACTTCAGTGCTTCTATCAGTTATTCTCTCCATAAAATGGTGACAGGGGTTCTTCTATGACTCCGTGTTTTGGAGTAGGACCACCAGTTTCACATCAGTCTGGTAAATGGAGTTCTTTTAGCTGTTCAAGCTAAGGTGGAGGTCGTGGACGTGGTAGCTAGTCAACAAGCTTTCAACAACAATAGGGTGGATCATCACAGGGTGTTCAGGTAGGGTCACAATGCCATGGTATAGGCCATATTTTTGTAGCGGAGTAGACCCATAAAGAGAAGGATCCCAAACCCTCTACATTTCAAGGTATGATCCTAGTTGACTTAGTTATAGCTTTTGAACTTTTTGATATAGGGGCTTCCCATATTTTCATATATGTTGCTATTATGGAGATCCTTGGGATCTATATCTTTTCTTCTACTTATGTCTTGATGCTGGACACTTCGTTGGGGACAAGAATATCTATTGTATGATAGTACAAGGAGTTCCCTCTAGAGGTAAGTGGGTGTCACTTCTTATGGGACCACTATGTCTTAGAGATGATGGGCTATGATTTCATTCTTGGAATTGACTGGTTAGTTCCCTTCTAGGATTTTTTTAAATGCTATCGCTATAGGGCGAGTTTCACATCACCAGAGGGTGGATTGTTTCTTCATAATTGAGAATGGGATGTTTAGGTGAGCAGAGTAGGACCCAAGCATCATGGGTTGGGAGAAGTTACAACCTAGATTTCTAGTCTATATCTGGATAACCAAGGGACTTTTTAGTAGGACTTTCTTCCTATGGTTGATAGTTCCATGGATGAATTTCCAGAGGACTTTTTAGGTTTGCCTTCAGAGAAAGAGGTGGAACTTTCTATTGAGATTGTTCTAGGAGTGGAACCGGTGCCCATTCCTCCTTATAGGATGGCTACAACAGAGTTATAGGAGCTCAAGAAGAAGTTATAAAAGTTGTAGGAAAAGGGTTTCATCAGACCCAACACTTCTCCTTGGGGTTTTCTTGTCTTTTTTGTAAAGAAGGTAGATGGTACCCTCAGACTTTGTGTGGAATATTGGAAGTTGAACCAGTTGACGGTCAAGAATTGTTATCTCTTTCCAAGAATTGATGATCTCTTTGATCAGCTTCAAGGAGCTCGGGTGTTCTCAAAGATTTAATTGAGATCCAGTAATAATCAGTTACACGTTAGACTACCAAATATACCTCTTATAGCCTTTCAGAGGAAGTATGGTCTATAAGAGTATTTGGTTATGTTGTTCGGTCTCACGAATGCGCATGCTATTTTCATGGAACTGATGAATCGTGTGTTCCATCCATACATGGATTATTTTATTGTAGTCTTCATGGATGATATCTTGGTGTACATTCACACTCGACACGACCATGCCATGCATATTGAGATCGTTTTGAGTATATTGAGAGAGCATCAATTATATACTAAGCTCTCAAAATGACACTTCATGATGGACCAAATTCACTTCTTGGGTCATGTTATCTCAGATACAGGAGTATCAGTAGACCCAAAGAAAGTGAGAGCAGTAGTTTCCTGGGAGAAGTTGAAGAATGTCTTTGAGGTACATAGTTTTCTAGGACTAGATGGTTACTACAAATGTTTCATATTGGACTTCTCATGCTTAGTAGCGCCATTAACGAACCTAAATAAGAAGGGTGTGAAGTACTTGTGGTCTGATTCTTGTGATTCATCCTTTCATGAGCTAAAAGGAAGGTTTAATTCATCACCCATACTTGTTTTTCTAGAGCCAGGAAAAAGTTATATAGTTTACTGTGATGCATCAGGTATCGGGTTGGGAGAAGTACTTATGCAGAGGGATGGAGTCATTGCGTATGGGTCTCAGTAGTTGAGGCCACATGAGATGAATTACCCAACGCATGATCTCAAGTTGGATGCAGTTGTTCATGCCTTACACTATTGGAGACATTTTCTTCTGGGCGAGAATTATATGGTTTTCACTGACCACAAAAGACACAAGTATATCTTCACTCAGTGCGATCTGAATCTGAGACAGCGAAGGTGGTTTGAGTACCTTCAGTCCTTTGACTTCCAACTTGCTTACATGACTGGTAAAGGAAACATAGTGGCTGATGCATTGAGTAGGTGTAAAAAAATACAGGTAGTTCATGAGGCTAGCAGTGAGTGGAAGTTTATGGCTCTGTTCTCTGAGATGCATTTGGAGGTGCACGACAAACAAGGGAAGATGTTTCTTTCTTCTATAGTTATTACCTCTACTCTACTTGATCGAGTGCAAATGAGGTAGCTATCAGATTCTAAAGGCCTTGTTCTATGGGATAGTGTGTTAAGAGAGGACCCTATTCCTAGATGGATAGTAGGAAAGGATGAGATCTTGCATTTTCATGGATGCATAATGGTGTCATAATACATATGTGAGGAGCTGGTGCATGACTTTTATTCTTCAGTTTGGGTGGTTCATCCTGTAATCACAATGATGTATCAAAATCTACACCATCATTATTGGTGGCTAGGTATGAAGAGATATGTTGTTGGGTTTGTCATGAGGTGTTCCACCTGTCAGCAGGTGAATATGGAGCATCAACGACCAGCAGGGATTTTACAATAGTTACCCATTCCTGAGCGTAATTGGAATGATTTTTTGATGGATATTTTGATAGGTTTTCTGAGGTCACCTCTAGGGAATGATGATGTATGGGTTGTCATTGACATAATCATGAAGTTTTCTCACTTCTTTCCTATCAAGGATACCTTCTGTGTAGATTATATAGAAAGGCTGTACATCTGAGAGATTGTATGGTTACATGGAGTTCCACACTCCATTGTTTCAGATAGGGATGTCTGTTATACTTCTCAGGTCTAGCAGGGACAACATAAGGCTTTGGGTACACAGGTATTTTGAGTATGACATACCATCTCTAGATAAATTTTCAGTCCGAGCGTATGATATAGGCGATAGAGGACATGTTTTGAGAATGAGTCCTAGATTTTGAAGGTTCTTGGGAGAAGCACATATCTCTTGTGGAGTTTTCCTACAATAATAGTTTTCAAGAAACTATTCATATAGAACCTTATGAGGATTTTTACTCTAGGCCATGACGATCACACTTATATTGGCTAGAAGCAGGAGAGGTAGCTATGTTGGGACCTCGTCTTGTCTAGGAGACCACATAGATGATAGATTTGATTCATAAGAGGATGTCCACTGCACAGTCATGATAGAAGTCTTATGTTGATCTATGGAGATGACCTCCGAAGTTAGAGGTTGGAGATTGGGTTTTTCCACGTGTCACACCGAGGTTGGGACACAAGAGAATCAGGAGATAGGGAAAGCTATCATTAAGATATTTTGGACTTTTTGAGGTTTTAGAAAGAGTCAAACTGGTTTTCTATCAGCTGTAGTTACCTTAGAGGTAGCAAGATATACATGACATTTTCTACGTTTCCCAGTTGCGACGTCTCAGACCCATCTCATGTCCTTCAACCCAAGGAGGTTGAGTTCGAGGTAGACACATTATTCATGGAGCATCCTATACAGATTGTTGATCATAGTGAAAAGGTTCTCTGTGGCCAGTCTATTCCTATGGTATGAGTACTATGACAGCGTGGGTGAGTACAGGACGAGACTTGGGAGAGGGAGGCTGATGTACGATCACAATGTCCAGAGCAGTTCGAGGTTTATTCTTCTACGCCGTCTTTCTACATAAATTTGAGGACGAATTTATTTAAGGGGGTAAGATTGTAAGAACCTATATCTTCTTTTTAGGTATGTATTTCTTTTCTATTTGTTTTTAATAAAAGAGCTGTTTATGGAAATTTCAAGAATACTCGTCGTGTACTTATAAGTACATGCCATGTACTCGATTTCCACGGGTGACCGTGTTCTGGTTGTGTAACGGCTGAGTACATGGCCGTGTGGGGTGACCTAGAGACCGCCTAAATTGGGGATTGGTAAAGGAAAGTACATGATGTGTACTTTTAAAAGACACTCCATGCAATTTCTTTTTATTTCATTAAATGTACATGGTATGTATCTAACTGGAAAAACACCCTTCTTCTCGACTCATTTTGTCTAGGAACATCCGTAGCCAGTGATTCTTCTATAGGCCCCTAACTTTCCATCTATTCTCCGAATTGACCACTATTGATTGCGCTGGAATCACCACGATAAGCTCTTCCTTCTCCTAGAGCCTAATTTCTTAATTCCTCTTCTTTTGTGAGATATCCTCAGTTGAATGTTTTAGACATTTTTATAGATCTATAGAATTATAGGTTGAATCAAAGGTTGGGATTCAACAATATCGATCTTACAATGTCGAGGTGGGTGTTTTGTGCCTTTATGTAGTTATTCTTTGAGTTATATATGAAAAAGTGCCCAATATCCTCATTCGGGTTATTGCGCGTTTATGAATTTTAACCCTGCTAATGCCTGCTATGCCTTGTATGTTTGAGTAGAGGTTGTTTGAATGTGATTAGGGTCAATTTACATGATATGGATGTGTTTTCCAATTATTATTTGATTTTTGCCGTTCGGTATAGCTTTTCATGTTAGGCCATTGTTTTCCCTTACTAGTGTTGTTAGGATGGAGTAATTATTTATCTGATATTTTGTGCTATGCCTTGTAGCTAATTAGTCAAGTAGTAATTTGAGATTTTATTTGGATGTTGTTTATCATCTGTGTACGATTTATTTACACGGGGCTATGGGAACCTAGTGTAGTGAGACCATAGGGGAAATTGACAGTGAGGGCTTTCCCTGAGTGTCTGTTATAATTATCACACTATGAGACCATATGAAGGATTGATAATGAGTTCTCCCTTAGAGTGTCTATAGTTTCGTTATGAGACTACATAATGAATTGAAACAAGTGATTCCTCATAAAGTCTCTAGTTTACCACTAAAAGACTATATGGGTAATTGATGATGAGTGCTTCCTTAGAGAGTATTTGATTATACGAGAGTATAGGGGGAATTGATGGTCAGTGCTTCGTCACAGAGTCTTCACTATATCCACACTGTAATTTGAACCAGAGGGGTTAGGTTGTGAGAACTTTCCTAGAGGGTTGATTTTATTTTTAATTTCTTCGTTAAATTGTTAATTAAAAATTATTTTAATTGAAACTGTAGGATTTTTTACTTTTGAGTACTTACTTGTTTACTTCTTTTTTTTCTTATTTTTTGCCATATAAATTCACTGACTTCTAAACAAAAATATTTGGGAGGTTGCCTACTGGGATTCATCTCAAACACCATTTGGGTCATGATTTTGGGCCCAAATAGATTATATTGCTATAGGTATAGATAAGGGAAAGTTCCCTTCTACTTTAGGTACTTGATTTTTGTGGAGTTGGAGAGCATGGGACCAAGCTGAGGCTTGTGATGATTTTGGAGTTTATTTGTTTTCTTTTTTAATTTGATCTAGTAATTTATTCCATCATTGTGAATTTTTTGGATATTTTCCTAGAAATATGTATCATTAATCCTTTATATATATTTTCTTTAGTTGATTATTACTTCTAGTATTCCACTATTTACTTATTTCATGTTATTATTACTTCTTCCACTATTGTCATCTGTTTATTTCCGCTGCATTACTTTGCTAATGAGTGAATAGTTTCCCCACTATCACCCCAATGGACCACAATGATAATTGGTAGCCTCTAGAATTTGGGGAAATTCTATTGGGGCCATGTGACTAACTAGGTATGGGGAACCTCTGGGCAGCACCTAGAATCAAGACGTTATAAAAACAACCTTTTAAGAATATAGATGAAACCGAGAAAAAATACCCATAAGATTTCACTCTTCCTTCAATTCCAAAACCAATTATGATGGAACTTTCCAACCAAGTGTGTTTTTAAAAACATTACCCTTCCCCGAGGTGTAGGTGATATTGAATTATAACATATGAAAGTTTTCCATTGATCACCTATGTCTAAGATTAAAGGATTTTTGTGAAAATATATAACTTAAACTCTTATAGTTTGAAAAGTCCATGAACCTTTCCCCAAAAACAAAATTCTTCAAACTCTTATGAGCATAAATAATTATGGTATGATATAAATCATGAGTTTGGTATTTTATCTCATGTGGTCATAGATAACTAGAACTATAAGACACTACATGATCCTCCTACATGAGCACACAACCCAAACTAGTGAAAAATGCATAATAGAAAACCACATACTTCTTACTGAGGTGTGGTAAGATCAGAATATGAGATGATGTTAGAATTCATTTCTTCTTGTCAAAAGAAGACTGACACTTTGCATCCCATGTTCATTTCCCCAATTTTATGGTAATATTAGTCAAACAAGACACCAACTTCGAGAAATACTTGACGAACCATCAGTAGTATCCAACAAGACCGATGAAGCTATGAATTTAAAAGACACACTACTAGAAAATAGCTCTATACCCACAATTTTGGGAAAAACCATGGGTATAGTTCACCCCTATACCCACGGTTTTTGAAAACCATGGGTATAGGGGTAATATGGAAACCTATACCCACAGTTTTCGACAAAACCATGGGTATAGGTTTTTTTGAAAGACCTATTCACACGGTTCTCTATAACCGTTGGAAAAAAACACCTATACCCATGTTTTTGGTCAAAACCGTGGGTGTAGGTGTTTTTTTGAAGGCCTATACCCACGGTTTTGGCCAAACCATGGGTATAGGGTTCTTTTTTTGAAGACCTATACCCAAAATTTTGTAAAACTGTGGGTATATATTTCCCACATTATGGAAAGATTTTTTTTATGTGGGACACAAAAAAAATTGGTTGAAAAACCTATACCCATAGTTCAGATTAATATATTTATGTATAGAAAATCTACTAATATATAAATTTCATAGGTTGGTTGGTCCAGCGTTGTTTGTATACCGTGTGTTTTTAGGTTCAAATCTTCTTTCTATTTTTTCCTAATATATTAAGCGTTATTAATATATTAAATATAAATAGATAAATTTAAAGATAACCATGTTTTCTCGGTTGGTAAGGCGTTGGAATTAAATGCGAACAACCCGGGTTCAAACCCCTGCACTATTTTCTTTTCTAATATGGAAATGAATTAATATATAAAAGAATATATGTATGTACATATAATGTAATTTGGCGTATATTGGTTGGTTAGATGCCGCGATTGGGAGAAGAAGGTCCCGTGTTCAATACTGCAAACTTCATTTTTTGACTACTTATTCCCATGGTTTTAGAACCATGGATATTATGCATTGACATCATGGTAATTGGGGATGTCACGGTGGGAAAAAACCTATACCCACGGTTTGCTAAACCTTGGGTATAGGTTGGGGACCTATCCTGATGCCTCTGATGCCCACGGTTCCCAAAACCGTGGGTATAGGCTATACCCACATTTTTGGGGGCTATAAACATGGTTTTGAACCATGGGTATAGGTCACATTTCTAGTAGTGACATTATGTGGATCTCCCCATTATAATTAATTATTTACCATCTCAGGGTCAACTGATAATCCATGATAAAAAATTATGTTCTCCAATAATTTCACTTCTTTAATATAGAAATTGAATTTTAAAATATTTTCATAAAAACTGTGATACTTAGGATTTCCAAAACTAAACTCATATGGTGCTCGTGACTGTGATTGGATCATGAATAAACCAAAATTTCATCTATAAAAAAATACCAAAAAAGTTTTGAGATACTGATGGAATATTTGATTCATCAAAGCCATGAAATTACAGGAGTGTTATTTAGACTAAATGGCATAAAGATATATTATTAATGTCCACACCTACTCTTGAAATATGTCTTTGGTATATCACACTCTTGAACTCTAAACTAATGATAACTCAATCAAAGACCAAATAAATCATCTGGGAAGGTATCAATATTAGTTGCTTTCCTGGCACCAGTTCAATCATAAATTGTACATCCCTCTCTAGAGTAAGACCAAATAAATCATCTGGTAAAATGTCAAGTAAATATTGAAAAATTATGGGAATACCAAAAATAGAATAAATTTCATCAGGCTCAATTGTAATAGTAGACAAAAAATCCTAAGCTCTGGGCATAAGGTCCTGTATGGCCAGACCTCAGATCCTACTCTCTCTAAAACACCCATGAGCTCCCATCAACCATAAGAAAAGATACACACTGATGATAACAATACACTTATCTTGATGGTCAATAATCCAATTTATTCTAATGATGAATTCAAACAAATCAAAATTGATAACAAGGAAATCCTAGACTAGCTCTGTTTCAGCTATCGATAGCACACAAGAAGGACACCAAAACCCATTCTCTTTCCTCTTATCAAGAGGTGTCTGTAACTCCATAACAAATGACACGAGTTCTATCAAAAGGTTAAGAATATTAACAAAATAAAAATATTTAAATGAGTGGGAGGAACCAGTATAAAATAAATAAATCACTACTAAGGATAAAATAAAGATGGTACATATAACTATTGGTGGACCCACATCTACCTTTACTAGAAAATCATTTACTGTGTGAAGGTGCTTCCCTCTGGAGGCTTGTGGCTAGATCCATGTTGTCTTTAAAGCATCTAAATTCACCACATTAGCCTTTGAAGTTAAAGAACCATAACTATATCAAGGTGTAGAGATATGATGATAAAAAATCTATAGATGACCATAATATCCAAAACTATTACACAACATATATGACGAAGGACAAGAACTCTATGTGTGTATGACCTTTCCACAATGATACCAAGTTAGAGGCACACCACTAGATACCACGAGAGGTGATGAAGAGGCCTATAGCTGAGAACCAGCTCCACCTATTTTGTGATTATCCCACCACATCCTATTTTTCCCTAGCGCGCCACTAAAGCTACCACTTGGTGGAAGAGAAGGGCAATAATATACAACCTTTAGATTTTTATTCATATCTTCCATCATATCCCTATCCATTGTCTTCATATAACCTAAAAGTTTCAGTATAAATAACTATGATTTGATATCTGGTCTCAAACCTTATTGGTACATCTGAGCTTTTAGTTGTTAATTATTTATATACTCTATTAAAAAACAAACCATCTCAACAAACTAATTGGTGTATTCCAAAAATGAATGCTCTCCATGCTAAAAAGAGAGGAACTGTAGAGACCTTTCAATCATCAGTGACTTATAAAAAAACTTCTAGAAGAAGTGAGTCTTAAAACCCTTCTAGTATAATCCCATGTGCTTATCCTCTAGTACCATAGAATCTGACCAATCTTGCTAGGACACTCAATTATGAATGCTTCACACATTACCATTATATTCTCAAGTGTTTCCAAGAAGATTAAGAACCAATAGATCTTTTAAATCCCATTTTTCACTTATTGAGGTTAATTTGTACCTTTAAAGGATGATGGATTCTGACGCATGAACTCCTGTGATTTTTCTCTTTCTCCTACAGCTCCTGGTTGTACCTCAACAATTTTTTTTGTACTTGTGGAACATTCTGGTAAACAACATGAACTACTCACATGATAGACTCAAAAAAATTTCTATCTATTAGAGGATTCCCTTGAGGATAATCAATTTCACCCTCCTATGTGAACTCACATAATAAGTATTAGAGGCATAATTTAGTACACCAAAACAAAATAAACAGTCATAAAATAGAATAATCTCATTTAAAATTGGAAAAACCATTAATAAAACTAATATTAACATCAAGAACACAAAATAAGAGACACACATCCCAACATCCCATGGTAACTTGAGTCTCATTATGGAAGGATTTGGCCAAAAACTCACCTCAACATACCTCTCAAGTCCTAAAAATCCTATCTCAAGATTACCAAATATCACAAAACAATGAATCTTGAGGATAAATCACATTTGATTCCACTTTTTAATGAACTGACCTAAATACCCTCTAAAATTGGCACTAAACCCAATATGCCACATACTTAAAGGGTGTTCCCGATCCCCATGGGATGGTGACTAGAACCTAGGCATATAAAAAAAAATATATGGAATGATTTTATCAAAACTAAAGCAAAAACATGGAACATATATAAAACAAATAAAATAATGATAAATTTAAATGTTTTCCATAACAAAAAAATAGTTCAATCCAAACCACTCAAGAGTAGAAAAAATAATCCATGAAGCACATGAAACATCACGCCAGGGATCACACTATGTTAGGATAATTAGAAAAGTTGTACCTAATATAGAAAATCATGTACGCATCAAGCCACTATACATATTTAGAAAGTATATAGGGTAAATGAACACTCTAGAAAGTGAACCTCCCAACATTTCTAACAAGTAACTAGAAAAATAGGCCTAGAGAGAAGGGATAAAACCCATGAGAAAATACCATAATAGTGGATGAGGCCTATTAATATAAATTCCACCTAAGTACCCATAGATTCCCCTATGCCCTATTTTTCAAATCAATTAATCAAACCATTTCAATTAAATCATTATTTTAAAACAATTTCACAATGCTTTGAAAACCCTTTAAATTTACCCAAAACCAAGTGAAAACCATATTATATAAAAACCATGTTCCACACACACACACAAAGAAAATCATTTATATCATTCTATTTCAGTTAATAAACGAATTTACTAAACCTAGAGAAATTTAGTTCACTAACGTAGGCTAGAGATGGAATCACCAACCTCAAAACTCTTGGTCACACATTCCCACAAAAGATCTACCAACAAGAGGAACAAAAAAATGACAATAGAGGAACTAGTATCTATGTACACATATTAGAATTGATCCAATTTAACAAAAGTATTGATATAGAAGATTAAATGACACATGCCTCAAGAATTCACTATCATGATCCCCTCTCTTAAAAGAAACCCCTCTTGGGATGAAAATGATGTAAGGGAGATAATAACCCATGATTACCCCCTTCAGTAGGCCTCGGGTTGGAGACTATATCCTAGGGTGTACAAATCTCAAAATATTTGAGGCATTACCCTTTATAAGGAAACAAGACTAAGAGATATGATGGACCATCCATAAGAAACTCCAAGTCATAATATAAAGAAGTCCAAAAACATCCCATATGCATGTGTAAAATAGAACTGATACAAATACAAAAGTCTCCAAATTAAATACCTAAAATAAAGATTAGAAGTGACATAATAATGGTCAAGATCAGAGCTACTGAGGTCTATCATAATCCAAAAAATCCTATTGGAAACCTAAAAATATTTTTATATATGTAGGGTGAGTATACAGGTATACTCAGTTGGAAAACCAAGGCATCTTTTACACATGTGAAAGAGTCATACTAATGCACCCATGAGAAAACAATAAAACCAAACAACACCTAAGTAGGTATACAAACCATCCAACATCACCAAGGCATTCTTACCCAGTAACTCCAATCAAGTGATATAATATAAAACACATCAATGATAGAGTACCCTGCACCACTTTACAACTGATTAGCCACTCTCAAACCCGAATGGAAAACTTCCTGGAACTTCTAACTCTTACGAATATATCACATCACATCCTGAACATACACATATGGGCCTCACAATATATCCCTATAGCACACACTTGGGATTCACAACACATCCTATTCGTACACACCTGGGGAACACAAATCATCCCACCCACACACACTTGGGCCTCACATCACATCCTATCACATCACAACACATCTAATCCCAAATACACCAAGGACACACACTGCATATCATCCCAAATACACATGGTACACCACATCACAACTCACCCAAAAACACTTGGGCCTCACATCTAACCACAACCTGTCTGAAGTGTCTTGGGCTATCATCACCTAGAAGAGGGATTAGTGAAGGGAGGGTGTCTATCCATCCATCCTCTAACTAGTATATTGGTAAAGACTCCCTCCCCCGTGAAAATGGGCTTGTTCGACACATAGTACTCAACTAGGGTGGGGTGCATATAAAAATGACAAGGAAAATACAAGTGTATACATATATGTTACCAGACACTCAAGTAAAACCTATGGGTTCTTGAAAAAATGAAGAACTCCCAACACAAGCACCTTTGCTGCTACCTATAAATTAACAACATCACAAAACATGTCATGAAACCTATTTCACATTACAAACAATTTAATTAACCATTTATATTCTGTTAACCAAGCCAACTGAAGACATTCTAAGCTACATTAGTCAAATATTTATTCATTCCATTACAACATGAGCAACCAATAAGCACAACACACAATAGGAAACATAAGAACAATCATTTCAGAAGGTGAAGAGTTTGATAAATTAAGGTGGATCCACACTAAAGAAACGTTGTTCCATGACCTCCATGTTTAACACCCACTCATTATATATGATATATCTATCTAGAGATATGGGTTGAATATATATATATATATATATATATATATATATTTTGATTAAAACATAAATCATTAATGACTAAAATCAGCATAAGTACAAGTACAAAGCAAATAAGGGAAATTGCCCAACCAGAGTTGGATGGAGTCTAAAGGTCCTGATGCCGCCAGGTGATAGGCCGCATTGTTTCCTTCCCTTTTTGTAAAGGAGAAGGTCCAAGAAGAGAAGCACTGGCCATGTGAGAGAATTATCCTACTGATGATGCCAAAAGGTTGGAGCCCACCATCGTTGTGGTTAATAGCATCAATAACGGTAAGATAGTCAGACTCAACAATAATATCGCTCCATCCACATTCCAAAGTGAGCAAAAAACCAGCAAGGATGGCCATGGCCTTAGCGACCGCTGGTTCCCAGAAAGCCTGATGTGGATCATATTTGCAGCAAGGATTTTCCCCAGATGATTACGGGCCAGAAGGCCGAGGGAAACAAGCCCATCCTTTCGGAGATACACATCCATGTTAATTTTAAGAATCCCTTCCGTTGGGGGATTCCAATGAGAGGGGGGGGGGTGAGGGTATCTACTGGAATAAAATGGTTCTTGTGGTCTTTCCATACCTCAATCCAAGAAGAATAATTTTCAATCCAGACTTCGAGAGGTTAGTGAGCTTGATGAAAAATGACATCATTGCTCCGGATCCAAATAATCCAAGCCACAGTGAAAAGAGAACTTGAGAGAGCTGAGGAAAGAGAGGAGCACCAATACGTCAGAATATCAGGAAGGTCAGAGGCCAAAGACAGTTAATCGGTAGAGGCTGGGCCCCATTTACTCCAAACTTTCTTAGCTCCCAGGCAGTGAATGATGGCATGAAAAGGAGTTTCAATAGTGCTCGGGTAGAAAGGGAAAAAAGCAGAACTTGCCATATTCCAGTAAGCGAGAAGGCTCATGGTTGGGAGAGTACTTGTGCAAACCTGCCACCAAAATTGGCAAATTTTAGGGGGAAAATTGAGTATCTAGATCGATTTCCAAGGTCCCTCATCCCGTCTGACTGGGTGGTTGCCAAGGTCCAGTCTATAGCCGGACCTCAATATGTATTCATCCGTGATGTCATTGGTCCAGAAAAGATGGTCGGGGCCTGTGTCAGGGATCCAGGGGATGCTAAGGATGATTCTTTGGTCCCTTTCATTAAACCAATCAAGGATCTTTTCCATACACCACCCTTGTCCCTGGTTGGAAAGGAGGCAGCTGATAGTGGCGTCTTCAAGACCTGGTTGGACGGGGGATGAAGCCCACATACCATCCTTATCGATAAGCCAAGGATCAGTCCAGATATTGACTGATGAGCTAGAACCAATCCTCTAGCCCAGTCCTTTATCCAGGAGCTTTTTATCCCCCCAAATGCTTCTCCAGAGGAAACTGGGGCGGGGACCGAGAGAGGAAGCATGGAAGTCCATGTGGAGAAAGTACTTAGATCGGGGAACCCATGCACAGAAAGAAGAAGTAAGGTTAAACATGAACCATCATTTCTTGTCCAACAGTGCATCATTGAAGAGAAGAAGATTCGAGAAACCCATCCCTCCCATTTATTTGGGTTTGCAGAGTTTCTCCCATGACATCCAGTGGGGTCGATTCCTTCTATCATTCCTACCCCACCAGAAATTGGAAATGTGTGTGTGGATCTGGTCGATGATGAATGAAGGGAGCTTAAACAGGGACATAAAATAACTGGGGATGGACTGGATGATAGCTTTGATGAGGGTATCTTTTCTAGCTTTATAAATTCCTTTAGGGGACCAACGAAGAATTTTTTTCTCGATCCTACCAATTAGAGATCCAAATATTTATTTTTTGGATCAGCCAATCGCCATGGGAATCCCAATATACTTCTGATGCTTCACAACCATATGAATCCTAGCTGACGTGAAAAGCTCATCCCTCTTAGAAAGAGGCACCCCTACAGAGAAAAAAATTTCAGATTTTCCATGATTAATTGACTGTCCAGACACCCTCTCATACTGGTGGATTGCTTGGAAGATCACCCAGAATTCATTAATTGTGGCTATGGAAAAAAGGAGACAGTTGTTAGCGAAGAAAAGATGCGACACTGGTGGGCCAACATGGCTGAACGTTTCCCCATGAATAGAATTAGAGGATGCAACCCTGGAAATTAGATTAGAAAACACGTCAGCCACCAGAATGAAGAGAAAAGGGTTGAGAGGATCTCCCTAGAGGAGGCCTCAGGATGGGGAAAATCCTCTGGTGAGCTCCCCATGGACCATGATTTTGAAGGAAACAGTCGAGATGCAGTCCATGACAAAATATGTCCATTTAGCATAGAAACCCATTTTCATCATAACGACACGTAGGAAGTGCCATTCCACTCTATCATAGGCCTTGGTCATATCCAATTTCCAGGACATGGTTTCTCTTTTCGTGATAGAGCATGACTTCATATAATGGAACACTTCATGGGCCACAATCGCATTATCAGTGATCAGTCTTTTGGCCACAAAAGCGCTCTGATTTTCAGAGATAATATCAGGTAGCCAAGGTCGCAGCCTATTGACAAGGATCTTTGAGAAGATCTTGTAGGAGACATTGTAGAGGCTAATAGGTCTAAAATCAGGGATCTCCAGGGGTTTCTTAATTTTGGGGATGATGACAAGGATAGTTTCATTGATGGTATCAATGCTCGTATTCCCGGTCCAGATATTTTTAATCATGTTTTAGATGTCAGGACCAATAATGTGCTAGTATAGTTTAAAAAATAGTGCATGGAACCTGTCCGGTACTAGGGCCTTAGTGGAATGGAAATGTTTCAGAGCCAGACATATCTTGTCATTTGTCACATCTTTGGTGAGCTACCTATTGATCTCATCGGTGATGACAGTTCTGATACAATCTTCCACCTCAGCGGTCATGAAAGGGGTTCCTGCAGCGAAGATGTTCTAAAAATAGTAAATCAAGTCCTCATGGATACCACTGGAATCAGAAACCTTGCTTCCATCGGGTTGTAAGATGCAAGTAATAGAGTTTTTCCAACACCTGGCTGAAGCTTTCTGGTGAAAAAATCGGGTATTAGCATCCTCCTCTTTAATGTGGTTATCTTGTGCCCGCATATCCCAAAATCTTTCCTTGATACGTAGGGTCGTATCAGACTCTCTTTGTGTGGGTCCAATATAAGATATAATGCAATTGGATGTGGGTTTTTTGAGGAGGTTGTTCAGTCTCTTTTCAAGGACCTCACAGTACTGGTCGGGGTGGTGGAATTTCTTATTTCTCCAAGACCTCAGCTCAGATGCGACTTGTTGAAGATTAAGACGAACATCCATGTGAGTGCTTTTCCAGTATTATCAGATCACTTGTTTGCAATCCTGGTCTTTTGCCCAGAATCTCTCAAACTTGATGGGTCTTCTCAGTTGTCTATTTCATTTACCATGCATACAATCAATGAGAATTGGACAATGGTCCAAACAGTTAAGGTCCATGTGGCCGATATGAAACATGCCGAACAGATTAATCCAATCAGAGGAACCCATAAATCTATCAAGATGCTCAGTGATGCGGTTGCCTTAAATATTGCTGCAGAACCACGTAAAAGGATTACCTGTGTACCCTAGATCAACCAGGTCTGCCCTATAGACCACATCCTTAAAGTTTGACATCTAAGCTGAGGGTCGGATGATTCTTCCCCTCTTTTCCTTATGGAACATAATCTCATTGAAATCTCCTCCGAAGAGGATAGGGCTTGGTAGATCTTGTCGTAGCTTGAAAAGAAGATCTCCTGACTTCACCTTATCATTTTGGGATGGCCAGCCATAGAATCCCACAAAATTTCAGGATGGGTGAGAGTCTGTTTGAATAGTCGCTGCCACATGGTGTGAGGAAAAGGACAAAAGTTTGACATCAATATTGTCCTTCCAAAGGAGACATAGGCCCCCCGATTGGCCTTGTCTAGGCACCGGAAATCAGCCTTGGAAGTCACACTTCAGATCAATACCATTGGTGTCCTTGTTTTCCAGTATGGTCTCAAACAAGAAAACCATATCAGGGTGATAATCAATCAATCTCTCAACCTGAGATTTTATTACACCATACAATACATCTCACATTACACAACCATATTCAAAATCATACTACAACAAAAACCAGAAAAAACCCACACAACACACCATTCCATGTACCATGGAAATATACAATTATATATTTAACAAGGTATCCCTTATTTAATTCCACTTGTTAATTTAGGGGTTATCATAGAAACTATATGATCCTAGGGTATTTATTCATTAGTTGAATATAAATGATTAAACAATTTTGATATATAAGTTTCCAAAAAAAAGTAAACAACCATCATTTCATAGATCATTTAGTGGAAAAACAAGGGCCCCCAATTACTGTGATTTTATGTGGGTATTTATCCCATAAAAATTACAATATCAACCAGAAAAAAATAATGAATCAGGATCATGCACCAATTTTCCCAACCCCATGTATATTGATATTAAACTAGTTAAATTATATTTTTAATCTATATTCAATTATCTTCACAAGAAAAATATATGTATCCACAACCTGCATGATGTACAAATAGAAGAGATGAAGAAAAATTTACCTAAAAAGGGTGTCAAATTTCTCCACATGAGAACAAACCACTAAATAGATCTCCAATCACCCCTCTTGTAGGATTTGAGCTCATTCGAGGATTCCATGACACCACCACACCAACAAAAACCAAATAGAACCCCGTTAGAACCAATGAATATCATTCTCCCTCACATGGTGATAATAATGGAAGGAAATGAAGATTATCCCCGAAGAAACCAGAGAAAATGGTGGAAGAATGCACCATGGATTGAAGATAGATTGCAATATATCATAGATAAAAATATAGGAATCAATCCTTGACATAGAAATACTAAACATGATGTAGAGGGGTCATTGAGTCACTTGGGGTCAAGGGAGAGTCGATGTATTCGTAGGTTTTGACAACCCAAGAGGATGGAAAATACTTAAAACATTACAATAATAGAGGATTACACAATGTTTAATCCCCTTTCATGTTGTATAATTCATAAAGGATGGTTATCGTAGAAAAAACCATAGTCTTTCAATTTATTTTATTTTTAAAATCCTAAAATATTACACACCATTAACTACCAAGAATAAGTTACTAAACCAAGCTTCACACCATTTAATATACTCAGAAGACATCTAATCCCTACAACATCTTTGCTACACTATAAACTCCCATGAAAACTCTATGGACCTCATCTGAACATCTCCAACAACCAAAAACTAGGAAATTAGTGGCCTGGGATGGCAGAAACCATTACATTAGATACCTATAAAATGATTATATTCCTCAATAATCCAAAAACATGACCAAAAAGAAATTAGTTCAAACAACCATCCCATGAGATACCTCTCAAGATTCTCACCACACCTCAAACACTACCACCGTCCAAACATTCCAACCAAAATGACCACTCAGACACTCTAAAAAACCACAAGTTGTTTCCTTTCACACAACCACACTTCCAAACAACTACCACACAACTACTATGTCCAACGAACTGAACTATCCTAAACATACAAATCAAGTAATTCCATCTTCTATATAAAGATACTATCTACTTTGGGCGGCATTGAGTCATTTACATGAGTTTAATCGCATCATAGTTAATGTGTCTTAATTAGAAATCTGGTCTTCCCCTCTCTATATGTCAGGGATTTGTCACTTATCACACCACACATATCTCAAACCAAGTGAAAATATATAATTTCCTAAAACAAGGTTCAAACCATCACATTGCAAAAAAAGAGAGAAGAAAAAACCCAAAACAACTTTGGGTACTAAGAATGCAACTGTGTTTCTCGATCCCAAGTACTCTCCACCAAGACACCATTCCTCCACAAAACATGAACCAAAGGAATGGTTCATCCATGAATAACCTTATCTTGAAGATCCTGGATGTCTACTAGATGCTCCATGAATTTCGCGTCATCCTAGATATCCAACTATCCCCAGTCAATGACATGGGATTCATCATGTAGATACCGAAGAAGTTAATAGATGTGGAAGAAATCATGGATCCTCTCTAACCAAAGTGGTAACTCCTAGAGATATTCCACATCACCAAATCTCCCCAAAGATACCCCTCCTAGGTTGGCAATGAAGAATGGGAGATAATAACCCCCCGAGTCCCACCTCCAGTAGTCCCAAGTTGGTGACTAGCACCAAGGGTGTACAAATATCACAATATGGGAGGCATTGACCATTATAAGGAAACAAGAAAGGGTTATATGATTGATCTTCCACAAGAAAATCCAGGAAATAAAATAAATAAATCTAAAACAACCCCACATTCATGTGTAAAATAGAACTGATACAAATAAAAAATTCTACACAGTAAATACCAAAAGTAAAGATTGGAAGTGACATAGGAACTATCAAGATCCAAGCTAGTAAGGTCTAATACGACCTAATAAATCATCTTGGAAACCTAAAAAAATATTTATATACATAGGGTGAGCATACATGTATACTTAGTTAGAAAATCAAGGTCTACCGTGCACATGTGAAAGAGGAATACTAGTGCACTCGTGAGAAAACAACCAAACCAAACAACACCTAAGAAGGTATACTAACCACCAAACCTCACCAAGGCACTATCACCATATAACGCAATTCAAGTAATATAATATAAAACAAATCAATGATAGGGTACCCAACACCACTTTTCCACTGATTAGTCACTCTCAAAACCCAATGGAATCTATCTTGGTATTCCCACCTCTTTTTAATACATGACATCACATCCCACCCACACACACCTGGGCCCCACAACACATCCCTCCAATACACACTTGGGCCTCACAACACACCATGTCACATCACAACACATCTAATCCTAAAGACACCAAGGACACATACCACATCTCATCTTGAAGACACCTAGGAAAGCACATCACAACTCACCGACAAACACTTGGGCCTCACATCTCACGACAACCTACCTGAAGAGTCTTGGGATATCATTGCTCGGAAGAGTGACCAGTGAAGAGCGAGTGTCCAACCATCCATACTCCCACCAGGATGATGGGAAAGACACCATCCTTAGTGACAATGGGGGTGTTCGGCACATAGTGCTCAACTAGGGTTGGGTGCGTATAGAAATCATAGGCAAAATAAAATTTTATACATATGTGGTACCAAAAACTCTAGCATAACCTATGGGTTCTCAAACAAACCACAAATTCAAAATACTACCACCTTTACTACTACATCTAAAAGAACAACATCACACACCAAGTCATGAAACCTATTTCACATTCAAGCCAATTTACTTAACCATTTTTATTCCATTAACCAAGCCAAACCAAGCCATTCCAAGCTTCATTAGTCAAATATTTATTTATTCCATCACTAAAATGGAAACCACTAAGAAAAAACATAAAAGGAAACACAATAAAATTCATTTCATAAGTCAAAGAGCCTAATAAATTAAGGTGGATATACAATAAAGTTACATCATTCCATCAAATTCACATTTAACACCCACTCATGATATATCATATATCTATCTTTAGATATGGGGTGAAGCATTCTGCATGTTATTAATGGATAAGTTCCCATACAAACACTATTTTAATTATATAAACTCATACCACTCATATAATATATTAATGAAACCAATACCCAACTCACAACCCCATTTAGTAACACATTTCTACACATCCATTTTGCAGACCTGCTACACAATACTTCTCCTCCACCCCACAATAAATCAATATCTCACCCTAAGATTCCATCACATAAGCCAAGCCATCTCACAACACACAACTGTGCTCACAATGACACTACAACAAAAACCAAAACAAACCCACACATCACATAACCATATGTACCATGGAAAAAATAGTTCCATATTTAACAAGACATACCTTATATAATTATAATTTTTAATTTAGGGGTTATCATAGAAATAGTATGACCTCAGGGCTTCCATTAATTATCTCAATATATGTGATTAAAAAATTTCTATATATAAGTGTCCAACAAAAAATGAACAACATGCATTCCATATATAATTTAGTATACAAAAATAGTCCCTAAAAATGTGTCACTTTTCCCAACCACATGTATATTGATCATAAACTAGTTCAATTGTCTTTATTATTTTATATTAAACTATCTTCACAAGGAAAAAAATCTGTATCCCCACCCCAAATGATGCACAAATAAAATAGATGAAGGAATACCTACCTAAAAAGTTTTTCAAAGTTCTTCGGACAAGAATAGACCACTCAACAGATCTCTAATCATAGCTCCCACATGATATTCACCCCTACGAGGATGTTGAGGCACCACCACATGAAAAAAATAAAGATACCCTGATTAGAACCAAGGGAGATAATTCTCCATCACATGGTGAGAATAAATGGGTGAATGGAGATCAACCTACAAGAAACTGGAAAAACGAAGGAAAAACATATCTTGGATCGAAGAAGGATTACTAGAGATCAAAGGGGAGAATCTAGGAATCAATCCTTGGTGTAGGAATCTTCAAAACACTGAAGAAGGGTATTCAGGTCACATGGGATTGAGGGAGAGTCACTGAAGCCATAGGGTTTGACAACCAGAGTAGTTGGAAAGTACTTAAAACATTAAATTAGTAGGGGATTACATGACATGTAATCCCCTTTCATGTCATGTAATATCTCAAGTTTGGTTTTCTATAAAAAATCTTCACCTTTTGATTTATTTTATTTTTCAAACCATGAAGTGTTACATACTGTAAACCACCCATAACAAGACATAAAACCAAGAATCTTGCTGTTTAATATACTTACACAATGTGTAATCCCTGCAAAATCTTCATTGCACTCCTGAATCCCATGAAAACTCATGAGACCTCCTCCCAACATCTCCAACAAATGAAAACTGGGAAATTAATTGGTTAGTATGGTATATACCATTACATTAAAACCCCACAAATCACAAATAACAAAGGAAATGAACCCTAGAACAATATCACCACTAGTTCTATAAGGAAACAAGTAGAAAAATCCCCATGGATAAATGGATCTGATAACGCAGTGCTACTGTGATCAAAGAAACAAATAAGCAGAAAGGATCGCTCAACTAAAGATATGTAAACTAACCACTATGATGATCAATCACTAAATGAATCAATTTTAATTGAATGGAAACTCAAAGAATCATTAGAGAAGCCTTATAGTTTGAGATCCAAAGGAGATACAAAAGAATGAAATAAAATTTCACTCGTACAGTGCCCTAAAATTCCTAATCGTGACATTTACATGGAGTTTAATTTTTTTCCCATTGTGTAATCCCCAAGGATCACATATGATGAAAAAAACATAATTTTTTTATTAAAAAATAATATTTTATTAGTATGAGACTTGTGATATTTACACAACATGTACTCACTTCATAGAGTTTACCAGATTCATGATATATGATCTGTAGAACCTACATGTCATCTATGCCAATTACACAATATGTATTTATCATGTAGACTATGAAAACAGTAGATTATTACATGAAAACCCAAAACACCTCAAGCATCCTCTGAACTTGAGAGGAACCCTTTAAAACTGTTAATATATTTATAAAAAGATTCCATTAATTCAAACAAACATCCATCCCCAAATCTTGAGTCATTTTCCCCAACAAATGGTTTGTATCCTCAAGAGTCCCAATATGCACCCAATTAAAGAATAAAATAAGAAAATATAATTGAATTACCAAAAAAAAGGTAATGGGATGTTACACCATGGGCCAATGTATCATTGAAGATAATTATAAATTATATAATCCATAATTTTAAGTCAGGATTGGCCTTTGAAAAACCATTAATGATATTCAATGTTCAAAGGAATTGGGCATTGACCGCGTTGTCGAGCGCGTAAAATTAGTTGTTTAATTTTGACTAGAATTTCTGCAGTATAGCAGCAACCCTAGGTCGTCTCTCGATGGAGCCTTAGATCATTAATTTAAAAAGAGGGTTCTGATTATGAAAGTAGAAGGTGAATTAGGTTTTGTGAAACTTGGGGGTTTTATGATTAATGATGAAAATAGAAAATGAAAGCGATAAAACAAATATGAAATGAACAAGATTGATTAAGCGTGATCAACCCAGGGAAGTCTCGTGATGCTCATTCTTCATCGCTTCAAGGGATGGGGTTATGATATTTTAATCCCTGGTTTGTAACACCTAGAACCAGAATGTTACTATGTTTATACTAGGATACCTCCTAGGGTTCAGTCGAAAACACATAACGATTCACCGGACACCACTGATGATTGGGTGATTTGTGTTCGACATCATAACCGAAACTCACCAAGGCAACAAATGAAGAATTCTATGTTCTCTCTAGGTTTGCATGTTATTTCATTTTGATAGCATGACATAAATTTACATGGCCTTTACAGAGCTTTTGTGAGTTCTATTGACCAATATGAATCACACAAGCACCGCAATTGAAAGGGGGAAAAGAAAGTGGTGAACGGTGTGTGAAACATCACATGAATGGGTAACCCCAAACATGATCATATGAGTTGAGCATGACATACCAATACATAAATAAATAAAATAAGAATAGAGGGTGAGAAAAAACAACATACAACCTAGAATTAAAAATATCATTCAAATTAATACAAATTTGAAGCTCGGGATTACATCACATTCATCCCTAGGTGATCACATGGGGTTTAGAAACCCATGGGAGGGGAAGAAGAAGAAGATGTTGAAGTAGCACCTCCCATAGCCTACAGAACCTATAGGGATGTTTAGAAGACTCATTGGGGACTCCAAAATGTCAGCACCTTGCCTCTTGGCCTAACTTGCAAATGGGGAGCCCAAGGTTCCATTTTATAGGAAAATTGGAAGGTGGTTTTAGGCACACATATTTCTTCAATCCAATTGTACCACGTGTTTCGGCCTTCAGACAGTCTTATCTCGCTTTAGAGAAGATAGAAAAGTTGTATCCCTACCTCGTGAATATCTCCACCAAAATTTTGGCACCCTTTGGACAACTACAGCTCAATATATTGATAAAATACAGAACACAACATTTGACTTGGTCCAAATTCGGTGTCTTGGAAAATCAGTTCCGATAGGCCCCATAGAGGCCGCATCAGCCTTGTGTTTCTTAATATTAAATGTAGCTTATTAGGTTTTGGACAGGTCCACAAAATTTCAGCCCATTTGGATGCATGGATTTCGTGTACTATTCAAAACAGTGGATAGATGTCCATGGATCCATGCAATTTTGGCCCATTTTTCTTCCACTTCATCAAAGGCCCTCCAAATCACCTCCACCTACATTGAAAAAATAAAAACAAGTAAAATTTCCAATTATAATATTGATTAAAATTAATTTATTTATTCAAACATGAAGTGCAATTTATTATTATATTTGGAATATTCATTACAAAACTAGTTTAAAACTACGGTGTAAGGGTGGAATAAAACAATGAATCGTGGTACGATCACACCCCCACACCTAAACATTTGCACTCCTGGGAAAAGTCACATATCCAAATACAATGATTAATATATATATATATATATTTCCAAAATACTGAAGATTTATCATTTGGGGAAATTTTATTTAAAGTAAGGTGATCAATGCACGAACCACCCCAAGGAGTTCTTCCTAGTGAAAATAGAAAAAGATGTCTCATAAATCATATCATAGAGAAATTCAAAAAGATTAATAATAAACAATTGAGAAAGGAATTTAGAAGTAAACCATGACACTAAATCTCCATGTGTGTGTGTGAAAACCATTCAATGCTATTCTTTCCACTTTCTATCCAATAAATATATGTTATTTTAACATTTTTCAGCTTAAATGATCTTGTCACCGAACCTGTACCACATCCTTTGCAATCATATTTCAAGACCCACTCATTTAAGAATTCCCAGAAGTCAAACCATAAGCTACTAACCTTGATATCCCCAAATTTTGCACATTTCATCACTCCCCTCATTTATTATATTTTTTTTGAAGTTGCAATTCGAACAAATCTCACACTCATCTCTCAACCCTTGTTTGATCTCCTCATGACACTAATTGAAATAGTTATAACAAGATCAAAGGTTAAGGAAGAGTGTTTTTTGACCTGCCCAAGACACAACATTTGTTTTGAGGGCGTACAATAGTCAGACATTAATTACACAAGCATAGGTCAATATGGTACAGTAATGAAACAGATCGGATAAGGAACGAATGTATGGAAATATCTTTTAAAGAAGAAAAATATTAACCCAACACATATTTACCTTATATTAAGTAAGAAATAATCACACTTTGTGGTTTGGTGCAAAAATCTGTGGAGATATTAGTAACACAGTTTTCCCAAAAAAAACTACTCACACAAAGGGCATCAATCATCTCAAAGGTTTCACATAGATACAACCATTTATATCATTGACATAAAACCAATTCACTAAAAATCACTCCTTGATGGTAAACTCATACACAAATTCTTTTTAGCCTTCGTTATGGTATTTTTACTTTCCCCACTTTATGGCCGCCACATCATGGAATTTCAAAATTGTTGATGGGGAAAAATAAAAATACCATAAAGAAGGCAAAAAAGAGAAAACAAAAGGAGAAAACGATGAAAAATCCTAACTAACCCAGGAATGTATCCACCCCCACACCTAGAATTTGCAGTGTCCTCACTGAAATAATTGAAAATGTGAGAAGGAAGGATAAAACCTGGTGTGTTTTATTGGTATGATGCATCGAGAAGGTGGATTTCCTCCACCGGATTCTTTGGATAATCCTCATAGAAGTGTTTAAGTCGCTGCCCATTGACGGTAAGACTTCTTCCACTCTACTCATCCATAACCTATATTGCACCAAAAGAATAAACATTACTAACAATATAAGGACCGAGCCATCAGGAACGAAGCTTACCTGGGTGGAGATGAAGCCTGGAATTGTACATGAGGAACTTCTCACCAATATGGAACTTCCGCTGGTGAATCATGCTATCATGAATATCCTTTGTCTTCTCTTTATAGATTCAGGAGTTGTCATATGCATCATGTCTAATTTCTTCTAGCTCTTGAATCTACAGCTTTCTTTCCTCACCTGCATCTGAAAGGTTCATATTACATTTTTTAACAGTCCAATATGCACGGTGTTCTACCTCCACCGGGAGGTGACAAGCTTTTCCAAACACAATCCTATATGGTGACATTCCGATCAGTGTTTTAAAAGCAGTATGGTACGCCCAAAGTGCATCATCCAAGCGCAAACTCCAATCTTTCCTATTGGGTTGTACCATTTTCTCCAAGATTCACTTGACTTCCCGATTTGAGATTTCTGCTTGTCCGTTAGTTTGGGGATGATATGAAGTAGAGAATTTATGAACAACCCCATACTTACAAAGAAAATTTTTCATGTTACAATTGCAAAAATGTGAACCCTGATCACTAATGATGAATCTTGGTAGACCAAACCTACTGAAAATCGGGACCTCACAAAATCAACAACCAGTCGAGAGTCATCGGTCCTGGTGGCCTTTGCTTCCACCCATTTAGATACATAGTCAACAGCCAATAAGATGTATACAAAGAAAAATGAATTTGGAAAAGGCCCCACGAAGTCAATGCTCCATGCATAGAAGATCTCACAAAATAACATGGGTTGTTGGGGCATTTCATTCCTCTTGGAGATATTCCCTATGAATTGACAATGACTACATGACTTGTTAAATGTATGGGCATCCCTATAAAATGTTTTCCAATAAAGTCTTGAGTCAAGGACCTTTCGAGCTGTACGTTGAGAGCCGAAGTGGCCCCCATAGGCCAAAGTGTGGCAGAAAACAGAGGTGAAATCATGGTCAGGGACACACTGACGAACTACTTGGTCACTACAAATTCTCCACAAGTATGGGTCATCCCAAATGTACCAACGAGAATCATGCTTAAGTCTCTGGGATTGTGAAGTGATAAAATTAGGGGGGACCCTAGATGTTGTTAGAAAATTCACAATGTCCGCATACCAGGGGTAAGTTCCACAACACCACAAAGGATCTCATGAGGGAAGAATTCTCCAATGGGTAGGGGTGAGTCAACATGATGGTCCAATGGTGGGGAAATCCTACTAATGTGGTCAGATAAAACATTCTCCACTCCTCTCTTATCTCTAATCTCAAGGTCAAACTCTTGGAGGAGGAGCATCCACCGAATGAGGCGGGGCTTGGCTTCGGGTTTCTTTAGGAGGAAACGAAGGGTAGCATGGTCAGAAAACACAATCACTTTTGACCCAAGAAGATATGAACGGATTTTTTCCAAGGAAAATACAATAGAAAGGAGTTATTTTTCTGTGGTTGTGTAGTTTACCTGGGCAGGGTCAAGGGTACGCGAGGCATACACAATGACATGAGGAGCCTTTTCAACCCTTTGTGATAAAACTACCCCAACTGCAAAGTTAGAGGCATCACACATAAGCTCGAAGGGGAGATCCCACATAGGTGGTTGAATTATGGGAGGTGATGTGAGACTCTTTTTTAGTGAATTGAACGCATCCTCACAATTTTTATCAAACACAAACTCAGAATCCTTTTGTAATAACCGAGATAAGGGAAGTGTGATCTTACTAAAGTCTTTAATGAATCGGCAGTAAAAACCAGCATGACCCAAGAAAGACCGCACCTCACGAACACATTTTGGAAATGGAAGGGATGGAATTAATTCAATTTTAGATTTATCAGCCTAAATTCCCTTATTTGAAATGATATGACCAAGAACTATCCCCCGATCAACCATGAAATGACATTTTTAATAATTTACAACAAGATCTTTTTCAATGCAGCTGTGGAGGACAAAACCTAGGTTTTCCAAAAAATCATCAAAAGAAGAACCATAAACGTTGAAATCATCCATAAAGACTTCCATAAAACTCTCAAGGTACTCAGAAAAAATACTCAACATACATCGCTGAAAAGTACCAGGAGCATTACATAGACCGAATGGCATCCTTCTGTATGCAAATGTGCCAAATGGACAGGTAAATGTTGTCTTTTCTTGATCCTCAGGGGCTATATGGATTTGGAAATAACCCGAATTGCCATCAAGGAAACAATAATGGGACTTACCAGCCAATCGTTCTAACATTTGGTCAATGAAAGGTAAAGGAAAGTGGTCCTTCCGCGTGGCTTGATTCAGTCGATGATAGTCAATACAGACTCGCCAACTATTTCTCACACGTGTTGGAACCAATTCATTCCTTTCATTTGACACAACTATTATTCCTGTTTTTTAGGCACAATTTGCACTGGGCTAACCCATTTACAGTCAGATATAGGATAAATGATCCCTGAAGCAAGTAATTTACTGACTTACAATTTTACCACTTCAAGGAGAGTGGGATTCAACCGGCATTGAGATTGTCTTACAGGATTAGCCTCATCATCCAAAAGTATATGGTGCATACAAATAGATGGGATAATACCGGGAATATCAGCCACTATCCATCCTATTTCCTTTTTACACTCTCTCAAAAGTTTGATCAGTTTCAATTCCTATTGTGGAGAGAGGTTATTGGCAATAAGGACAGGAAATTGGTCAATACCCTCAAGATATGCATATTTTAAATTAGAAGGAAGTTTTTTAAGTTCAAAAACCGGTTGTTTCTAGATTGAAGGAGGGGATTTTGGGTGAGTGAGGTCCATGAAACTATCTATCTGCTCATGTTTATTCTCAAAGGAAAGAGAATCTATTGAAATGAGATTTGCAGAATCATCGATAGTCATGGGTACCTCAGAATAAAGACACTCATCAATTAAAGCACAAAATTTACATTTTTCTGAACCCACACAACATTCAAAATAAGAACCAAAACTCATATCACCCAAGGGTGAAGAAAACAAAAAGGAATCAGAGTTTGGGTTGAGGAGAGAATTGTGTGTGTGTGCATCGTTTGAGAGCACTTCCATCAAATAGATAGGAAGAGTGGAGTGCTCCTAAACGGGGTGTTTCATAGCCTCAAGGATGTTAAAAATTACCTTTTACCCTCCGAATTCCATGGACAACGTTCCATTGTGAACATTGATGATCATATTTGCTATTTTTAGGAATGGCATCCCAAGTATGAGAGGGGAATGTCCTTGGGTTCAGGTATCTTCCATCTCAAGAATGTAGAAATCAGCGGGGAATATGAGATTCTTCACTCTAACAAGGACATCCTCAATCACTCATTTTGGATGTGTTGTACTTAGGTTGGCAAGTTGCACAACAATTATTGTTGGTTGAAGATGTCCAACCTGTAGAGAAGTATACACGGAGTGAGGCATTACATTAATGGAAGCACCTAAATCTAGCATAGCATCAGAAAAGAAGGTCTCCCATATGGTACAAGGTCTGGTGAATGTGCTGGGATCCTTGTATTTGGTTGGCATTACCGGTTGAATCAAGGTCGAGACATTCCTTCCCAGGTTGACTCTCTCATTCCCCTTCAGCCTTCGTCGATGGGTGCAAAGCTCTTTAAGAAATTTGGCATAACGGGGAATTTTCTTGACTGCATCCAACAATGGAATATTAACTTGAACTTTTTTAAATGTATCCATTATTTCATTGTCAATATCAATATCAAATTTTTTCTTAGATTTAGAGAGTCTTTGAGGGAAAGGAAGAGGAATGGATTGTTCATTTGAATCATCAATGACTAGTCAATTACCATTTTTGTCTTGTTTTTCTTTACATGGAGTTTTTGAGGGTTGGGAAAGAGAGTTTTCATGAGGGGGACATACCTGCTGTGCAGAATCAGTAGAAGGAGAAACTTATTTACCACTACGAAGTGTAACTGCACATACATTACCTTTTTCCTTTGGATTGGAAATGGGTTGGGATGGTAGTTGTCCAGAACCTTGCATCTTAAGCTCACCGATGGTGTTGGCCAATTTCCCCACTTGGGTTCGTAGGTCTTGAATAGCTGATTGTGTGGTCTGTTGGAACTGAAGGTTCTGGGTTTTCATTTGTCTCACCATGTCCTCGAGGCTTGGTTAAGATTTGGGAGGAGGAGGAGGATGATTGTTTTGGGAAGTTGAAGGATTAGAATGTTTCATACCTTGGCCTTGTTGATACCAATTCTGCTTTGGGTAGCTTGAGTTTCCTCCTTGTCGGTATTGGGGTTGTGCTTGCCACCCTGGATTTGGATTTGGCCTGAATTGTTCTTGCTTGAAGGGAGACGCTTGTTGGAATGGACGACCTGGGAACACAGCTGCATAGGACTCAGATGAATCTTGAAGTTGTGGGCACTGGTCAGAAAAATGAGTGTTATCAGAACAAATCCCACAATGTAATGGAATAGAAGTAGAGAGTGAGTTACCTTGTGCTTGAGCTAATTGCCTTAGAAGGGTATGCATCTCATCAAGTTTAGTATCTACCTTTTGTTATAGGGCTGAATGACTTACATCATGAACTCCTCAGGTTGGTGCAATAGCTCGTGTACCAAATTGTTGCGCATTTTGATCCATGTTGGCTATTAAGTCACGAGCGGCAGAAGGAGTTTTGTCAACTAGGGCACCACCAGCTGCAAAATCAATCATTCCACGATCCATGGGGATAAGTCCCTCATAGAAGTATTGAATTAAAAGTTGTTCACTAATATGGTGGTGGGGGTATCTTGAGAAAAGTCTTTTGAATCTCTCCCAGTATTCATGAAGGGTGTCTCCTTGCGATTGCCTAATTCCACAGATTTCTTTCTTAATTGATGCAGTTCGGGAGTTAGGGAAGAACTTCTCTAGAATAAGTCTTTTTAGGTCATTCCAGCCCCCAATTGTGGAAGGAAAATAGTATAGCCAATCTTTGGCTACACCATCAAGGGAGAAAGGGAAGGCCCTAAACTTAATGAGGTCCTCAGACACATTTTCGGGTTTTGTGGTGGAGCACACTATGTGAAACTCCTTTAGATGTTTGTGGGGGTCCTCACCAGGAAGACCATGGAATATTGGAAGAAGGTGGATGAGACCTGATCTAAGCTCAAAGTTGGATAGTTACTCGGGATATTGGATGTACGCAGGTTGGTACTCCACATCAGGGGTAGTAAGTTCTTTTAAAGTTCGATTATTTGCAGCCATGTTTTCTTGGGTTTGATTGGGTTAAATTTTTGGTTGGTTTAGAAACACTTGAGGTTTCACAAGGGGTTCCTCAATCTTACTTTATTGACCTTCTCAAAATGCCTTGATTTGTGTGTGAAGTGACTTTTCAATCTCAGGGTCAAATTCAAGTAGTGTTTCTTTACCAGATCTTGTCATGCAACAATGATGTCTAGTTTGATTGATTGATTTTTTTTTGTGTTTTTTTTATTTTAGATTGATAAAAAAAACTTAAGAAGGGTGAAAGAAGAATAGAATGTTATACTATATAATTAGAGAGGGAGATAGAGAAGAAGAGAGAGAGAGAGAGAAAGAACACACGAAAAACCACAAAAAATAAAGACAAAACCCAAAACAAAAATAATAAAATGGGGGTGGGGTATTTAGAGGAGTACTAATAAAGAAGTAAAATAACCTAATAAAAGTAAATAATGAAATAAATGATCTTGTCTCCCCAGAAATGGTGCCAAAATTTGACCGCGTTGTCAAGCGCGTCAAATTAGTTGTTTAATTTTGACTAGAATTTCTGCAGTATAGCAGCAACCCTAGGTCGTCTCTCGACAGAGACTTAGATCATTAATTTAAAAAGAGGGTTCTTATTATGAAAGTAGAAGGTGAATTAAGATTTTTGAAACTTGGGGGTTTTATGATTAATAATGAAAATAGAAAATGAAAGCGATAAAAAAAAGTAGAAATGAACAAGATTGATTAAGCGTGATCAACCCGGGGAAGTCTCGTGATGCTCATTCTTCATCGCTTCAAGGGATGAGGTTATGATCTTTTAATCCTTTGTTTGTAACAACTAGAACTATAATTTTACTTAGTTTATACTAGGATACCCCCTAGGGTTCCATCAAAAACACATAACGATTCACCGGACACCGCCGATGATTGGGTGATTTGTGTTCGACATCATAACCGAAACTCACCAAGGAAACACAATAAGAATTCGATGTGCTCTCCAGGTTTTCATGTTATTTGATTATGATAACATGAAATAAATGTACATGGCCTTGACAGATCTTGTGTGAGTTCTATTGACCAATATGAATCACACAAGCACCACAATTAAAAGGGGGAAAAGAAAGTGGTGAATGGTGTGTAAAACATCACATGAATGGGTACCCCCAAACATGATCATATGAGTTGAGCATGAAATACCAGTACAAAGATAAATAAAAGAAGAATAGAGGATGAGGAAAAACAACATAAAACCTGGAATTAATAAGATCATTCAAATTAATACAAATTTGAAGCTCGGGATTACATCACATTCCTCCCCGGGTGATCACAAGGGGTTTAGAAACCCATGGGAGGGGAAGAAGAAGAAGATGTTGAAGTAGCACCTCCCATAGCCTCAAAAACCTCTTGGGATGTTGAGAAGACTCCTTGGGGACTCAAAAATGGAAGAACCTTGCCTCTTGGCCTAACTTGCAAATGGGGAGCCCAAGGTTCCATTTTATAGGAAAAGTGGAAGGTGGTTTTAGGCACACAGACTTCTTCAATACAATTGTACCATGCGTTTTGTCTTTCAGACAGTCTTATCTAGATTTGGAGAAAATAGAAACATTGTAGACCTACCTCTTAAATATCTCCACCGAAGGTTTGGCACCCTTTGGACAACTAAAACTCAAGATATTGATAAAATATAGAACACCGCATTTTACTTGGTCCAAATTTGGTGGCTTGGACAGATCAGTTCAGATGGTCCCCATAGAAGCCGAATCAGCATTGTGTTCCTTAATATGAAATGTATCCTATTACGTCTTGGACATGCCCACAAAATTGAATCCCATTTGGATGCACGGATTTCGTGTACTATGCAAAAGAGTGGACAGATGTCCATGGATCCATGCAATTTTGGCCCATTTTTCTTCCACTTCATCAAAGGCCCTCCAAATCACCTCCACCTACATTGAAACAATAAAGACAAGTAACATTTCCCATTATAATATTGATTAAAATTAATTGATTTATTCAAATATGAAGTGAAATTTATTATTATATTTGGAATATTCATTACAAAACTAGTTTAAAACTGCAGTGTACGGGTGGAAGAAAACAGTGAATCGTGGTACGATCACACCCCCACACCTAAACATTTGCACTCCTGGGCAAATTCAAATATTCAAATACAATTATTCATATATATATATATTTCCAAAATACTGAAGATTTATCATTTGAGGAAATTTTATTTAAAGTAAAGTGATCAATGCACGAACCACACCAAGGAGTTCTTCCTAGTGAAAATAGAAAAAGATGTCTCATAAATCATATCATAGCGAAATTCAAAAAGATTCATGATACCCAATTAAGAAAGGAATTTAGAAGTAAACCATGACACTAAATCTCCATGTGTGTGTGTGAAAACCATTCCATGCTATTCTTTCCCCTTGCTATCCAATAAATATATGTTATTTTAACATTTTTCAGCTTAAATGATTTTGTCACCGAACCTGTCGTACATCCTTTGCAATCATATTTCAAGACCCACTCATTTAAGCATTCCTAGAAGTCAAACCATAAGCTCCCGACCTAGATATCCGCATATGTTTCACATTTCATCACTCCCCTCATTTATTATATTTTTTTGAAGTTGCAAGTGGAAAAAATCTCACACTCATCTCTCAACCCTTGTTTGATCTCCTCATGACACTAATTGAAATAGTTATAACAAGATCAAAGGTTGAGGAAGAGTGGTTTTTTACCTGCCCAAGACACAACATTTTTTTTTGAGGGTGTACAACAGTCGGACATTAGGTACACACGCATAGGTCAATCTGGTACAGTAATGAAACATATCGGATAGGGAACAAACGTATGGAAATATCTTTTAAAGATGAAAAATATTAACCCAACATATATTTACCTTATATTAAGTAAGAAATAATCACACTTTGTGGTTTGGTGAAAAAATTTGTGGAGATATTAGTGACACAGTTTTCCCAAAAAAAACTACTCACACAAAAGGCATCAATCATCTCAAAGGTTTCACATAGATACAACCATTTATATCATTGACAGAAAACCAATTCACTAAAAATCACTCCTTGATGGTAAACTCATACACAAATTCTTTTTAGCCTTCGTTATGGTATTTTTACTTTCCCCACTTTATGGTCGCCACATCATGGAATTTGGAAATTTTTGATGGGGAAAAATAAAAATACCATAAAGAAGGAAAAAAAGAGAAAACAAAAGTAGAAAATGATGAAAAATCCTAACTAACCCAGGAATGTATCCACCCCCCAAACCTAGAATGTGCAGTGTCCTCACTGAAATAATTGAAAATGTGAGAAGGAAGGATAAAACCTGGTGTGTTTTATTGGTATGATGCGTCGAGAAGGTGGATTTCCTCCATCAGATTCTTTGGAAAATCCTCATAGAAGTGTTTAAGTTGCTACCCATTGACGGTAAGACTTAGTCCACTCTGCTCATGCAAAACCTGTATTGCACCAAAAGGGTAAACATTAGTAACAGTATAATGACCGAGTCATTGGGAACGAAGCTTACCTGGGTGGAGCTTAAGCCTGGAATTGTACATGAGGACCTTCTCACCAATATGGAACTTCCTCTGGCGAATCATGCTATCATGAATAGCCTTTGTCTTCTATTTATAGATTCGGGAGTTGTCATATGCATCACGTCGAATTTCTTCCAACTCTTGAATCTGCAGCTTTCTTTCCTCACCTGCATCTGAAAGGTTCATATTACATTTTTTAACAGCCCAATATACACGGTGTTCTACCTCCACCAGGAGGTGACAAGTTTTTCCAAACACAATCCTATATGGTGACATTCCGATCATTGTTTTAAAAGCAGTACGTTACGCCCAAAGTGCATCATCCAAGCACAAACTCCAATCTTTCCTATTGGGTTGTACGATTTTCTCCAAGATTCGCTTGACTTCTCGATTTGAAATTTCTGCTTGTCCGTTAGTTTGGGGATGATATGAAGTGGAGACTTTATGAACAACCCCATACTTACGAAGAAATTTTTTCATGTTACAATTGGAAAAATGTGAACCCTGATCACTAATGATGAATCTTGGTAGACCAAACCTACTGAAAATCTGGGACCTCACAAAATCAACAACCACTCGAGAGTCATCGGTCCTGGTGGCCTTTGCTTCCACCCATTTAGATACATAGTCAACAGCCAATAAGATGTACACAAAGACAAATGAATTTAGAAAAGGCCCCATGAAGTCAATGCCCCATGCATCGAAGATCTCACAAAATAACATGGGTTGTTGGGGCATTTCATTCCTCTTGGAGATATTCCTTGTGAATTGACAAAAACTACATGACTTGCAAAATCTATGGGCATCCCTATACAATGTTGGCCAATAAAGTCCTGAGTCAAGGACCTTTTGAGCTGTACGTTGAGAGATGAAGTGGCCCCCATAGGCCAAAGTGTGGCAGAAGGTCAAAAAAGAGGTGAAATCATGGTCAGGGACACACCGACGAACTACTTGGTCACTAAAAATTCTCCACAAGTATGGGTCTTACCAAATGTACCAATGAGAATCATGCTTAAGTCTTTGGGATTGTGAAGTTCTAAAATCAGGGGGGGGGGCCTTATATATTGCTAGAAAATTCACAATGTCCGCATACCAGGGGGTAAGGTCCACAACATCACAAAGGTTCTCATGAGGGAATAATTCTCCAATGGGTAGGGGTGAGTCAACATGATGGTCCAATGGTGGGGAAATCCTACTAATGTGGTCAGCTACAACATTCTCCACTCCTCTCTTATCTCTAATCTCAAGGTCAAAATCTTGGAGGATGAGCATCCACCGAATGAGGCGGGGCTTGGCTTCAGGTTTCTTTAGGAGGAAACGAAGGGCAGCATGGTCAGAAAACACAATCACTTTTGACCCAAGAAGATATGAACGAAATTTTTCCAAGGCAAACACAATATAAAGGAGTTCTTTTTATGTGGTTTTGTAGTTTACCTGGGCAGGGTCAAGGGTACGCGAGGCATACGCAATGACATGAGGAGCCTTTTCAACCCTTTGTGATAAAACTTCCCCAACTACAAAGTTAGAGGCATCACACATAAGCTCGAAGGGGAGATCCCACCTAGGTGGTTGGATCATGGGAGGTGATGTGAGACTCTTTTTTAGTTAATTGAACACATCCTCACAATTTTTATCAAACACAAACTCAGAATCCTTTTGTAATAACCGAGATAAGGGAAGTGCGATCTTACTAAAGTCTTTAATGAATCGGCGATAAAAACCAGCATGACCCAAGAAAGACCGCACCTCACGAACACATTTTGGAAATGGAAGGGATGAAATTAATTCAATTTTAGATTTATCAAACTGAATTCCCTTATTTGAAATGATATGACCAAGAACTATCCCCCGCTCAACCATGAAATGGAATTTTTCATAATTTAAAACAAGATCTTTTTCAATGCAGCGGCGGAGGACAAAACCTAGGTTTTCCAAACAATCATCAAAAGAAGAACCATAAACCGTAAAATCATCCATAAAGACTTCCATACAACTCTCAAGGTACTCAGAAAAAATACTCAACATACATCACTGAAAAGTACCAGGAGCATTACATAGACTGAATGGAATCCTTCTGTATGCAAATGTGCCAAATGGACATGTAAATGTTGTCTTTTCTTTATCCTCAGGGGCTATATGGATTTGGAAATAACCCGAATAGCCATCAAGGAAACAATAATGGGACTTACCAGCCAATCGTTCTAACATTTGGTCAATGAAAGGTAAAGGAAAGTGGTCCTTCCGCGTGGCTTGATTCAGTCGATGGTAGTCAATACAGACTCGCCAACTGTTTTGCACACGTGTTGGAACCAATTCATTCCTTTCATTTGACACAACTATTATTCCTGTTCTTTTAGGCACAATTTGGATGGGGCTAACCCATTTACTGTCAGATATAGGATAAATGATCCCTGCAACAAGTAATTTACAGACTTCCAATTTTACCACTTCAAGGAGAGTGGGATTCAACCGGCGTTGAGATTGCCTTACGGGCATAGCCTCATCATCCAAAAGTATATGGTGCGTACAAATAGATGGGATAATCCCAGGAATATCATCCAATGTCCATCCTATTGCCTTTTTACACTCTCTCAAAAGTTTGAGCAGTTTCAATTCCTGTTGTGGAGAGAGGTTATTGGAAATAATGACGAGAAATTGGTCAATACCCTCAAGATATGCATATTTTAAATTAGAAGGAAGTTTTTTAAGTTCAAAAACCGGTTGTTTCTCGATTCAAGGAGGGGATTTAGGGGGAGTGAGGTCCATGAAACTATCTATCTGTTCATGTTAATTCTCAAAGGAAAGAGAATCTATTAAAATGAGATTTGCAGAATCATCGATAGTCATGGGTACCTCAGAATAAACACACTCATCAATTAAATCACAAAATTTACATCTTTCTGAACCCACACAACATTCAAAATAAGAACCAAAACTCAAATCATCCAAGGGTGAAGAAAACAAAAAATAATCAGAGTTTGGGTTGAGGAGAGAATTGTGTGTGTGTGCATCGTTTGAGAACACTTCCATCGAATAGATATGAAGAATGGAGTGCTCTTCAACGGGGTGTTTCATAGCCTCAAGGATCTTAAAACCTACCTTTTCTCCTCCAAATTCCATGGACAACGTACCATTGTGAACATTGATGATCGTCTTTGCTGTTTTTAGGAATGGCATACTATGTATGAGAGGGGCATGTCTTTGGGTTCGGGTATCTTCCATCTCAAGAATGTAGAAATCAGCGGGGAAAATGAGATTCTTCAATCTAACAAGGACATCCTCAATCACTCCTTTTGGATGTGTTGTACTTCGGTTGGCAAGTTGCACAACAATTCCTATTGGTTGAAGATCTCCAAACTATAGAGAAGTATACAGGGAGTGTGGCATTACATTAATGGAAGCACCTAAATCTAGCATAACATCAGAAAAGAAGGTCTCCCCTATGGTACAAGGTCTGGTGAATGTGCCAGGATCCTTGCATTTTGTTGGCATTTCTGGTTGAATCAAGGCCGAGACATTCCTTCCCAGGTTGACTCTCTCATTCCCCTTCAGCCTTCATCGATGGGTGCAAAGATCTTTAAGAAATTTGGCATAACGGGGAATTTGCTTGACTGCATCCAACAATGGAATATTAACTTGAACTTTTTTAAATGTATCCATTATTTCATTGTCAATATCATTATCAAAGTTTTTCTTAGATTTATAGAGTCTTTGAGGGCAAGGAAGAGGAATGGATTGTTCATTTGAATTATCAATGACTATTCAATTACTATTTTTGTCTTGTTTTTCTTTACATGGAGTTTTTGAGGGTTGGGAAAGAGAGTTTTCATGAGGGGGACATACCTGCTGTGCAGAATCAGTAGAAGGAGAAACTTCTTTACTACTACGAAGTGTAACTGCACATACATTACCTTTGTCCTTTGGATTGGAAATGGGTTGGGATGATAGTTGTCCAGAACCTTTCATCTTAAGCTCACCGATAGTGTTTTCCAATTACCCCACTTGGGTTCGTAGGTCTTGAATAGCTGACTGTGTGGTCTGTTGGAACTGAAGGTTCATGGTTGCCATTTGTTTCACCATGTCCTCGAGGCTTGGTTCATATTTGGGAGGAGAAGGAGGATGATTGTTTTTAGAAGTTGGAGGATAAGAAGGTTTCATACCTTGGCCTTGTTGATACCAATTCTGCTTTGGGTAGCTTGAGTTTCCTCCTTGTCGGTATTGGGGTTGTGCTTACCACCCTGGATTTGGATTTGCCCTGAATTGTTCTTGCTTGAAGAGAGGCGCTTGTTGGAATGGACACCCTGGGAACACAGCTGCATAGGACTCAGATGAATCTTGAAGTTGTGGGAACTGGTCAGAAAAATGAGTGTTATCAGAACAAATCCTACAATGTAATGGAATAGAAGTAGAGAGTGAGTTACCTTGTGCTTGATCTAATTGCCTTAGAAGGGTATTCATCTCATCAAGTTTAGTATCTACCTTTTCTTATAGGGCTGAATGACTTACCTCATGAACTCCTTAGGTTGGTGCCATAGCTCGTGTACCAAATTGTTTTGCATTTTGAGCCATGTTGGTTATTAAGTCACGAGCGACAGAAGGAGTTTTGTCAACTAGGGAACCACCAGCTGCAGCATCAATCATTCCACGATCCATGGGGATAAGTCCCTCATAGAAGTATTTAATTAAAAGTTGTTCACTAATCTGTTGGTGGGGGAAGCTTGAGCAAATTCTTTTGAATCTCTCACAGTATTGATGAAGGGTGTCTCTTTGCGATTGCCTAATTCCACAGATTTCTTTCCTAATTGATGCAGTTCGGGAGGTAGGGAAGAACTTATCTAGAAAAAGTCTTTTTAGGTCATTCCAGCCCCCAATTGTGGAAGGAAAATAGTATAGCCAATCTTTGGCTACACCATCAAGGGAGAAAGGGAAGGCCCTAAACTTAATAAGGTCCTCAGACACATTTTGGGGTTTCATGGTGGAGCACACTATGTAAAACTCATTTAGATATTTGTGATGGTCCTCACCAGGAAGACCATGGAATTTTGGAAGAAGGTGGATGGAACCTAATCTAAGCTCAATGTTGCCTACTTACTCGGGATATTGGATGTACGCAGGTTGGTACTCCACATCAGGGGTAGTAAGTTCTTTTAAAGTTTGATTATTTGCAGCCATGTTTTCTTGGGTTTGATTGGGTTTAATTTTGGGTTGGTTTAGAAACACTTGAGGTTTCACAAGGGGTTCCTCAATGTAACTTTATTGACCTTCTCTAAATGCCTTGATTTGTGTGTGAAGTGACTTTTCAATTTCAAGGTCAAATTGAAGTAGTGTTTCTTTACAAGATCTTGTCATGCAATAATGATGTCTAGTTTGATTGATTGATTTTTTTGTTGTGTTTTTTTTATTTGAGATGGATAAAAAAAACTTAATAAGTGTGACAGAAGAATAAAATGTTATACTATAGAATTAGAGAGGGAGATGGAGAAGAAGAGAGAGAGAGAGAGAAAGAACACACCAAAAACCACAAAAAATAAAGACAAAACCCAAAACAAAAACAATCAAATGGGGGTGGGGTATTTAGAGGAGCACTAATAAATAAGTAAAAACCTAATAAAAGTAAATAAATAAAAAAATTATCTTGGCTCCCCGGAAATGGTGCCAAAATTTGAACGCGTTGTCGAGCACGTCAAATTAGTTGTTTAATATTGACTAGAATTTCTGTAGTATAGCAGCAACCCTATGTCGTCTCTCGACAGAGCCTTAGATCATTAATTTAAAAAGAGGGTTATGATTATGAAATTAGAAGGTGAATTAAGTTTTGTGAAACTTGTGGGTTTTATGATTAATGATGAAAATATAAAATGAAAGCGATAAAACAAAGTAGAAATGAACAAGATTGATTAAGCGTGATCAACCCGGGGAAGTCTCGTGATGCTCATACTTCATCTATTCAAGGGATGAGGTTATGATCTTTTAATACCTGGTTTGTAACAACTAGAACCAGAATGTTACTGAGTTTATACTAGGATACCTACTAGGGTTCCGTCGAAAACACATAACGATTCACCGGACACCGCCGATGATTGGGTGATTTGTGTTCGACATCATAACCGAAACTCACCAAGGAAACACATGAAGAATTCGATGTGCTCTCCATGTTTGCATTTTATTTCATTGTGATACCATGAAATAAATGTACATGGCTTTGACAGAGCTTGTGTGAGTTCTATTGACCAATATGAATCACACAAGCACCGCAATTGAAAGGGGGAAAAGAAAGTGGTGAACGGTGTGTGAAACATCACATGAATGGGTACCCCCAAACATGATCATATGAGTTGAGCATGACATACCAATACATAAATAAATAAAAAAAAATATAGGATGAGGAAAAACAACATAAAACATGGAATTAAAAAGATCATTCAAATTAATACAACTTTGAAGCTCGGGATTACATCACATTCCTCCTCGGGTGATCACAAGGGGTTTAGAAACCCATGGGAGGGGAAGAAGAAGAAGATGTTGAAGTAGCACCTCCCATAGCCTCCAGAACATCTAGGGATGTTGAGAAGACTCTTTGGGGACTCCAAAATGGAATCACCTTGCCTCTTGGCCGAAATTGAAAATGGGGAGCCCAAGGTTCCATTTTTTAGGAAAATTGGAAGGTGGTTTTAGGCACATGAATTTCTTCAATACACTTGTACCACGCGTTTTGGACTTCAGACAGTCTTATATCTCTTTGGAGAAAATATAAACGTTGTATCCCTACCTCTTGAATATCTCCACCGAAAGTTTGGCACCCTTTGGACAACTACAACTCAAGATATTGATAAAATATAGAACACCACATTTGACTTGGTCCAAATTCGGTGGCTTGGACAGATCAGTTCAGATGGGCCCCATAGAAGCATAATCAACATTGTTTTCCTTAATATGAAATGTATCCTATTAAGTTTTGGACATGTCCAAAAAATTTCATCCCATTTGGATTCACGGATTTTGTGTACTATGCAAAACAGTGGACATATGTCCATGGATCCATGCAATTTTGGCCCATTTTTCTTCCACTTCATCAAAGGCCCTCCAAATCACCTCCACCTACATTGAAACAATAAAAACAAGTAACATTGCCCATTATAATATTGATTAACATTAATTTATTTATTCAAACATGAAGTGAAATTTATTATTATATTTGGAATATTCATTACAAAACTAGTTTAAAACTGCAGTGTAAGGGTGGAATAAAACAGTGAATCGTGGTACGATCACACCCCCACACCTAAACATTTGCACTCCTGGGAAAATTCACATATCCAAATACAATGATTCATATATATAAATTTCCAAAATCCTGAATATTTATCATTTGAGGAAATTTTATTTAAAGTAAAGTGATCAATGCACGAACCACACCAAGGAGTTCTTCCTAGTGAAAATAGAAAAAGATGTCTCATAAATCATATCATAGAGAAATTCAAAAAGATTCATGATACCCAATTGAGAAAGGAATTCAGAAGTAAACCATGACACTAAATCTCTATGTGTGTGTTTGAAAACCATTCCATGTTATTCTTTCCACTTGCTATCCAACAAATATATGTTATTTTAACATTTTTCAGATTAAATGATTTTGTCACCGAACCTGTCCTACATCCTTTGCAATCATATTTCAAGACCCACTCAATTAAGCATTCCCAGAAGTCAAACCATAATCTCCCGACCTAGATATCCCCATATGTTGCACATTTCATCACTCCCCTCATTTTTTTTGAAGTTTCAATTGGAACAAATCTCACACTCATCTCTCAACCCTTGTTTGATCTCCTCACGACACTAATTGAAATAGTTATAACAAGATCAAAGGTTGAGGAAGAGTGGTTTTTGACCTGCCCAAGACACAACAATTTTTTTTGAGGGTGTACAATAGTCGGACATTAGGTACACATACATAGGTCAATCTGGTACAGTAATGAAACATATCGGATAAGGAACAAACGTATGGAAATATCTTTTAAAGCTAAAAAATATTAACCCAACATATATTTACCTTATATTAAGTAAGAAATAATCACACTTTGTGGTTTGCTGCAAAACTTTGTGGAGATATTAGTGACACAGTTTTACCATAAAAAAATACTCACACAAAGGGCATCAATCATCTCAAAGGTTTCACATAGATACAACCATTTATATCATTGACAGAAAACCAATTCACTAAAAATCACTCCTTGATGGTAAACTCATACACAAATTCTTTTTAGCCTTCGTTATGGTATTTTTACATTCCCCACTTTATGGGCGCCACATCATGGAATTTCGAAATTGTTGATGGGGAAAAATAAAAATGCCATAAAGAAGGAAAAAAAGAGAAAACAAAAGGAGAAAACGATGAAAAATCCTAACTAAACCAGGAATGTATCCACCCCCCACACCTAGAATGTGCAGTGTCCTCACTGAAATAATTGAAAATGTGAGAAGGAAGGATAAAACCTGGTGTGTTTTATTGGTATGATGCATCGAGAAGGTGGATTTACTCCACCGTATTTTTTGGAAAATCGTAATAGAAGTGTTTAAGTCGCTGCCCATTGACGGTAAGACTTCGCCCTCTTTGTTCATGCAAAACCTGTATTGCACCAAAAGGGTAAACATTAGTAACAGTATAAGGACCGAGCCATCGGGAATGAAGCTTAGCTGGGTGGAGCTTAATCCTGGAATTGTACATGAGGACCTTATCACCAATATGGAACTTCTGCTGGGGAATCATGCTATCATGAATAGCCTTTGTCTTCTCTTTATAGATTCTGGAGTTGTCATATGCATCACGTCGAATTTCTTCCAACTCTTGAATCTGCAGCTTTCTTTCCTCACCTGCATCTGAAAGGTTCATATTACATTTTTTAACAGCCCAATATGCACGGTGTTCTACCTCCACTGGGAGGTGACAAGCTTTTCCAAACACAATCCTATATGGTGACATTCCAATCAGTGTTTTAAAAGCAGTACAGTACGCCCAAAGTGCATCATCCAAGCGCAAACTCCAATCTTTCCTATTGGGTTGTACCATTTTCTCCAAGATTCTCTTAACTTCCCGATTTGAAATTTCTGCTTGTCCGTTAGTTTGGGGATGATATGAAGTGGAGACTTTATGAACAACCCCATACTTACGAAGAAAATTTTTCATGTTCCAATTGAAAAAATGTGAACGCTGATCACTAATGATGAATCTTGGTAGACCAAACCTACTGAAAATCTGGGACCTCACCAAATCAACAACCACTCGAGAGTCATCGGTCCTGGGGGCCTTTTCTTCCACCCATTTAGATACATAGTCAACATCCAGTAAGATGTACACAAAGATAAATGAATTTGGAAAAGGCCCCATGAAGTCAATGCCCCATGCATCGAAGATCTCACAAAATAACATGGGTTGTTGGGGCATTTCATTCCTCTTGAAGATATTCCCTATGAATTGACAACGACTACATGACTTGCAAAATCTATGGGCATCCCTATACAATGTTGGCCAATAAAGTCCTGAGTCAAGGACCTTTCGAGCTGTACGTTGAGAGCCGAAGTGTCCCCCAGAGGCCAAAGTGTGGCAGAAGGTTAAAACAGAGGTGAAATCATGGTCAGGGACACATCGACGAACTACTTGGTCACTACAAATTCTCCACAAGTATGGGTCATCCCAAATGTACCAACGAGAATCATGCTTAAGTCTCTCGGATTGTGAAGTGCTAAAATCAGGGGGGACCCTATATGTTGCTAGAAAATTCACAATGTCCGCATACCAGGGTTAAGGTCCACAACATCACAAAGGTTCTCATGAGGGAATAATTCTCCAATGGGTAGGGGTGAGTCAACATGATGGTCCAATGGTGGGGAAATCCTACTAATGTGGTCAGCTACAACATTCTCCACTCCTATCTTATCTCTAATCTCAAGGTCAAACTCTTGGAGGAGGAGTATCCATCGAATGAGGCGGGGCTTGGCTTCAGGTTTCTTTAGGAGGAAACGAAGGGCAGCATGGTCAGAAAACACAATCTCTTTTGACCCAAGAAGATATGAACAGAATTTTTGCAAGGCAAATACAATAGAAAGAAGTTCTTTTTCTTTGGTTGTGTAGTTTACCTGGGCAGGGTCAAGGGTATGCGAGGCATATGCAATGACATGAGGAGCCTTTTCAACCCTTTGTGATAAAACTGCCCCAACTGCAAAGTTAGAGGCATCACACATAAGCTCGAAGGGGAGATCCCACCTAGGTGGTTGGATTATGGGAGGTGATGTGAGACTATTTTTTAGTTAATTGAACGCATCCTCACAATTTTTATCAAACAAAAACTCAGAATCCTTTTGTAATAATCGAGATAAGGGAAGTGCGATCTTACTAAAGTCTTTAATGAATCAGCGGTAAAAACCAGCATGACCCAAGAAAGACCGCACCTCACGAACACATTTTCGAAATGGAAGGGGTGAAATTAATTCAATTTTAGATTTATCAACCTGAATTCCCTTATTTGAAATGATATGCCCTAGAACTATCCCCCGCTCAACCATGAAATGACATTTTTTATAATTTAAAACAAGTTCTTTTTCAACGCAGCGGCAGAGGACAGAACCTAGGTTTTCCAAAAAATCATCAAAAGAAGAACCATAAACCATGAAATCATCCATAAATACTTCCATACAACTCTCAAGGTACTCAGAAAAAATACTCAACATACATCGCTGAAAAGTACCAGGAGCATTACATAGACCGAATGGCATCCTTCTGTATGAAAATGTGCCAAATGGACAGGTAAATGTTGTCTTTTATTGATCCTCAGGGGCTATATGGATTTGGAAATAACCCGAATAGCCATCAAGGAAACAATAATGGGACTTACCAGCCAATCATTCTAACATTTGGTCAATGAAAGGTAAAGGAAAGTGGTCCTTCCGCGTGGCTTGATTCAGTCGATGGTAGTCAATACAGACTCGCCAACTGTTTTGCACACGTATTGGAACCAATTCATTCCTTTCATTTGACACAACTATTATTCTTGTTTTTTAGGCACAATTTTCACTGGGCTAACCAATTTACTGTCAGATATAGGATAAATTATCCCTACAGTAAGTAATTTACTGACTTCCAATTTTACCACTTCAAGGAGATTGGGATTCAACTGGCGTTGAGATTATCTTATGGGCTTAGCATAATCATCTAAAAGTATATGGTGCATACAAATAGATGGGATAATCCCAAGAATATCATCCAATGTCCATCCTATTGCCTTTTTACAGTCTCTCAAAAGTTTGAGCAGTTTCAATTCCTATTGTGGAGAGAGGTTATTGGAAATAATGACGAGAAATTGGTCAATACCCTCAAGATATGCATATTTTAAATTAGAAGGAAGTTGTTTAAGTTCAAAAACCGGTTGTTTCTGGATTCAAGGAGGAGATTTAGGGGGAGTGAGGTCCATGAAACTATCTATCTGCTCATGTTTATTCTCAAAGGAAAGAGAATCTATTGAAATGAGATTTGTAGAATCATCGATAGTCATGGGTACCTCAGAATAAACACACTCATCCATTAAAGCACAAAATTTACATTTTTCTGAACCCACACAACATTCAAAAGAAGAACCAAAACTCAAATCATCCAAAGGTGAAGAAAACAAAAAATAATCAGAGTTTTGGTTGAGGAGAGAATTGTGTGTGTGTGCATCATTTGAGAGCACTTCCATCGAATAGATAGGAAGAGTGGAGTGCTCTTCAATGGGGTGTTTCATAGCCTCAAGGATGTTAAAACGTACCTTTTCTCCTCCGAATTCCATGGATATCATACCATTGTGAACATTGATGACTGTCTTTGCTATTTTTAGGAATGGCCTCTCAAGTATGAGAGGGGAATGTCCTTGGATTCGGGTATCTTCCATCTCAAGAATGTAGAAATTAGCTGGGAAAATGAGATTCTTCAATCTAACAAGTACATCCTCAATCACTCCTTTTGGATGTGTTGTACTTCGGTTGGCAAGTTGCACAACAATTCCTGTTGGTTGAAGATCTCCAACCTATAGAGAAGTATACACGGAGTGAGGAATTACATTAATGGAAGCACCTAAATCTAGCATAGCATCAGAAAAGAAGGTCTCCCCTATGGTACAAGGTCTGGTGAATGTGCCGGGATCCTTTCATTTGGTTGGCATTGCTGGTTAAATCAAGGCCGAGACATTCCTTCTGAGGTTGACTCTCTCATTCACCTTCAGCCTTCGTCGATGGGTGCAAAGCTCTTTAAGAAATTTGGCATTAAGGGGAATTTTCTTGACTACATCCAACAATGGAATATTAACTTGAACTTTTTTAAATGTATCCATTATTTCATTGTCAATCTCATTATCAAAGTTTTTCTTAGATTTAGAGAGTTTTTGAGGGAAAGGAAGAGGAATGGATTGTTCATTTGAATCATCAATGACTATTCGATTACCATTTTTGTCTTATTTTTCTTTACATGGAGTTTTTGAGGGTTGGGAAAGAGAGTTTTCATGAGGGGGACATACCTGCTGTACAGAATCAGTAGAAGGAGAAACTTCTTTACCACTACGAAGTGTAACTGCACATACATTACCTTTGTCCTTTGGATTGGAAATGGGTTGGGATGGTAGTTGTCCAGAACCTTGCATCTTAAGCTCACCGATGGTGTTTGCCAATTGCCCCACTTGGGTTCGTAGGTCTTGAATAGATGACTGTGTGGTCTGTTGGAACTGAAGGTTCTAGGTTTCCATTTGTTTCACCATGTCCTCAAGGCTTGGTTTAGATTTGGGAGGAGGAGGAGGATGATTGTTTTGAGAAGTTGGAGGATAAGAAGGTTTCATACCTTGGCCTTGTTGATACCAATTCTGCTTTGAGTAGCTTGAGTTTCCTCCTTTTCAGTATTGGGGTTGTGCTTGCCACCCTGGATTTGGATTTGGCCTGAATTGTTCTTGTTTGAAGGGAGGCGCTTGTTAGAATGGACGCCCTGGGAACACAGCTGCACATGACTCAGATGAATCTTGAAGTTGTGGGCACTGGTCATAAAAATGAGTGTTATCAGAACAAATCACACAATGTAATGGAATAGAAGTAGAGAGTGAGTTACCTTGTGCTTGAGATAATTTCCTTAGAAGGGTATGCATCTCATCAAGTTTAGTATCTACCTTTTGTTCTATGGCTGAATGACTTACCTCATGAACTCCTCAGGTTGGTGCAATATCTCGTGTACCAAATTGTTGTTCATTTTGATCCATGTTGGCTATTAAGTCATGAGCGGCAGAAGGGGTTTTGTAAACTAGGGCATCACCAGCTGCAACATCAATCATTCCACGATCTATGGGGATAAGTCCCTTATAGAAGTATTGAATTAAAAGTTTTTCACTAATCTGGTGGTGGGGGCAGCTTGAGAAAAGTCTTTTGAATCTCTCCCAGTATTCATGAAGGGTCTCTCCTTGCGATTGCCTAATTCCACAGATTTCTTTCCTAATTGATGCAGTTCAGGAGGCGGGGAAGAACTTATCTAGAAAAAGCCTTTCTAGGTCATTACAACCCCCAATTGTGAAAGGAAAATAGTATAGCCAATCTTTGGCTACACCATCAAGGGAGAAAGGGAAGGCCCTAAACTTAATGAGGTCCTCAGACACATTTTGGGGTTTCATGGTGGATCACACTATGTGAAACTCCTTTAGATGTTTGTGAGGGTCCTCACTAGGAAGACCATGGAATTTTGGAAAAGTTGGCTGCTTCCTCGGGATATTGGATGTACGCAGGTTGGTACTCCACATCTGGGGTAGTAAGTTCTCTTAAAGTTCGATTATTTGCAGCCATGTTTTCTTGGGTTTGATTAGGTTCAATTTTGGGTTGGTTTAGAAACACTTGAGGTTTCACAAGGGGTTCCTCAATGTTACTTGATTGACCTTCTCTAAATGATTTGATTTGTGTGTGAAGTGACTTTTCAATTTCAGGGTCAAATTCAAGTAGTGTTTCTTTACCAGATCTTGTCATGCAACAATGATGTCTAGTTTGATTGATTGATTGTTTTTTTGTTTTTTTTTTGATTTGAGATGGATAAAAAAACTTAAGAAGGGTGAAAGAAGAATAGAATTTTATACTACAGAATTATAGAGGGAGATGGAGAAGAAGAGATAGAGAGAGAGAGAGAAAGAAAGAACACACCAAAAACAACAAAAAATAAAGACAAAACCAAAAACAAAAACAATCAAATAGGGGTGGGGTATTTAGAGGAGTACTAATAAAGAAGTAAAATAACCTAATAAAAGTAAATAAAGAAAAAAAATGATCTTGGCTCCCCAGAAACGGTGCCAAAATTTTACCGCGTTGTCGAGCACGTCAAATTAGTTGTTTAATTTTGACTAGAATTTCTACAGTATAGCAGCAATCCTAGGTCATCTCGCGACGGAGCCTTAGATCCTTAATTTAAAAACAGGGTTCTGATTATGAAAGTAGAAGGTGAATTAAGTTTTGTGAAACTTTGGGGTTTTATGATTAATGATGAAAATAGAAAATGAAAGCGATAAAACAAATTAGAAATGAACAAGATTGATTAAGCGTGATCAACCCGGCGAAGTCTCGTGATGCTCATCCTTCATCGCTTCAAGGGATGGGGTTATGATCTTTTAATCCCTGGTTTGTAACAAATAGAACCATAATGTTAATGAGTTTATAATAGGATACCTCCTAGGATTTAGTCCAAAACACATAATGATTCACCGGATACCGCCGATGATTGGGTGATTTGTGTTCGACATCATAACCGAAACTCACCAAGGAAACACATAAAGAATTCGATGTGCTCTCCAGGTTTGCATTTTATTTCATTGTGATACCATGAAATAAATTTTCATGTACTTGACAGAGATTTTGTGAGTTCTATTGACCAATATGAATCACACAAGCACCGCAATTGAAAGGGGGAAAAGAAAGTGGTGAACGGTGTGTGAAACATCACATGAATGGGTACCCCCAAACATGATCATATGAGTTGAGCATGACATACCAGTACATAACTCAATAAAATAAGAATATAGGATGAGTAAAAACAACATACAACCTGTAATTAAAAAGATCATTCAAATTAATACAACTTTGAAGCTCGGGATTACATCACATTCCTCCCCGGGTGATCACAAGGGGTTTAGAAACCCATGGGAGGGGAAGAAGAAGAAGATGTTGAAGTAGCACCTACCATAGCCTCCATAACCTCTAGGTATGTTGATAAGACTCCTTGTGGACTCTCAAATGGAATCACCTTGCCTCTTGGCCGAACTTGCAAATGGAGAGCCCAAGGTGCCATTTTATAGGAAAATTGGAAGGTGGTTTTAGACACACAGATTTATTCAATCCACTTGTACCACGTGTTTCGGCCTTCAGACAGTCTTATATCTCTTTGGAGAAAATATAAACTTTTTATCCCTACCTCTTTACTAGCTCCACCGAAAGTTTGGCACCCTTTGGACAACTAAATCTCAAGATATTGATAAACTACAGAACACCAAATTTGACTTGGTCCAAATTCTGTGGCTTGGATAGATCAGTTAGTATGGGCCCCATAGAAGACGAATCAGCATTGGGTACCTTAATATGAAATGTATCCTATTATTTTTTTGACAGGCCCACAAAATTTCAGCCCATTTGGAGGTACGGAGTGCATGTAATATGCAAAACAGTGGACAGATGTCCATGGATCCATGCAATTTTGGCCCATTTTTCTTCCACTTCATCAAAGGCCCTCCAAATCACCCCCACCTACATTGAAACAACAAAAACAAGTAACATTTACCATTATAATATTGATTAAAATTAATTGATTTATTCAAACATGAAGTGAAATTTATTATTATATTTTTAATATTCATTACAAAACTAGTTTAAAACTGCGGTGTAAGGGTGGAATAAAATAGTGAATCGTGGTACGATCAGGCATGATATCCATACCCATGCCTAGATTATGTATTTCATGCATTGTGAATAATAATGCAGTCTCGTAGTCTACTATGTTGACTAACTATAAGGAAATAGACATGTTTATCTCAAATAATCCTACTCATAGATTTTTGATTTTTCTAGTAAATATTGAATAAGATAGATGGGAACATCTTATCTAATTCATCCAATTATTAGAGAGCATTTTGTTTCAATCATGTAAGTTAATAAGATATTAATATATAAATTATATATGTATGGACATAAACTTCCTCAGTGTTTCTCAATTGAGGTACCAAATTTCATAACCATCATAAATGAGGAAAAATCAAAACTTTATTAATAAAAATCTACCACCAAATCAATACCATACCCATCCTCCCACTGATTAGCCTAAACACAAATATAAAACTGGTAAGGTATAAAACAATGAAGGATTATATGCGAGATTACTTATTAACTTAGTTAATGGGTATTAATATAAAATTTTTACCTTTACTATACTACTTCCATATTTTATAAAATTTCATGTAGTAAACATAGTGGGTTATGCAGAAAAAACTGTTTTGTGCTTTATTAGGGAAACTCAACATCTTTATATGATCCCCAACTAATTCTAATATTCACATGTTATTAGAACCCATAAATCTAGTTTGTGATAGTCATCTAGAGAAAAATAAAGGTCATACATTGAGGGATTAATTATCATTTCATTCTATGAAATATATAGACCACATGAATGAATGAGAAAATGAGTATGTATTTTGTGTAACATGAAATACTGAACAATCATAATATATTTTAATAATAATCAACAATACTATACATAAAAATCAATATTTACTATATTGAATCTATAAAATACCCATAATATTCTATGATTATTGCATTTTGTTGGTCTTATTAATCCTTTTATATGTCACTTAACATTTTTAACATATTAATGTGAGAATATGATAAATATTTCCACTAAAAAACTTTAGAGAAATTACATCTATGAATATTTTTTTGAATAATGGTAGAATTTATGATTCATAATTCTTATATATAAAATTATATTCATCACTATTTTTAAGAAAAATATAATGTTACATTATTAATTATTATTTTAAATACATGAATTATTATAATATTGAAAATAACATTAATTGATGATAAACTATGTAGTGAAGGTATAAAACCTCCCTATTAGTGAATGGGGTAGAGTATCACATTAACTTGGTGTTCCCCATGGTCATATCCATCAGGAAAAATGATTTCATTCATAATTTAAATCTAATGGTGTGAGAATTTTAAGACAAGTGTTTGTGTGTGCATGAATTAGAAACAAGAAATCCAAACTGATTTGAGAAAAAACAAAAGTAATGAAAAAACATTTTAAGAATAAAACGAAGAAACAATGGGGGTATTGGGATTGGTTTCCATACTTTATTTACTTATGATTTAATTAATAATTTTGTTCTTAGAACACTCACTAATCATTTCAAAGTTACCTCTCAATTCACTCTTCCATTTCTTAGTGCAATCACAGGTCCCTAATTTTTCCTATAGAAACTACACCAAATTAATTAAGCTCTTTATATCCATGATATGGGCCTTAGCATCCTTATAAAATCTCTTTATTTTTAGAACTAGGTCCCTACTCTAAGTTCATGGGATTTAATTTCCACTTTTCTCCTTTATCCTCTCCCCCATGTTCATATAGTAGTTGATTAGTCTATCATTGAATTAATAATGGATGTAAAATATATAATAAATCAGATTCATTCAAGCATTAACAATAATCCACAAATACACATCACCCTTCCCCACTAGGTTCTTAGACACAAATGATCATGAAAAAATATTTAGAATTGAATATAATATAAGGTTATTCTCTAATGGAAGGTGGAGAATCTTCCTCTAAGGGCCTTAGTAAACAAGATCATTCATCCTCTCTGGTTCAACATCCCGTTTGATCTTCTAATCCTTGATTCTAAATCCAGCACATGGGTTCTTCAATATGTACTTTATCTCACCTTATATGATCATTCCACATGGACATAGAGTGATGATGTCTCTCCATGTTCCTAATAAATTTAATTTCCCTTGGTGAAGTTTCACACCCTTTACCCACTTGGACCATCTTCTATTCCCTTGGAACAATTTCCATGTGTCTAGGTTGTTAATTTATTTCTTGATTTAGTTAGGAAATAATGTTTTAGGAATATTATTTCCCAATAATATTTGAATATTCTTCACATAGAATCTCCACGGATCAATAGCCCACAATGATTGACTTCCCTTCATTCCTTCTGGATTAATCGTTTTGAGTAGTTGTCAAGTTATTTTGTGGAAACATCAAAAATTCCAGATTACATAGGATACATTATAAGTTGAATTTATGTAATTATGAAATTGGATCCATAATAGTTTGTTGTAATCTACATATCCTATATTGGAGTCTATAATTATATTTTTTTGACAATGTATTCTCAAGTTGGTCTCCTTTGGTAACATTTAGGAAGTTGGTGTAACATGTGTTATAACCACATATTTTATTGGATCATTGAAATATTCTAAAAATGGAATTCCAGTCATGTTGGTGTGGGAATAGTGTCACATACTCGACCCCAAAAGATTGAAATCATTTCCTGAAACATGGTGTGCAATTTTTTTCATAAAAACATGCCTACAAAAAGAAGGAAATTGCACATCTTGTCCCAGTACAGAGGATCATCTCAGTTTAGGTTCTTGGAAAATCAGATGCTACTCAAGTACTTCTTCTGAAAACATGGAAGGGTTAAGCTTCAACTTGGTGTCATCACAAAGAGTTCTTATGGCTTGATCACATCTACTTCAAACCTGTAAAACATAAATTTAAACGCAGGGTGAGCATAAAAATGCCAAGTAAGGGGTTTTAAAATATTTGGAGAAAATTCAACTTTAAAACAACCACCTCAAGAAAAAACATAAAATAATTCTTAAGAGATAGATTTAACATTTTGAGGCACACCGTCAATATTTTCTAAGGTTACTTGCAGACATTTTTCCAAAAGACCATTTTCATAAAAGATAGTTGTGCTTTCTAGAAATCATGAATCAGAGTGAGCATGTGTATGTAAAAAATGAGATGTGCATAATTCATAACTTAGTCAAGACGACTCCAAAATCTTTTTTAAGAGTATAAGCATTCATATCATGATTCATTAAAGCATAAAAAGAGATTCATATGACCTTAACATTAGATACTCTTCGCTTGTATAACTTTCCATTTGCACACTTGATTATGCCTTATGATCATAAAATATTCTTAATTAAGGATGCACAATCCCTTAGTTGATCATTTACTATTCCATAGTGAGGAAATGTATAATGCTGGACTTTGTCAGGGCCTTGTTCTAAGACTGTATGGGTAAAAACCTAACATAATTGTGGTTAACTACCACACATAGTTGTGAACAAATCTAGCATTATGTTCCACATCATTTCACTTAACTCATGAGACTTCATCACTTTACCCAACACATTGGAGAATTGTATAACTCCAGGCACACCCGTCACATCATTTCAAGTCCAATACATTCCTCATATGCCTTAGTATGGTCTCATATTTGTCAGGTCTTATACTTACATTCTTATTCCATAATCCTTTTTACATACATGTTCATAACAGAATTGGTTCATGCCAAAAAGAACTAGACTTTTTGGCATTATATTAAATGGTGACATGTATAAACTAAAATAACATACTCATGCACATGTAATAAGAACTAGTACACATAAAATAATGGGGTGTCACATGAAATAACAACTCTTGCATTTAATCCCTTAAGAATGTGGCCTGTCCTAAACCATGTTGATATGTTTTAGCTTTGAAATAATCATTAGATCCATGAAATGTAAATTATTATATAAGATTAAAACACAAAATTAAAAACCAAAGGAATTTTATTGTGAAACAATTAAAACATGGATTATTTCATATAAAGTGTTTCTGCATAAAATAAATATTTAAACATGTAATCTCATGCATGAATGTACATTTATACTTGAACATGAAAAACCATCATAACAATTACTTGATAAACCGAATTTGAAATGCATATGTATTCATATAAATTTGATAATTATGTAAAAATGTTTATGTATACATAATGTATATATTTGGGGATCTGCGCAATCCAAAACAAGATTTGCAACTGTTTCTATCTTCATAACCATGGTTTAAATTCAATAAGGATAGGTTTTGTGAAATCTCAGTTGTAATATATTTATATAACCCTACATACATGAATTGTAAATAAGAGTATACTTAAAAATAATACATGAGGAACTAGACCCCTTGCATGTGTTTAATGTTTTTGAAAACATCACTTAAAAAGGAAGGATCACCCTTCAAAGATCATATCCTGAAATGTCTTGTTGTATACATATTTATATGAATATATATAATTTTTTTTTTGAAATTATAAAATGGGTTGAGATGAAACCATATACAAATACATATCTCTATGAGGTAAATAAATTAGATAATAAGGGTTTATATATAAAAATTGAACTATGAAACCTCTTGCAAGTGTTGTCTACTCAAAACACATTTAGAAAATTCATCATGAGTTAAGATTTAGAAAAAAATATGAAATGGTATATATATACATATAACCCCGTATATACATAAAGATAAAAGAGTTTTAAAAAATTGAAAACATAACATGTGGATCCCTTACCTGACTTCGGGTGTGCAAGAAGGATGGGTAGGAAATGTTTTCTCCTCCAGAGGAAGAAAACCAATGATTTTGGGTGCAATAAAACAAGGTTTATATAGGTGGTATTTCATATATTTCATATATATAATGTATCATAAATATAATATATAAACAAAGACTTTAAACTTGACCGAAATAAAACAACCCAACATGTTTCTTAAAGAGAGAGCTTAAAGAAACAAACAGTGATTATAATACATACATATATATAAAACATGTGAAAAATTATACTGAAACAAAATAAAGTAAACTCAAAAATAAATAGAGTAAAATAAAAGAGATCGGGGAGATATTTTGGGTAGAAGTCAAGGTCATGAGGCCATAAAATAGCGGGCAATACAAGATGGAGGAGAAGATAAAAAAATGGATAAAATACCAGTGGGTGGCCACTGGTTTTAGCATAACGGGGAAGAAAATGTAGAAGAGAAAACCGGGGAAAAATAGAGGGTTCAGATCGCTTGAGTCTTGATCGGATGGTTGGGAGGATTCCGTGGGTTTAAAAAAAGAAGAACGGTCGAGATTGGATACTGAATCAGATCAGACAGATGAGGCAAGGCGTGGGATTTAAAAACTGTGTGAATGACTACGATTGGACTTCATGTAGATCAGATGGTCAATAGGAAGCACTGTAGCACTCCAGGGTCACGGAGGATTAGAAGCGAGATCGGGATCAACGGACTGGATCACGCGTGATGTGATCCAACATCCAAGATCGTGTTTCGCCCAAAAAATCCTCTCTTCCCACATCGAAACGGGGAGATGCGCGCTACTTCTTTATAAGCCCGAGGCTCTGCTACACCCTTAAAAAATCATAACAGAAACGGAATAGGGGTCTTACACACGGGCTCCCGCTCCCTTGTAGGCCTCGGCCTACCCATCTTCTCCACGACCATACACCCACGGTGTCACCCTCAAGCGTTCCATCTCTCCTATGCACCCTTCGAGGTACCCATGCTCGGCCAGCCTTGGCTTGGGATGAGGGCTAGCCTCATCCAACGTGTGTGTGCTTCCTCCCACGGTCTAGCTGTAAAGGGCTGGCCAAATGGGTTAATATTTTTATTAACCCAAATTTTCAAAATGACCATCTAAAAAACAGAATATCCTTACTTTCATAAAATTTGATTTATTTATATCTTTACACAAACCAAACTATATAAATTTTAATTAATAAAAGTAAAAAAAATTTAAAATTCCAAAAAATTATAAATACTTTTCTTTGAATTAAAGTGGAAAAATATAACAAAACTTTACAATTTTAAAATTTCATGTTTCCTAAAGATAAGTTCAATTAAATATGTTCAATGATAGGATTTCAAATCACTCCATCACTTAAAATGTTTGAAGGTGATTTTATACATAGAGAAAATCATTAAATAATAAGTTCAAAAGAAAGAAATATTTATAATTGTCATACAAGTGATCAGTTTACAAAAACCACAATGTATAAATATTTGAAAACATTTAGTTTTGAAATCATAAAATATAAATAAGATTTAATGACTTTAACGTATTTTTGAAATAATTCAAAAATTCAATATTCACAGTCAATCAAACTACAATTACCGATGGATATAATTATAGCTATTGTAAACTCAAAGATTACTTAAATGGAAATGATCGAATTTTAGGTCTTATAAATATGAAATTAGGGTATTCCAACTTCAAACACCGAGACACAGAAGATGGTGCTCTTCATCCCCCAAACACTTAGTACGATTGTTGCGGTTCTGGTTATAATGTTCATAGTCATGGAAGATCCGAAGGAAATCCACTTCTTTCTTGGCATGTTTGTGGTGATGTGGGGTCTATTGGTGATCGTTATTGGGCCTACTTATAGGAATTTTTGGTTAGTTATGGTCCTTAGTCCTTGTTTCCATGTATCCATTTCCAGTGTTTTAAATTAATAACATGTTTTGTGTTTTATTTTGTGGGCATTGCTTATATAAAAAGGAAATTAAGCCAAGAGTAATAATTAAAACTATTATTAATTCTGAAATTTAGTTTGGGGTGTCACATTATCCTCTCCTTCAAATAATTTCACCCTCACAATTCTATTACACCCATAAGCAAATACCCGAAAAAAATAGAGAGACTTTATGCTCGAGGACCCCTCCTTGAGGTCCACCATTGCGGATAATCCACTGAAGTTTCTAGCTGGATCCCTAGGTTAGTTCCCAGTTCCTCGATCTCCTTGGCCCATATACACCATGACCAGCTGGGGTCAAAACTATGAATAAAGCATTCGGTCTTCTAAATATTTTCATGGGAGGTGTAGAGATTAGAGATTTGGGAGTGAACTACCTCTCTATAAATCTCCCAAACCACCTATCATTTTAACACTTTGAATTCATAAATCATCCCATACATATTGAAACTCAGGACCTGGAGCAGATAAGTTGCTCGAGAGTCTCCCTCCAAGGCAGCTTCATGAAACTTCTCCAGAGCTAGGTGGTTCTCGGACAAGGTGAAGTAAAAGAAGAGACCTTCATGGTACTCTTCTAGTTGTACAGTTGCTATGTGGCGATAAACATGACCATTTCCATAGTAGGTATGAAGGATGTTCGGGCTAAGGGATACATTATAAAGATGTTTTCAATACAAGTGCAGGTTGGAAAAAGGGTTGTAGTATTCTGAACATGTCTTGGTGATTATATATTCTAGCAATTCAATAGGAAGTGATAAAAGGCATATTGATGAACTCACGTTTTCCATCTAAAAAAAAGGGACATGTAAAGCATAACTAGATTACAATAGAGACATTACTTTTATAGAAGCATAATAAGATACCAACACATAAAACATAACATGATTCATTTAGTAAAGCTCATAAAATCGATGTGTTACATAATCATCGTGACATATTTTCACAGGTACTACCACTGTTAGTGATTTCTTGGGTTCCTAATTAAACAAATCCCCAAGGTGGTTCCAAATGTTTTGATCTCTTGTGTCTAGATGCAACACAAGCAACTAGGATCAGACCCTTGTGAACATTTATGGTTCAGAGTGAGGAAGGAATGACGTGTATGAAGTTGGGAAACATTGGAATGAACTATATGTCAATAGTGTAAATGAGTAGGCTCGTCCTTGAGAGATTCAAAGTCCATAAGTTTACCACAGAGACCATAGGTAAAAATTTGACCAAGGTATGCTTCTCAGAGGTCACCCCCTTGTACAGCCTCTTCAAAGACCTCTCAAGAAGAAGCATTATCAGCAAGGGTAAAGCAACTAAACAAACCCTAGAGGTATTTTCCTTGCTGTGAATAGAATAGAAATTGGGCATGCAACATAAAAATATAATCAAGGCTTTCTCCTCGGTGAAGTTGGAGTACATGAAGAGAATTGGACACATGGTAGAGGGTTTTTCATGATAGACGAATGTTTTCAAATGTCTCATAGTTTTCCACACATGCCTTTCCCACACAAGTTTCTAATACTTTTGTTGGAAGATACACAAGGTGTGATTCATCAGCCATCTGAAATATTGAGAAGGATTATTTTTCTTAGTATTAAGTAATTTATGGTTGCTCTAATTTTCCTGAGTTTTTCTAAACTGATCTTTTGATACCAACTGACACGATCCCGACCCCAGAAGACTGAAATAGGTTCCTGAAACATGGTGTGCAATTTTTTTTTATAAAAATAGGCCTACAAAAAGAAGGAAATTGAACATCTTGTCCAAATATAGAGGATCGTCTCAGTTTAGGTTCTTGGAAAATCAGATGCTACTGAAGTACTTCTTCTGAAAACAATGCAGGGTTAAGCTTCAACTTGGTGTCGTCACAAAGAGTTCTTAAGGCTTGGGCACAACTAATACAAACCTGTAAAAAATAAATTTGAATGTAGAGTGAGCATAAAAATTCCCAGTAAGGGGTTTTAAAACATTTGGAGAAAATTCAACATTAATACAACCACCTCGAGAACAAACATAAAACAATTATTAAGAGAGAGATTTAACATTTTGAGGCACACCGTCTATATTTTCTGAGGTTACTTGTATAATTTTTTTTCCAAAAGACCATTTTCATAAAATATAGCTGTGCTTTCTACAAAACATGAATCAGAGTGTGCATTTGTTTGTAAGAAATGAGATGTGCATAATTCATAACATAGTCAAGCCGACTCCGAAAGCTTTGCTAAGAGTATAAGAATTCATATCATGATTCATTAAATCATAAAAAGAGATTCATATGAATTTAACATTAGATACTCTTCCCTTGTATAACTTGTCATTTGCACACTTGATTATGTATTATGATCATAAAATATTCTTAATTAAGGATCCATAATCCCTTGGTTGATCATTTACTATTCCATAGTGAGGAAATGTATAATGCTGGACTTTGTCAAGGCCTTGCGCCAAGACCGTATGAGTAAAAACCCAACATAATTGTGGTTAACTACCACACATAGTTGTGAAAAATTCTATTATCATGTTCACGCATCATTTCACTTAACTCATGAAACTTCATCACTTTACCCAATGCATTGGAGCGTAGTATAATTCTGGGAACACCCTTCACATCATTTCAAGTCCAATACATTCCTCATATGCCTTAGTATGGTCTCATATTCATAGGGTATTATACTTACATTCTTATTCCATAATCCATTTTACATACATGTTAATAATAGAATTGGTTTATGCCAAAAATAACTGGACTTTTTGGATTCATATTAAACCGTGATGTGTATGAACAAAAATAACATACTCATGCACATGTAATAAGAACTAGTACACATAAAATAATTGGTTGTCACATGAAATTACAACTCTTGCATTTAATCCCTTAATAATTTGGCCTTTCTAAAACCATGTTGATATGTTTTGGCCATGAAATACTCATTAGATCCATGAAATGTTAATTGTTATATAAGATTAAAATAGAAACTTAAAAACCAAAGGCATTTTCTTGTGAAACAATTAAAACGTGGATTATTGTCTATAAAGTGTTTATGTATAAAAGAAATATTTAAACACGTGATCTCATGCATTAATGACCATTTATACTTGAACATGAAAAACCATCATACTAATTACTTGAGAAACTGAATTTGAAATGCATATGCATTCATGTAAATTTTATAATTATGGAAAAATGTTTATGTATACATTAAGTGCATATTTGGGGATCTGCGCAAGCCAAAACAAGATTTGAAACTATTTTTATCTTCATAATCATGGTTTAAATTCAATAAGCATAGGTTTTGTGAAATCTTAGTTGTAATATATTTATATAACCATACATACATGAATTTTAAATAAGGGTATACTTAAAAATAATACATGAGGAACTAGACCCCTTGCATGTGTTTTATGTTTTGAAAACATCACTTAAAAAGGAAGGATCACCATTCAAAGATCATATCTTGAAATGGCTTGTTGTATACATATTTATCTGAATATAAATACTTTTTTTTTGAAATTCTAAAACGGGTTGAGATGAAACCATATACATATACATATATTCGTGAGGTATAGAAATTAGATAAGAAGGGTTTACATATAAAAATTGAATTGTGAAACCTCTTGCAAGCATTGTGCACTCAAAACACATTTAGAAAATTCATCATGAGTTAACATTATGAAAAAATATGAAACAATATATATATACATATAAACCCATATATACATAAGGATAAAAGAGTTTTACAAATGTGAAAACATAACATGTGGACCCCTTACCTAACTTCGGGTGTGCCAGAAGGATGGGCAGGAACAATTTTCTCATACGGAGGAAGAAAACCAATGATTTTGGGTGCAAGAAAACAGGGTTTATATAGGCGGTATTTTATATATATTCATTTATATAATGTATCATAAATATAATATATAAACAAAGACATTAAACTTGACCGAAATAAAACAATCCAACATGTTTCTTAAAGAGAGATCTCAAAAAAACTAAAGGTGATTATAATACATACATATATATAAAACTTATGAAAAACTATACTGAAACAAAAGAAAGTAAACTTAGAAATAAATAGAGTAAAATAAAAGAGATTGGGGAGATCTTTCAGGTATAAGTCATGGTCGTGAGGCCATAAAATAGCAGGGATTACTAGATGGAGGAGAAGATAAAAAAATAAGAATGGGGAAAATACTAGTGGGTGGAAACTGGTTTGAGCATGATGAGGAAGACAACACGGAAGAGAGAACTGGGAAAAATGGAGCATTTAGATCACTTGAGTCTTTATTGGATGACTGGGAGGATTCTGTGGGTTAAAAAAAAGAAGAACGGTTGAGATTTGATATTGAATCAGATCAGACGGATGAGGCAAGGCGTGAGATTTAAAAACCAAGTGAACTACTGCGATTAGACTTCATGTAAATCAGACGGTCTGTAGGAAGCACTGTAGCACTCCAGGGTCACAGAGGATTAGAAGCGAGATCAGAATAATGGACTGGATCATGCATGACGTGATCCAACAACCCAGATCAAATTTTGCCCAAAATATCGCTTCCCACATCGAAATGGGGAGACGTGTGTTGCTTCCTTATAATCTCGAGGCTCCGCTACACCCTTCAGAAATCACAGTACACACGGAATGGGGGCCTTACACACGGTATCCTACTCCCCTATAGGCCCCGGCCTATCCAGCTCCGCCACGGCCTCACGCCGGCGGTGGCACACTCAAGCGTTTCATCTCTCCTATGCACCCTTCGGGGTATCCATGCTCGACTGGCCTTGACTTGGGCTGAGGGCTAGGCTCAGCCACCCTGTGTGTGTGCCACCTCCCTCATCCTAGTTGTAAGGGGCTATCCAAATGGGTTAATAATTTTATTAACCCAAATCTTCAAAATGAAAATCTAAAAAATAGAATATCCTTACTTCTATAAAATTTGATTTATTTATATCTTTACACAAACCAAACTATATAACTTTTAATTAATAAAAGTAATTTTTTTTTCAAATTCAAAAACATTATACATAATTTTCTTTGAATTAAGGTGGAAAAATATACCAAAACATTATGATTTTCAAATGTCATGTTTCTGAAAGATAAGTTCAATTAAATATGTTCAATGATAGAATTTTAAAGCACTCCATCAATTAAAATGTTTCAAGGTGATTTTATACATAGAGAATATCATTACATATTAAGTTCAAAAGAAAGAAATATTTATAATTATCATACAGGTGATAAGTTTACAAAAATCAGAATGTCTAAATATTTGAAAACATTAAGTTTTGAAATCATAAAATATAAATAAGAGTTAATGACTTTAATGTATTTTTGAAATACTTCAAAATTTCAATATTCATAGTCAATGAAACTACAATACCCGATGTTTATAATTATAGCCGTTGTAAACTCAATGGTTACTTAAATAGAAATGGTCCAATTTTAGGTCTTATAAATACAGGATTAGGGTATTCCAACTTCAAACACCAAGACACAGAAGATGGTGCTCTTCATCCCCCTGACGCTTAGTACGATTGCTGCGGTTCTGGTTATAATGTTCTTAGTCGTGGTAGATCTGAAGGAAATCCACTTCTTTCTTGGCATGTTTGCGGTGACGTGGGGTCTACCGGTGATCATTATTGGCATACTTATAGTATTTTTTGGTTAGTTATGGTCATTAGGCCTTTTTTCCATGTATCCATTTCCAGTATTTTAAATGAATAACAAGTTTTGTGTTTTATTTTGCGGGCATTTCTTAAATAAAAAGGAAATTAAGCCAAGTTTAATAACTAAAACTATTATTACTACTGAAATTAAGTTTGAGGTGTCACAAATAGCCTCAGTTTATAATTTGATGTTGTGTTTTTTTGGAAATATAATCTCAACTAGTTTATTTTTTTAATTCTAAAAAATAGAGGATCAAAAAACTAGTTACATTGGCCTTGAATTCATATCCAGTGTCAGATATCCATACCATGTTAAATATCAGGTGTATCTTGCATAATATTTTGTGAGATAGAGCTGGTGGTGGTGGAATATCAAATATTTTCCTCACATTATGTTAGATATGGTGTAGTCTTGGTAGGATAATACAATATTTATAGATGACCAGACATAACCTCACTGTGATGTTTACAAGATTACAGTAGAGCTCTAACAAACTCTCAATCCTTGATGTTGGATTCTATTAGCCCTAGAATACTAGCAATCTCCTCTTGACAACATTACATTGGACTCAACAGATGACTAGGGTTCTCCATCACACTATATATCCACATTGACCCCTTCACAAGATATGAGTTGATACAATGTTAGCAATGGAGCATGGCATAATACTTCCACCACATATTACATTGTCCCCCCAATCATATCCTTAACCCCGAAATATTAATCTTACATTGTTGTTTTGTCCTCATATTTTACCATTCACGACTTCCTTACTTTCATCAAAACTCTTATAGAATTCAATGATTCTCCTTAAAAACATGTTAATTCAAATAAAAGATTAAATTACAAAAATTCTATGCACAGATGTACAAAATTAATATATCATTCAGAAAACTAAAAAAATTATAAAAACTACCATATAATAACTATAAATATAAGAAAACACACAAATAAAAAATAAAAACAAATGAAAATAATTGTTTTTTTTGTAATTAAATAATCATATTAGATATTTTCCATAAATTGGATCATATTTGGTAAAAAAATTTAAAACAATTAATTACATTAATATATTTCCCTATTAATATATTCTAAAATCCCTTTAGATTTAAATAGAATTTCACTATAATATTCTTGATTATTTTTAAGAATAACTTAGCCTATAAATATATTTTGATTTTGATTTTAATTTTATTGGATTCTTTGTCAATCATATTTAACAGATAAGGTCTTCTAGTATTTTTATTGAGGATTATGAAATATCTTGAAAGAAAATATTTTTTTTTTGAATAAAAATTATAAAACTTACCAGATAAGGTTATCTAGAGTTTTTATTGATGATTATGAAATATCTTGAAAGAAAATAATGTTTTTTGAATAAAAATTATAAAACTATAATTTAATCTTTAACAGAGTGTCATACTATGAAATGGAATTCTTTATTGTGTTTAGACATGGGAGTTTCCTTTTTGGAAAATTTTTGTAATTATTCTTCCGTCATTGGATTTTTTTATGTCATTAGGGAATAAATAAATAAATACTATATTTATTTAAAAAGATTTTTTGACCTAGAAAACTTTATATAATCATATTTTGGGGTGTTGTGACTTAAACCCTACTTCTGGATAATTCTCCCCAATTGGGGGGAAGCCACTCGATGATCAAAATTCATCAGAGAATGGGAAATAATTGGAAAATAAGGTTTAGTTCTCTAATTCTAATTTAATTATGGATAAAATTTAACCTTCTTAAACAAGTGTGATTTCCTATTATATAGATTTATTCTTGATATGAAATTTATGTATAATGAATATTTAATAGTAATACAGATTATAAAATTGGAATTATATCAATTTTATCTACTAATTGATGTTATTTTTAGAGATAAGTTGGTTATTCATAATTTTTGTATATATTTAGAGGATCAAACTTAAAATTCACGATTAATGGAAGATATTTTTTAATAGTTTTTTTGAGATAATTTAAATGACATAACATTCTTGAAATTATAAATTATGGTTTTAGTTATAATTTATATGGATTCTTTAATGTAACTTTTTTTGAAAGTAAGAATGAATTTAAAATATAATAATTCATATTGAAAATGATATATTACTATTTTATTAAGAGATAAATATAGCAAGACCAATAAAATGATGATTAAATCAATGGTTTGGAAGGTATTAAAGGGTGGATCATTTTTGAAATACTATTTCTCTCTAAATATTCATGTATTGAAACTTACACTTATATTATTATTGTGATGAGATTAACTTAATATGAAAATTTATAAGTCATAAAATAAATTCCCTCTTCTGGTTATAATTCATGGATGTGGTCTCAAAAATTGAGTGATAGTGAAGAAGTATCATCCAATAAATTAACCATACATTGTTGGGTGGGTTATGTATTGATCCCTAGGAACAATGTAGGTCAGTAGTGTGGATCATAAAACACTATTTGATCAGCTCAATTATAAGGTAATCCTAATGGAAATTTCACTTCAGCAAGAAAAAACTACCCTAAATCAGTATTTTCAAATAAAATAAACCAAAAAATACCTTGAATATCCACGTCACCACATAGAGAGGTGTCATAGTTAGAAAAAATTAAACTCATTGGGAGTCGTCTAATGAAATATATCATGATCAGGATCTCACCATATAATTATATATTGTCGAACAACTTGGAGTTCTTGTTTGGGTGAGTGTGGTATTCCATGTGGCACCCCCTGATTGTGTGTGGGGCACGTGGGAGGGGGCATGAAGAAGTATTTTTCAACATAATTTTTTGGACTTATTTCGACATATTGAACTTATTAGAACACTGTTTGGATCATTTTGGATAAGTTTGATAGTCAAATTTTCTATTTTTCATAAAAAAGAATGCATGAGATCATGTTAAATTTCCCACATACTGATTTTTTTATGAAATACTTTCATTGGTGACATTGACACACTATGGTGGTCACTTTAGCTCCTCATAGTGATAACATAGTCTATTTTTGATTACCTGATTGATTATTGATTTAAAATTAAGGGATATATTTATTAAATATTTTATAATTCCACAAGTGTATTTTTTGATGATTTAAACTATTTGAGTATATTGTGAATTGATTTTACGTAGAATGATGTTCTTATAAAGACATTAATAAATCTGGGAGGACATGAATTACTTACAATTATTATTGTAATCATTAAATAAGATTTGAATAATTCATGTGATTAATTTGAAACACATGAAATTTAAATACTTCACTTGAATCTCATGTATTTATTTTTTTAAGATAACATGAATAAATAATATATATGATTGTAATATGTTTATGATTTTCACTTCAGATAGATAGTTTTCACTCCTTATGAATAATGTGAATAATGTGAAATTTTAAATAATTATGAGGATTTCCTATAATGAAATGATTTAATGAGGCTTATTATAAATTATATATCTTATGAAAATTATTTCAATTGATAAAATGAATTTTATTTGAATATGTGGATTGATTTTGTTTATAATACATATATATCTTGTGATGATAGGGTATCACCTTTGATATGTTATGAATAACTGATTGGTAAAATTTATTTATTTGGATTAAAATATGGAATGATTACTTAGACCACATTGTTTTAAGTTTTGTATTTATCAAGATTATGATGTAGATAAAATATGATAATGATGTGGTAATCTCTTGATGATGCTTTGAATAACCTAATATATTGTGAATTTGATCTTCTGATATTGATATTGATAATAATATTATCAAGACTTGATGAATTGACATAATCAAATATATTTCACTAACCTATTATTGGATTTTTATATGCTAAAGGATATAAAAATACTCTAGGATGATTTGAAAACTCTTGGTTATTATGTGAAAATTTCCTTGTTGTGGATAAATTAATCAAGTATTAGCTTATGATATAACTTTTCTTAATCATCTTACTTTGTATGATTAACACAATCATGTTGTAGGATTCTAATACTAAGGGTAAAATGAAACTTCTAATCTCACACTCCCCCAATGGCCTCAGTTGGAGATAGAGGAAAACATCCAAGCATATATTATCCTCTCATAGAGATCATGGTTAGGGGTAAATAATAACATATACGTATATCCATACATATTTACACCCATTGTATTAGGTTATATACCAATGATGATACACCTATTTATTTATTCTTATCATCCCTTTATGCCTTGGGTTTAAGGTATATAATGATTTACCCAAGTGTTTAGACTCTTTGTCTGACATAGCTCTATGATCGAAGTGGATAATGATGCATTAGGTACTTAATTTTTTATCACCTTAAACTCTAGGTGATTAATTATACATGGGATTTATGATTATAATTTGAGACATGATATCATTATTTTTTAATGTTTTATTTTTTATCCAACTACAATCCACATGTGTTTCAAATGAGTTCTAACATTAGTTGAGGGAGGAGTATAATGATTCACTGAATAGTTGGAGTGTCATGAACATTACCCCTTTCTAGGTTGCCAAGGTTTGCATCAAAGAATAGGTTGAGTTCATAGGTTCTTGGTAGACTCTAGTAGTATATATTTCATAAATTTCCTTATTATTATGATATTATAAAGTTTGAGTATTTTTTTAATTTAATATATTATTATTTTTGTAATCATAATTGTGGTGAGATATGGTTAGCACTGATATGAAATTAATTTTCTCTATTTATGTGATCATTGATGATGTTTGTTGAGGGGTTTGTTTTTTTATACACTATATATATTGATGATACTTGTATACACTAGTGATTTATGGATGTAAAATCACTACTAGGGATGACTATATAGAGTATTATTACTCACCCCAACATGCACACTTGAGTTCATTTAGATTATTTGATGCTTTAAGTAGATGATCTTGGATACTGGAGATTGTTAGGTGATGGTGACAGATGGATTGGAGTCCACATTATGGTGTCTACGATGTCTTCATCCATACTCAGTGTCATGACACATTATATCTATTCAAAATTTTTTATTTGTATGTGTATATTTAATCAGTTACCTTATTCTATATTTGGATATTTTTATTATATATGGATAATTACATTTACATTATTAGTTATTCATTTATACCATGATGGATAATTCTTCAAGTTAATTGGAGATATGTTTTATATAGAGGTAATTCCTCTAATTATTTTTTATATATACCTCAATCCTAATCACTATCCCCTATTCTATTTATGGATGGACTCAAGAGTTTACTTTTCAATAAGATGATAAGGGATATATTTTCAAAAAATAATTAGATTGGTTAATAATGTTATAAAAATGCATGTTTTGGGTTTGGTAACTAAGGAAATAATGTATATGTGTTAGAGTCCAATAAAGTCAAAATAGAGAACCTAGAAATAGGATGTGGTGACTGATGCATTTGAATACAATGACTCTAATATCTTAGTGACTGACTCATGAACCTAGAGAGTTTATTGTAAGGTACCATTAGGATGGATTATACATCATTTAGATTAAAGTCATAATTCTTCACATGTGATTGATTTTACTAACATTGGGGATAATTTTCATGGGGTATAAGAGATAAATCAATATTTCAATCATATTATATGAGATCAATTTAATAATTTTTTGAGAAATTTTGATTGCCTATGAGATGAAGATATTATTTTGGAGATAATGAGCAGTGTTTGTAAAGATCAATATAGAACATTGTGCATTAGTGTTCTCTATATATCAAGTTGAAACTATGATAAATGATGAGATATTTGACATAAATCTCATGTGAATTTATAGATATTGTATTTTTAGATACCTAGGTAGATACAATAATATTATTCTAGTTATGTAAATTTCTAATTTCATATGGGCATAAATAAATTCTTCTCTATATTTTAATTTTCTCTCTTCTACTACATATGAATTGACTGAAAATTTCAATTTATTACTTATGGAATATTTTAAAAATATAGGTTTTTTAGTTTGAAGTCAAGTATTAAGGATAATATTTTTTTATTGATTATAGTTACACCTATCGGTTTTTAGGATGTAATTAGGGTTTTGGGATCTGAGTATGAGTAACCCACACCTAAAACTATTTTGAAATTTTAATTCTTTGTGAAGGCTGAGATAGCTCGCACTAATGAGATATTATACAAGTTTTTATTTTTTAATGTTACCTCAATGATTATAGTTTTATGAAGATATAAGGTGAAAATAATATTTATGTGATTCAATTGGATATTTCAATGTAAATGATATATAACTTTTTGAGAATTATTTTTATGATGAAATTAATTTATAGTTAATGGAAAAATTCTATTTTTAGAAGAATTTAACCATTGAGCATACTATCTTATTTCAATATAATGGGACACCACATGAGTTATGATATAATGATTCTTGATAATACCTTGACTATATATTGATATAGTGTTGTGTAGTTATTGAGAATATTACACAAGTCTTAGTGTGATTTTATTGGGAAGACGAGTTATGTGCCTTTTTATAAATCATCTACGTGGATATCGGTTCACAAGAGAGGAATTAGATAATGATTTAATTTATTCATTTTAATTTTATATGTCTTAGAAATAGATCTAAAATATATTTTTTATTTAGGTTTTTATTGATAAAATAGAAGTTTTAATGTTATTATGATTAGAATATTTAATTTCAACCATCTGTATTATGCTTGACTTTAAACTATGACTTGAGATCTTGTAGTGAATTAATAACTATTTTGATTGATATATACTTAATTATTTTACTTAAATGTTGAGAAAACTAGGATTTGGTTTTGTATAATTAAATTTGGAAATTATATGTAATTATTTTAGTCATGTAAGTGTCACTCTAGATTTTACATGAGTTATTTTGGAGTCTAAACAGGAAATAACGTGGTTATATATATGTATCCAGGATATTCCTATTTTTATGTGGTGGTATAAATCCTTGATAAAATATTAAATATATTTTAAAATGTTTTAATGAGGTTTAATTATTATTTTTATACATTAAACTTCCTTAACAATAGCTTTCACAGCTGAGTGGTATTGACTTGAGTGAGATATCTTGTGGATGTTGATAAAATTAGGGCCAATGGAAGTCAATAATATTTAAATTTTCAAAGTTATGGATAGGGTTAATTTGATGTGATATCATAATATTTTGATGTTAGTTTGATGTAAATTTAGTCAAATAATGAGGTTTTTTATTTTCTTTAGTGTGAATTTCAACGATGTTGATATGATATCCTCAACTAGTGGACTAATGTCTTTAATGATCCAGAAGAAGAGTAAATTTAACTATGTGCCGTGAATGTATTAATTAATACTAATAATTATTAAATTATAGTAATATTTTTGGGATAAATGTAAAACTAGGTAGGATAGGATTACACTCTGATTTTCGGTGATTACTTCATGGATTTGGGTAAAGGTCAATTATATATTTTAACTGTCTTGAATGATAAGTAATGTAATGAGTAGTTATTTACATTGAGGTAAATAAGTAGTTATATAATAAATGATGTTACTATATATTATATTTTATTAATAATCATTATATGTAATTTAGGTTTTTACAACCTTTCCATGTATAAATATTGGGAAGAAAAAGAACTTTATCATCTTTCTTATCAAGCCCTGTTCATTAGTTTTTCTAAAAAGGTATTTGGTATCTCTTGAACCTTTAAAGAAAATTCTTTTTATATGTTAACTACAAGATATAATGATATTTTTAAGAGATTATTTAAAGGTAAATGTATTTTATGGTGAACCGATATCCATTTCACTTAAAAGACTATTTACTCAAATATAAGGATGGGTTATTCGTTAATGATTGTAATATTATATTTAACTTGAGGAGTTTTTCATATTATTGAGATATTGAAGTTGTGGTGAGTTTTATTAATGAATTATTTTGGTTCTTATTTATTGGTAAGTGTTTGATGATAATATTTGATATAATTTGTTATTCTTGGGTGTGGCACCTTGAAATTTCTTCTTAAAGGTGGGGGTACTTTTACCTAAAGTTTAATATGGGTTTATCAATTTATAAAAGGAAGTGTTGAGATATTCTCATAATTTTGGGTTGGGTTATTTTGAATTTTGTGAATATATTTCTTAAAATTTGATTATTGTGTCGGCGAATTAATTACAATCATACTTGTATATATGAGGAATGTTGAGTTATTGGGCTCTTTAAGGTTGGTATGTTAACCTTTGAATTTTTTATATCGGTGATAAGTGTTTTTGTAATGAATATTTCTTCTAAAATTAATGTGATATCAATTATTCCATTTTAGTTAAGAATTAATTAATTATTCCATCCACTTATATGGTATTAATGAATTGGTTCTTTGAAATGTAAGATTGTTTTTTATTCTTGTCTGAAGTTATGCATGACATGGAATGAAGTTGATATTGATTTAAATGTGGTAAATATTTCTACACAAGGATTGGTGATATATGAATACATTATATATGTATTTCTACTCCGTCACTTCAGGTTATGTGGTTTTAAATGGTTACATATGAATAATTAAGCATCAAGGGATGATGTTGGATAATGGTTAAAGTTAATGTGTATTTTATTTAAAAGTTGGTGGTGTGGGAGTATTGAAATGGGTGAGTTATTTAGTAAGCATGCATTTGGTGACACACATTTTTAATGGAAACATGATGATTTCATATCTAGTGGATATTGGGAAGTTATTTTCAAATTAAGTGGAAAATATTTTAAATTTACAATTTAAATTGATTTCATATATTGATATAAATATTTATTTTGAGATAGTACGGTGCTTCAAAATAGATTTAAACACAATACATTATCTAACTACCACTTTCCCTTAATTGATTAGTAATGATATATAGGTTGTATTCCTTTCAAAAATGATATAATTATAGGTAAAATTGGATTTAATGATCATGTTATTTATGGATTTTTTTCAAGGTTAAATAATTTTAGTGGTGGAGTAAATATAGTATTCTAGGTTTATTTGGAGAATTACTTAGATTGTACTCTGAATTTTTATCTAGTTTTAATAGTGTTAATTTTTTTGACTCTCCTATTTATAAAATTTATTCTTATAGTGAATTTGTTGAGTACCATATAATGTTTTAAAATAAAATACTAGTTTTTAAATAAAAGTGTAAAAATATAATTTTCTTCTTAACAGAGTGTTATATTGTGAAATTAAATTTCTCACTGAGCTGAAAATGAGGATATTCCTTTTGGTAAAAATTTATAAATTTTCCGGCATCATTATATATTTTTATTATTAGTGGGGAATATTTAAATAAATAATATATTTATTTATTATGAATTTTTTACATTGAAAATTCTCTATATATTCATCTATTATAGATTTTGGAAACAAATAACTAGTCTATATAGTTATTTATATATGGAAGATGACATTATATTACTAGGATTCATTGAAGAATTATATTTTTTAGAAGAATAGTTACAGTTCATTGGTCTAAATTTCCTTGTGGTTAAAAATTGGCCTTCTTATCCAAATGAGAGTTTTTATTATATGGATTTATTATTGACTTGAAATTAATTTTTAATAAACCTTTTACCATGATAAACATTATGAAATTGGAATAGAGTCAATTCGACCTATGGGTTGAGGTTATTCTTATAGAAAAGTTGTATACTCCTAAAATTTTCTCTAAGATTCAAAGGGAAAAAAATAAAATTCATGATTAATAAAACACACAGAAATATTATTAAGGGAATATATAATATAAAACACCATATTCATATAATTATAATGATATAATGTTTTTGAGAATATGAGTTACTATTCTGGTGAATTTTAGAGAGAAGTTGTGATATCATTTTTGATTAAAGTGTGAATAATATCGAACCATAATTATTCATATTGAAAATGACATATCAATGTTCATAAATTAAAAAAAATCTAAAAGGATAATAAACATGAAAATTCCACTTAAATATTGTAATACATCGAAGTGATAAGTTTTTTTAAATACCACTTCTATCTAAATTTTAGTTTATTTATTACTTGATTAATGGATTAAAACTTATATTTTTGTTATCTTCATGATGAGAAAAACCTAAAGTGAATTTTTTTACACCAATAACTTTCACTCTCTAGGTTATAGGTCATGGATGATTGTTGGTGGTGGTGTGTAGCAGTGGAATGATAGGCCCAATAGTGGTATGACAATGAAGCATAGACTATACAATCAATTGATTTAATGGTATTGGGTGGGATATATAACCCTACCCATGAAAAACATAAGAGAGTAACATGGATTAAATTTGTTTGTTCAACCAAATTAATCAAATGTTGATCTATGTTTCGAAACTTCTATATTGAGTGAAAAACCAAGCTCAATCAAGGACATTCGACCAGCTTGATTAGAATGCGTCCTGTTTGGAAACATCACAATATAGGGAGATAACTCGATTGGATCCGAGATGAGGCACTATGATATATTTGATTAAATATAGGATGATTATTATTTGAAAATGTAATTAAATTTAATGACATGATGTGACATGAATATTTGGGCACATGGGGAGTGCTACATGGATCCATTGATTGTATGAGAAATGTACGGACATATAGAAGGGTATTTGTTTGGACATTAGACTCATTTTGACCTCATAAAACTAATGGAAAACTATTTATATCATTTTGGTAAAGTTTGGTAATATAATTTTACAGATTTTTATATAATAGTATTCATGATCTTGTGTTAAATTTCCCTCATATTGACCTTTAATGAAATAATTCCATTGGTGATGAGGAATTACTATGGTGTTGAATTTTACACCTTTCGGTGATGACACAATCTATTTATGATGGTACAATTTATTATTTATGTGAAATTGAGGTTAGTTTTTATTAAATTATTTATAACTTCATGTGTGGATGTTTTTTTGAATTAGACCTTTTGGGGATATATGAATTGCTTTTAAATGAAATGTGTAACACCCTGATATTTTGGAATATATTTCTCTTTAATAAATAAATGGATTTGATTTATTTTCAAGAAAATAACCCTAAAATTTTGTGAATAATTATTATAAATTATAAAATGAATCACATTATATGTGGTTTTAAAGAAATATAGTCATTGAAAATAATTTCTAATTCATTTTGGAAATACTCTTTATACTAAAGAATTGTTTGGAATTATTTTTTTATGATCCTTCTTTTTGTAATATATGTTTTTTAAAAAATTTATTCATATGGTAATTATAAAATTTTAATTTTTACAAATCTGGAAAATTTATTTATTATTTATCAATTCATTAGGAATGGAAATAAAAGCATTTGAAGGTAACAAGATATGTTTCTATGAAAACATACTTTTACGCACATAATGTGTTTTTATCTTAATAAATAAAATTAATCAGTATTTATGAATTATTTTAACGAAATATAAAGATAATATATTAAATAAAATCACTTATAAATCATATAATGTCTTTTACTCGGTAAGTAATTGGATAAAATTCATTTTTACTCTTAAAAATGCATTTTTCTAAAAACTATTTTTGTTGTATTTTGTGTGCATATTTTAAAACAAAATTTTGACACTTCTAGAAATTTAATTTTAAAAAAATGGTTTCTATATTTTTAATTATAAAATAAAAATTTGGTAATTATTCCACTTTCAGTTTTGGTCGTATTGAATAGTAAATATGGTAAAAAATTATTACCTAGGTTAAGGTTAAACGAGGTTGAAGAGGGTGTTAAACTAAAATATATGGTTTAAAATATAACTTAAACTTGTATAAATTTGTTATTTTGTATATATTTCGACCTAAAATTATCTTATCCTTGATCCTTTGTCCATTGTTTTCCACTTTAACTTGAATATGACCTTATTATATTTTAACATTTATTTTTATTTATAATTTTGTCACCCTCCTCACTTATAAATGGAGGTCCTCTTTCCATCAGCCCTTCTAAACTTTTGAGTCATATAGATAAAAAAATACCTAACCAGACACCTTAAAAACTTAATTACCCACATCCTTGTTCTCAAGGTCTTCCCAAAATACCATCCTTTGAATACTTGAGGTGTAAGCCAAATTTGGTTTCCTAAATAAGTGTCAATTTTACTTATTGATATATTTCGAGTTTCTTTATTTATTAACATGCACCAAATATTCTAAAACCATTTTAACATTATGAAATAAGTATAATTAATATATTTAAATGATTTTAGGTTAGTTTTATAACCATTTTGTATCTCCTTTCTATCATATGAGAAAGGATAACATCGTTCGTGCATACGTGTATGCTCCCACCTCCACAAGTCGATGTTATTAATTTTTCACGTATTTCACACATGGATGAAAATATGGATATATTTAATGAATATATATGATATTATTATGATTCTATAAATATATATTATTATTTATATTTATTTTTATCCTCTATTTGGAAAATGAAATCTTTACTCGTGCGTGCGTGTGAACAACCATCTCCATGAAGTGATGTAATTCATTTTTTATCACCATATTATATGAATTTTCATAAAAGTGTACATAATTAATAAAATATGATAATTATAACATTATTAATTATTGTTTGGATGATGAAACTATGATCAATATGTAAGGAACATAACCATCAAACCAAAACATGCATGAAAAAAGAACCAGTTTTCACCAAAATGTTGATTTTAATGAAGAACTATTAATAAATGGGAAATTAAAAATTATTAGGGAATTTTATGTATTACGGAAAGTATTATTTTCATTGTCATAGAATTATAATAAATATAAATTTATTATATAATAAATTAAAAGTGTATACAAAGAATATGAGGATCTGATGTATGAGTTTCTGTTACTGTCTTTTTTATAGGGATTATTTATGCTTGAATCTACTTTGGAGAAATTATATGGTTTTTCTGTTAAAACCCATATATTTGTTCCACTGGTTATTTTTTTGGTTTTCATGTTTTCATTTCATTATCCTCTCTTTGGAACTCAAAATTTTTAAGGAGATGTTTTTTAAGAAAAGTTGACCTTATTTCCTCTTTGGTCGAAAAAAGTTTTCTTTCATGTCCATGTTATTTAAGATATTTTCCAGAATATTATTTTATATAATAAAATTATTATTTAAAGTCATTTTAGAATATATTTGTCTTTATTTTAAATATTTTAAAAGTAATCTTTTTTTTTCAATTTCCAAATGAGTTACTGTTGTATTTTTTACAAAATGTATTAAAATAATATTTATTTTTAACATCCATCGCACTAATGGATTTTCCCACCATCATAACCATTCAATTATTTTCATCTTCCTTTATAAAGTGCCATGGATATATTCCAAGATTATTTTTTCTAAAATTTTTGGAATTTTTTTAAGAAGATACTGAAAGTAAAAAATATTCTCTCTTATTTCAAGAAATGTTCAAATTCTATTTTAATGGTTTTTTCTATATAAACATCAATGGAAATGTCTTATAATTAAATGGGTATATAATATAATGATTCCCATCAAGTTATTTGTTTGTTTTAGTTATGGTAATCTAATTATAAAATGTTTATAAAACCCGTTTCTTTTCCATGGGTTATGCTATGATTAATTGATGAATGTTATTATGATTTTTTGTCTCACATATATATGGTTTTAATTATGTGACATGTGGGTACATTAAATATATCTAATTAACTGGGTAATGGTAAATATCTCATGATATAATATATACTAGAATGTGGAATGAACCTAGTTTAGTAAGGGATTTTTTCCAACATTATAGTCTTGAGAGTGAACCTTGAATAAGAATATGATGGAATGGGGTGTGAACGTAATCCAATATGGAAATTTGTCCACTATGTTAATATTGAAAGTGAAGCTTGACTAATGTAATGTTTTTCTATGATTATGATAATTCTATAATTCCTATTTCATTATCTGATGCTTATAATAATCTTTCAGGGATCATGATTGATTGATGGTTGTTCCTCACACTTATGGATCATGCCTTATTAAATAATAAATCATTATACCATGACTCAAGATTTATGATCTATAACTGATTTTGTATAAAATTTATACCCACTGAATGGATAGTACTGGGTCACTAACTATATGATGGATCTCTAGTGTCATTAAAACCACTATTGTATCCACTTGCTAACCGATGACTATCTAGATGATAGAATGTAGCTACAACTATTAGCTTACCACAAACTTAACAAACCTAGGATACCTACAACACTTCCCTGAGTGACTTATATTCTTTATAAGCCTCATTCCATGTCCAAAATACATCTTTGTGGTTGTTCTAAATCACTTTTTTGAAAATCAAAATCCAATTTGAAATTAGACCCTCCAATAAATAAAAAATCCAATTCATCCTTAAATTTTCAATCTCATACAAACATGAGAAATTAAAAAATCCCTACCATAGCACTTATCATCCTTGAGAAGTCTATATAGGCTTCCAATAATATCACCCAACCTATGTTGGTCATTAATTAAAAGAAATTGTCCTTGTTTAATCCTTAAACTCCAAAGAATGATTATAATGTAAAACTCAAAACATATAACCCAAATCCACTAAACCTGAGATAATTCTCATCATCAACACAGAAAAACCCAGATGGTACTGATGATACCATTCCATTCTGAGGCACACTTATAATCTTCAACTAATTAATCATCTATATCATGGTGATACCCTATATAAGAGTGTCCTTATTATCACATAACTAGGTCAAAATTCCAATATCCATGGCCCATATCCCATTTGTCAAAAACAAAATTGACCCTACATAGACAAAATCACTAATAATCATGTGCTAAAAAGAGACATCAATTTATTACATGTTCTATTATCACAAAAACACCATTTTTCAGAATTCTCTAAAAATACATCTACATTGAAGGTATCACCTCCCAATGGATGATGACATACTACCCACCACCCAACATCCCTTATACAACTCCTTTATCACAACATACTAATGTTTATCAATTGCATTTTGTGTCTCCAACACACACTACCTCGATATATTCTAATGGAAATGAGTGTATACCCACATACCACCTTGTTGGTCAAATCATCTCATTTTCCAATGTTTTTTACATTAATAGAACTAGGATCAAGTGCATAACCACTGACCAGTCTCCTCAAGAACTCAAATATAATTAGTCCTAGAGATCTTTTGTCACTCGTCATAAAAATCATATACTTCACTCGTGCCATAAGTTATAAAATGACCAACCACAAACTAACATCACGTACAAGGTCAAGAGAATATACCGAAAATCTCACAATGCACAAATTCACATTCCCATTTTAATTGGGTTAGGTACTTTATTGGCCTTTCCTTCAAATTCCTACATCGAAACCCAAAATCATCAACACTCAAGGTACTTATCATAACCAACTCCTTTGACACCCCATTCCTATACCATAAACCTGATATCATGCACGTGCACCATTCTATTAACCCAAATAACCTGACCATGATCCCACCTATAAAACACTCTCATGCTCAAGACAACCCCTCACATGTGTCACCTTTGTATAAAAAACCCACTAACTCCCCAATATATCGAGTTAGGTCTCATGGGTCACTAGATATCCCACCTATCCCTAATTCAGATCCCTTATGGAGGTCAAAAATAACATAACATCCTAAATGATCCTATATCAAACGTCCCACAAAATCTCACATGTCTAAATACCAAATCTAGGGCTCAATATCCATATAAATTCCGAGAATCACATGTTAATATCACCACCCACTCATAGGGAACCCAACTTCTCATGGAATTGGTCATTATACTATTCCTTGGATGACTATGTTATATCACATAGGTATTAAAAAAACTAAAATGACCCTATGATGATCCATATCCAGTGAATAATAGTCACACAGTCCGGTTAAGTATAATTTTATTCCATCTTATATGGGAAAATACCATATCTGATGTTACTTAAAATTTAAATAACCGATCACATCTTCCTGATAATATCCATCATCAAGGAACCCAATGATACTCCAAACTACTATAGTCACTATACCTCTATCCCTATCATTAACTGTCTCTACATACATTCACATGACCTACCATCAATAGAATATATATATATATATATGTGTGTGTGTGTGTGTTAGTCCAACTGAGTGTAATTCCAATAATAACATTTAATGAAAAACATTTTATGAGTTGTTATTGACACTTTAAAATTCGGGACTTTTTCATTAATAATAAAAATCACTCTTGAAGGCCTACATATAATGTGAATCCTATATACTTATAATGAAACTCATAGGCATCCCTTTCTTCTATGATTAAGAGCCAAATCCAATAATTATCCTCTTTCCTATGGACCAAGAGCCAAAAATCCTACATGAAATCATCTATCTAAAATATCATGTGCATAAAAGGAGAGTAAAATTATATAGCCATAACATAAAACACTAAAACATCTATCCTATCCTTATTATACAAGATTTCCTATTAAAAATGGTGTTCATGATGCACCAGCCTGGTGTATATCCCATACCCAAACACATTCCTATGTCACATGTATACCACATCCTAAATGGAAAGAAAAATTAGAATAGCTCATATAACACTTTATAACTTTTCATCCTGGATCACTATGAATAGTAACCAAACCATTTGTGCTATCTGACCTCAAGTGCGCCTCCTCATCTACCAAAGACCACCGACTAAAAGCGGCTGGTTTAGGGTGGTACTGTGAGGAGACTATACCCCTTCACCAGAGTTCATAAAAATGTATGAAACAAAAAAAACATCCATAAACATCCTTAAGAGTATGAAAAAGTAGTAAACAATTTTATAACCATAATTTTTATAAATTAAATTCCCTTTTCAAGTGAATAAATTTCTTATTAAATAAATTATCAAAAACACATACACTAATTTGGTTATTTTTAACCTTTAAAAGTTATACATAGTTATATTTAAAATAATGTTACACATCATAATCATTGATAATATAATAATTTTTTAGTGATCTTTATGATCAGTATATATTTAGGGTTATGATAAATCCAATTGACATAGACAAAAGAAGCATTGGCCTCAACCAGTAGTATCATACCCTATAAAGCCCATTTATCAGATATTATAAGGGAGATAACATTGTTGGTATTTACTTTAACCAATACCAAACCTATGTTGAACAACTAAAGCATGAGAGAAACCATTTATGGTATAATTTTAATCCCATCGAGATCTCGATCCCAACCAAGTTCACCGAACCACCCGAAGAAAAGTTCACCATTTCACACCTTACCCTTAAAGGATTTTATTATGTGATAAATTGAAATCTATCTAGACCCTAAGAGTATTAATTTTTATATTAATTATTATATATATCATTTGTTATTATTTTATAATGATTAAATAATATGTTTGATAAAAATTTGATTTTGATATGATGAAACACAATTTGAATTTTTTGGAAATATATAGTTTCAAACAAGGCACTCTTTTTTTTGAATTAAAATTCTTTAAAATAAATTATTTGTCAAAAAATATTATTTTTAATAGTATTTATTAAATATAATTTATAATATAAATTTACAAATACACATGTAATTTTTATAATGTTCAGAAAAATTTTATTGGAAAAAAACAAATATTTTTCAACAAATGGGGATTTTAATATAAAAAATTGATTTTTTATAATTAGATAATTATTTTTATAAAATAAATAAAATTGTTTTAATTAATCACTTCAAAATTATTCAGTGGTTATTTTTTCCTAATTATCAAAGACAATTAAATTTTTGGGTAAAAATTAAATATGGTATAAATGTACATTATGTATTATGACATCATAAAATCCCAAACGTGATGTAATAAATACTATAAAGAGTATCCATGAAAAAAATTATTTTTTTCCTTTAAAATAATTTATTTTTATAATTTATTTGATTAATTCTATAAACCCTTAATGAGTCCTCCAAAACCTATATTATATTTTAAGGTTTTAAAATCAACTCATTATAAACACGAATCACTTCTACATAACCATGGGTATTATTTTAAGGATTTAGGTTATTATAATTATAAAATAATTAAAATCACTCCTATTTGGTAGAATGTATAGGAAAAAACCATGGTAAATTTTTTGGTTTTGTTTACTTTATCACATAGTGTCCAAAACCTTAGTTTTGAAGTTAATAAAGAATTATTCTATATTTTGCTATAAAAACCCACGCAAAATATATTTATTATTACCTAATAACCATTGTATAATGAATTTACTCTAACCTTACATCTCTATATCCCTTAAAATATTCCCTCAATCACTTATGAATCTCTTCCCAAAATTTAAGAAGCACCCTCTTAAGATAAGGGATCCCCTCCTTCTCCTCTTTATTCAAGCTCCTTCTTTATATTATGCCTTTTATTTCCTAATCATTCATGTTTGGATATATTTTTACCCATAACTATTACCATCCTTATGAATTTCAAGTGACGATATTCCCATTTCACTCTCATTAAACCCTTCCTTGAATCTTTATGCACCGCTCTTATACTGACTTAATTATCCTATGATTTTCCATGCCAACCAATTATGTAGTGAATACTCATCCCCATTTCCATGCAATGATATTAAAATATACATGAGAATACATAATTTATTGGGTACCTCCATGTATAAATCCCACTTTCTTTTATCATGTGATTAAATTTGATGAAATATGATCCTATGTTGAATGATCCATTTAGAAAACTTATGCATATACATGATATGAAAGTGATGGGTGGGGATAATTATATAGCCCTACAATGAATTGGATAATGTTTTTATCTCATGATATTCCATGTATGTCTCATGGGATGTTATCCTAGGAACACAATTTTTTGTTTTATTAGTAGTCATACTCGACTTATGTTTATGATGTCATGTTTTAGGTTGTTTCCACATTCCTATGTTTCCTTGATGTTATCATGCTACATCATGCCTCATTTTTCATGATTATGATTATAAAATATCCTATGTTAACATGATATTATTGTTAACTGAAATTTATTACTTTTATCAAGTTATTATTTGATTATTCCCTTACTAGGCTTTATATCTCACCCTTTTCTTATGTGCATCCCCATGTTATCCCATGTAGTTTTAAAAGATCAGTGGAATATAAGTGCATGTTATGGAGTTTTTAAATAATGTTATTGTATTTATATTATAATTTGTTATTTTATGTACCTAATTACCCAAATACACTAGGCCTAATGATCTTTTGGGGTTATATAAAGTTTATCTTTATGTAATAATTCATGGAATAAAGTGTATTAAAATATGTGTTGTCATAGTTGGCATCAGAGAAAAGTCTAGTTATTTTTGGGATTAAGATTAGAAAACCCTAGTAAAATCTTTATGGATAAGGCTAAAACATAGGAAAATATACTTAAATTTTGTTAAATTATATATTATGTTTTTCTAAGAAAATATATCTCTATTTGAATATTATAAGTGGATGTGCCTCTAGCACAATTGTTCTTAGGGGAGATATACCTAAAAAGGAAAATTTATATAGACTTGATCATCACATGGTGAATTGTCACATCCATAATCTATTTTTATGTATTTGTCTATTTTATTTTTGGTATATCTTTTTCTCTTGGTTCCCCTTTTAATTTTGAAGAAAAATAGAGGATTTTGGGAGGACAGGACCCTGCGTATGGTTAGTGCATGGTTAGTAGTAACTGTGAACCCATCCCATCTAACCATGTGGTAGGAGACAAAACCTACCAAACAACCATGTTCCTCAGCCCAGGTAACCATTAATTTGTTCATTCCTTGGAAAGAACTCTCTAGACAGTTACCACACAGTTACCAATCCGTGTAAACTAACCATGTGCAGTGTCTAGGACATTAAACAAAAAATTCTATCTACTCTTGGATTTTACCCCTAACCCACCTCATTTATCCCCTCCTTCAAGATTCCTCACCCAAGTCATGCCTCTTCTTCCTTTAACCTCCCTTGGAGATTTTATTTTGCACTGGATTTAGGGTGGTTTCTCCTCAAATCATTAAGTAAGCCTTATTTATTCCCCTAATATCCCTTTATTCTAGGGTTCATCTCTTATTTTTGGGGTTTTATCTTCTATAGACATTGGTTTCTGAATTTAGGGTTTAATTTTGACATTCTGGGTTTGATACCTTATATTTAGGCTCAATCTTTCCTTCTTGTGGGGCGGTCAAAGTGCGGTTGGAGTTTTTCATTGATTTTCATAACTTTCTCCACCGGAGGTACGCGATTCTTTGCTTGAACATTTCTTGATAAATTTATCAGGATTTCGTGTGTTCTTTATCATTTTTATGAGTTATAAATTTTGTGTGAAATTAGTTTTTGAAGATATTTGATACGCCATTTATTTTAAAATAGACTTTACATGTGATATTGGCGTATTCATGAAGTATTCCCTTATTGTGTTCTTTTTAAATGTTTAATTAATTGAGTAAATGATTTATTAAGTTATTTTTGTAATGAGAATCATGGTTTGAAAGGTTTTAGTGTGAGTTTGATTTTTGAAATAGGATTTAAGTGTGAAAATGGTGGATTTTGGTGTGTGTAGTGCCTTGTTTCGCTTGTGTGTGTGAATGTGGTGTATCTTGTGGTAAATGAAACATTATTGATAACACTAAGGGAATAATATGTAGGTAGGAGGGTAGAATAGGACTAGCGCACTAGTGATATAGAGGTAGCTATGGCCTGTTTTCACTTTGCAGGATTGACAATGACAACCGTAACTAAATATTAATGATGATCAGAGACCACTATAATTTTGGATGTCCCTCCTATATAGTGTCTAATGCACAGGAACATAGATTATTGTTGTTCATATACCACTTTACACCAAGATTTGAGGTTCTAGGGTCCCAATTACTAGCTAGTACCCATAGGGACTCTCCTATTTCTAGTGTTATTGACAATTTTGCGCTCACCATCAGTATACAGTGTGGAATTTGAGTTACTTAAAAGGTAAAGGTTATTTTATTTAATGTTTCAAACCATTAAAAGTAATTTCCATTAAATATTATTTATTTTAAATATTTCTATCATTTTTTTCATTTATTAAACCTAAAAGTTTATTTTTCATTTATTTTTTAGAGCATGGAATCCTTTTAGATGGAATCCTAATGGGAAATAGCTCACACCCTTCATACACCTTTGGGTGTAAGTAGACTTGGGAATGTTTGATATAGGTTAGGGTAAAGATTTTGGTAATGGTGGTTTGGGATGCCAGTGATCCTCTTGGGTGGTGTTGTGGCGATGGACTGAAAGAGATTTTCCCCTTTTTCTTATGGTGGGTTTTTTATATGGTTTTTTGTTCCCTTTTTGTAGTATCTCTCTTTTAGTTTTGTATAAACTTATAGATATAATTTTTTTTGGTTTGGTTTCCTTATTTTTTTTATTTTATATTTTTGATTTTTTTTACAATGCTAAATTCTGGTAAAATAATTACCAAGAATTGATATTGATACCCAAACAATTGTGCTAGCCCATGGGGATTGGGAACACCCTTCGGGCCTTGTTGCAAACCGGGTCAGCTGTCAGTTCAGATAATGACCTATCATGGTTTTTGAAAAAATAGTATCATAGGATATTTTGGTTTTTCCCTTTGGGTCTTGTTATTTGGGTTGAATCTTTATAGACATCAGATAGGATTTTGGTGGATCAGAGTTCTTCTTGCAAGTAGGATGCTTGGACATCACACCTCGTGACAAACCCCAAGTTAGTATGGGATGTCAGGATTCTTATTTGTATTCTCCCATAGGTGGGACGTGGAGGTTGTAAACTATATTTGGACATTGGGTGGGGGTGAATTTGTTTAGTCATTGTGTTTCCTTCCATTTTTTTGATTTATTGGTTCTATGATTATTAATGAGATTTTATAGACCCAGTTTGTTAAAAATTATTTTATGTGACAATTATCATGTGACCATTGATTTTGTAGAAACATTCCTACCCAATAGTTCCCCTGCAACCACGAGAATAATCCATAGAGAGTTCTCCATCACCACTTCATGAGAGGTTGGTAGATGTTGTGGTTCGAGCTGTTTAGGCCCTGGGATAGGGAGTGGGTCCTAATACTTCTCCATTTAGGGAAGATGAGCCTAAATATTTGAAGGATAAAGCCCATGATTTCTTAAAGAATAAACCTTATTCTTTCTGAGGCAGCTCATAACTTCGAGAAGCGGAGGAATAGATCGAGAAGATAGGGCACATATTAGAGTTATTGGAAACTATGAAGAATTCAGGGTGAAGTGTTCTTAGTTTGTTCTAGAGGGTCCTAATCAAAGGTGATGTGACTTAGTGATTCAAGATGGGAAGTATGAGTAGATGAGTTGGAAGGAATTAAATGAGATCTTTAACGACCAATACTACCTCGAAGTATTGGAATATTCAAGATCCCAAGAGTTCATGGATCGGGTTCAGGGGGACCATTCGGTGATGGAGTATGCAAAAAAATTTCTAAGCTGGTTTGATATGCCCACAAAATAGTCTCTAATGTGTAGATAAAAGTTTAGATTTTGGAGAAAGGTTTGTGTCCATAGATCTATTCTTAGTTTTTCTATTCAAGCTGAAGATTTATGATGAATTGGTTGAATGATATTGTATAGTGGATATTGACTATAAGGGAATGTAGGGAACCTCTAGGACTATGTCAGTAATGGGAAGTGGTAGTTTTTTAGATAAGAATAGGAAGTGTGAGGAGGAAGGGAAGAAGGGAGGTGGAAGCTCAGGCCAACCTTCCTCTGTGGCTTCTGATGTTGTGTTCGTAGTGTGCCACAAGAGTGGAAATTTGGGAAACACTTAACCCACTTTTAAAACTCCTCAAAAATTATCTCATCGATGAGGATAATTGGGGAACTTACAATGATTATATATATCTACACATTCTTATCAGGGAGGTGCATGATCAGTGGCTTCCATAGGTATGATAGCTCAGTCAGATCCGTCCAGGGTGGAAGGTTCATAGTATAGTGATCAATGTGGTAGGAATGGAACTTATTTTGGCCAGAGAAAACTCAAATCAGAGTTGTATAGAAGTTTTCATGTTCAGACTCAGGTAGAGACCATATATATTCATGCAATGGATCATGCACTAGTGGGATATGATGAATATCCCTTAATAGTTTGAGGTACCACTCTTATTGCATCATCTTTAGCTATTTTTTCTATTTGATACCGGTGAAACTATTTATTTTATATATTCACATCTTGTTAACCTATTGAATTTTACAATCGAGTTTTTGTCTTTTGTGATGGAGTTAGTGACACTATTGGGTAAGGAGAAAAATCAAGCCCATAGGTTCCCGTCGTGTGTGCTTTCCGTGTTAGGGTTTGATAAGGAGAGGGACTTCATGGTATTAGATATGGAAATCTTTTATATGATCCTTGTGAGGGAAAATATTGTGTGCTTACAAGTGTACATTGATTGTTATCTGTGGCTAGTTAGTTTCGTGGAACCAGTTAGAAGTGCTCAGGTTTTCCTCAGAGAATGGGATCATCAGTTAGGTCATTCTAGACCTCCACTCTCGGAGTCGGGTAATAATTATTTTCAATTATCATCAATGATGTTGGAAGATGGTGGTGGTGCTTTTGAGGGAGGAGTAACTCATGTGGTGGATGAGTTAACATAGGTATTTCCTGCTAATTTTTTAGGATCTCCCCTAGAGAGGGATGTGGATTTCTCAATCAATTTGGCATTGGGAACACTGTTAATATCTCTTCCCTTATATCATATATCCCCCAACTAATTAAGGGAATAAAAGATAAAACTGGGCGATTTAGAATCAAAAGGGTTCATTCACTGAGCATCTCGCAATAGGTCACTCCTATTTTTTCTCAAAGAAAGTTGACAGACCTCTTCAGTTTTACATCGAATTATAGAATCTCAACGAGGTATCCATCAATAATAAGTACCCTTTGCCCCAAATTAATGATTTATTCAACCAACTGAAATGGGAAAAGTGGTTCTCCAAGATCTATTTGTGTTTGGGTTACCACTAAGTTAGGGTAAATGAGTTGGATATCCCAAAAATGGATTTCCAAATCAGATAAAACCACTTAAATAATTTGGTCATGCATTTTTGGATTAACAAATGCTCCAAAAGTATTTATGGAACTCATGAATAGGTTTTTCCACCAGTATCTCAACTCCTTCGTTGTGGTATTTGTGGGCTAAATCTTAGTCTACTCCAGATATGAAGGAGAGAATGAGCATCATTTGCAGATTTTTATTGCACCATTTGGGATAATCACCTTTATGATAAGATCTCAAAGTTAACATTCTGGCTCCATGAAGTGAAATTTATGGGCCATGTCATCTCATAACATGGGGTCTCCATGGAACATGAGAATATTATCACAGTTATATAATGGGAGAAGCTGAAGAACTTGTTTGAGATTAGGAGCTTCCTTTGCCTGACGAGGCATTACAAACAAATCATTCAGGATATCTCATGACTGCCTTCATCCATGACTGTACTCACCAGTAAAGGGATTATGTTTTAATGGATCGTAGAATGTCAAGTGTCCTTTGAGGATTTGAAGAAGTGGTTGACTACCAAACCTGTGTTGATATTTCAAGTATCAGGAAAGGGTTATGTGGTTTATTACGATGCTTTAAGTATGGATCTCAGGTGTGTTCTTATACAAGATGATCATGTCGTGGAATATAGTTCACAGTAACTCTGACTACATGAGAAGAATTAAAAAACCCATGACATGGAGTTAGAAATGGAGATTCATACTTTGATTTCATGGCTCCACTACCTCTTTGGAGAGAATTTTGTTATCTACTATCATCATAAGAGCTTAGCCTACATCCTCTCATAGAAGGATATTAATCTGAGGCAGCTCCATTGGATTTAGTATCTGTAGTTGTTTGACATTAATATCATTTATAAATCAGAAAAGGGTAATGTGGTGGTGGACACCTTTAACAGGAAAGTGCCAATACAGGAATTGAGGAAGTCCAACGATGAGTGGGCTTTGATGGGGCTCTTGGCCCAGATGCACTTAGAGACCAATGAGCATAGTGGAGGTGAATTCTGGGAGAGTGTGCAGTTAGCTCCGTCTCTTCTAGGGCTGGTTTAGTGGGAGAAGCCTGGTGATGAGCGGTGTTAGTGGTATATGTAGTTTCTTCATGGTGGGGAGACTTCCTCTAATTGGTCATTTTCCCTTGGAAGAATTATGTGTTTCAAGGTCTGTTTTGTGGTGTTATTATTTATGAAGAAGGTGGTGATGTGGGATATCCACCAATCTTAGTGGTTCATTCATCCTAGTGCCACCAAGATATATTATTATGTTCATCGATAGTTTTTGTGTCCATGTCTGAGATGGTACATAGCTGACTTCGTATCGAGATGATATACTTATCAGCAGGTGAAAGAAGAGCATCAAAGGACCTATGGTTGGTTGAATCCATTAACCATTACTACCTAGAAGTGGCATGAGGTCACCATAGACTTTATAATTGGATTAAATTTTCCAACTTTATGAAGGAATGGTATTTGGGTAGTGATTGAACACTTGACCAAATCACCCCACTTCATTCCAATCAAATATTCAATGAATGTGGATGAGATGGGACTGTGGTATATTTAGTAAGTGGTCAAATTTCATGGTGTGTCATCAGAAATTGTTTCTAAAAGAGACGCACTTTTTCATTTTATTTCAGGAAGTACTTCTGGGGATTTTGGGTCATAGATTTAAATGATCAGAACATACCATCCCCAAACATATGGTCATATGGAATGGAAAAATCAGATTTTGGTGGACATGATCCAGGCATGTGATTTGTATTTCAGAGGTTTGTGGGATAACCATTTGGTATTGTTTTAATTTTATTATAATAATAGTTACCAATACTCTATTTGAATGGATCCCTTTGAGGCACTCTATGGTTAGACTTTTCGATCTTTGTTATGTTGGTATGAGGTAGGTGATACCTCACTTTTGGGACCAAGACTTATGCAAGAGACATCTGAGAAAGTGAATTTTACCAGGAAATTGTTATTGTAATATCAGAGACTCCACAAACCCCACTCCAATCAGAGGTGTTGTGATCTAGAGTTTTCTATGGGTGATTGGGTGTTCTTAAAGGTGGCCCCTCTCTAGGGCCATCATCATTTAGGGAAGCAGGCAAACCAAATGTCGAGGTATGTTGGACCTTTTGAAATATCTAAGTGGATTTTAAAGGTGCATATATGTTAGCCTTTCCTTCTTATTTGGAATCAATTCATGAGTTATTCAATGTATCCCAATTGAATATGTATAATCTAGACCCATCTCGTGTTTTGAATTGGGAAGAATTAGAGTTGGAGCGTGATTTATCAATGTTTTAAGGACCAGTACAGATAGTGGATTCCTAAGAGAAGGTGATTCATGGTAAATATATTCTGTTGGTCTGTGTACTTTGGTAGCATGTGAATGATACACATGAGACTTGGGAGCGGAATTTTTGGGTTGAGCAAGAGTACTCTTTTTTGTTTTCCGATCAAGTTTCTGGTTGAATTTCCAAGGGTGGAAAGTTTTCATGGTGGGAAAAATTATCACATCCATGATCTTTTTTTCAGGTATTTTTTTTGGAATAACTTTTCCCCTTGGATTCCCTTTTAATTTTAGAGAAAAATGGAGGATTTTGGGAGTACAGACCCATGCGCATAGTTGGAACATGGTTAGTAGTAACCAAGTTCCCAGACCATCTAACAATGCGGTAGGAGAAACAACCTACCACATAGACATGAACCTCGGCCTAGGTAATCATTCGATAGGTCATTTGTTTGATAAAATAGTCCATATGGTTACTACACAGTCTACCAAACCGTGCAGACTAACCATGTGTAGTGTCTATGTCATTAACAATTTCTCTCTCCTCTTGGGTTTAACCCCGCACCCACCTCACTTCTCCCCTAGTTCAGGATTCCTCACCCTAGGTACACCTCTTCCTCTATCCACCTCCCTAGGAGCTTTGATTTTACAGTGGATTTAGGGTAGTTTCTCCTCAAATCAACACATAAGATTTATTTATTTTCTCAATATCCATTTATTCAAGTGTTTTATATTTTCTTTTTGGGGGGGGGGATTCCTCTTCTCCATCCCTAGGGTTCCAATTTTAGGATTTTATTTTGACATTATTAGCTCAATCCCTTGGATTAGGGTTCTATCTTTCTTTATTGCGGTGCGTTAGAGGTGAGGTTGGAGTTTTGAACCGATTTCTATAACTTTATCCACTTGAGTTAGGTGATTTAATTCTTAAATGTTGATTGATAAATTTATTAGGCTTTCTTGTGTTCTTTAGATTGTTTATGAGTTATAAATGTGGTGAGAAAGTATTTTTTGAATAAAGTTTATATGCCATTGATTTTAAAATAGACTTTACATGAAAAATTAATGTATTATTGAAGTAATCTCTTATCATGTTCTTTTGAAATGTTTAATTAATTGAGAAAATGATTTATTAAGTTTTTTTTGTAATGATAATCATGGTTGGAATGGTTTTGATGTGATTTTGATTTTTGAAAAAGGATTTGGGTGTCCAAATGGTGGATTTTGGTGTGTGTAGTGCCTTTTTTGGATTGTGTGTGTGAAAATGTGGTGTATCTTATGGAAATCAAAACTTTATTGAGCACACTAAGGGATGCCCAAGTAGCTATGAGGGAAAAATATGACTAGGGTGCTAGTGATACGGATATGGATACAACTTGGTTTCACTTAGCCAGATTGATGATGAAAACACTAACTAAATATTGATGATGATTGCAGACTACTAGAATTTTGGATGTTTCTCCTCTCTTGTGGATTGTGCATGGGAAGATAGATGATTGTGGTTCCTATACCACTTTACACCAAGACACAAGGTAATAGAGTACCATTTACTATCTACTACCCAAATGGCCTCTCCCATGTCTATTGATCTTGACCATGTTATGCTCAATGTTGTCATAAAGTGTGACATTTAAGTTACTTCAAAGATAAATGTGTTTTTATTTAAATTTTCACTCCTTTAATAATCATTTTAATTAAAGTTGTTTTCTTTTTCAATTTTTATATAATTCCCTTTTATTTATTAAAGTTGTATGTTTATTTGTAATTTAAGATTTAGAGCATATAATCCTTTTGGGTGGCATCCTATTGGGAAATAGATCACACCCTTCTTACACCTTTAGGTGAAAGAATACTTGGAAATATTTTTTATAGGAAAGGGTAAATCTTTTTGGGATGGTAGTTTAGGATTCTAGTGATCCTATTGGGAGATGTTTCATAGATAACTTGTGGGAGATGTTCCCCTTTTCCTTGTGGTGGTTTTTGGAGATGGTTTTTGGTTCCATTTTTTAGTAGCTCTCTTTTAGTTTTTTATAAAATTGATGTCTTAAATTCATTTGGTTTCGTTAGGTTTTCCATATACGGTTTATTTTATATTTTTGGTTGTTTTATAATGTTAAATTAGGGTAAAATTGTTCCCAAGGATTGATATTGATCCCTAGGCACTTGTGTCATCCTGTGGGGATCAGAATGCCCTTTGGGCCTTACCGCAGACTAGGTCGAGCACTGGTTCAGTGGATTACCCATATTGGTTCATGACATGCATGAAAATGGTCCTAGATACACACTTAGTTTAGAACTCATAATTTATATGCTTTGGTTAATTAATAATATCATTACAATCCACAATGAATTGATAAAATATTATGATAATATATTATTTGGCAAAATATATCTTGGATAACTTTGATTGAAACCAAGAAATTCATAGGTTAATGGATATATGTCATTTTATAGTTATCCCTATAATGTCATGGTTTCCCATTTATATGTTTAATTGTTTAAAAATTCTTATCCCTGAGTCTTTTTAGGTGAATTATAAGATTATAAATAGAATCAAATAGTCAAATCTTGGCCTATCATCTATGGTTCTATGCATTCTTTCATATTACACAAGTTTAATTTAACTATTCAAACACCACCTCAAAACATGAAAGTTGAGTTATCTAGTAAGATGGTAAATGGGTCAATTATTATATCCCAAGAATATAACTCATACTATGAACATATTTTTGGTATGAATTTACCATAAACATTGTGATTATCCCCTTTAGTGTAATTTGATTCTATTCTAGGCATGAGTTTTCTTTACTACTATAGAGCCAACATATATTTCCAATAAGAAAAAATCGCCCTCCACATCTCAAATCACCCACTGATTCTATACAATTTCAAGGAGAAGGATGAATAATATTTGGTACCATCATCTCAATCATGTATATTATTTCCTTTTGATAAAGTTTATTATTATCAAAATAATTGATACTAAATAAAAGATCATCCTTTATTACATTCACATTGAAAAAAAATTCATTGATATGTTTCATGAAGAAGCTCCTAGTCTTCCTCATATTTGAGAGGTTATGTTCTTGATCAAAATTATACCCATATCATTTTTAATATCCAATACTCCATATAAAATAGATGTTTTTGAATTGAGGATATGAAGAAAAAAGAACATGATAATTTGGATGAAGGGTTTATATTCCCAAGTGCTTCATCGTGTGATAGACGAGTCTTATTTTTCAAGAAGAAGGATGGGTTAATGCACCTATTCATTGATTATCAAGAGCTAAATAATATCATTATAAATAAAACGTATCCTCTTCTATTGATTGATGACTTTTTTGATCTGCAACATAGATCTCGATACTCCTATAAGGTGGATTTTCGATAGATATATTACCAAGTAAAGATGATGATATAGGATATCCCCATGACTTCTCTTCTTTATTGGTATGGGCACTACATGTTCAATTTGATTCTATTTAGAATCATTAATTCTCTGAAAATATTCATGGACTTGATGAATTGAGTATTTAAAGATCACCTTAACAAATTTGTGGTAGTATTTATAGATAATATTCTTATATACTCCAAATGAAAGAAATAATTTGAGGATCATTTTAATTATGTACTAAATACTTTGTGAAAGGAAAATTTGTTTTTATTATAGTAAATGTTACTTTTGTATGGATAATTTAACCTTCCCAAGGCATGTTATCACCAATAAAGTGATATATATGGATCCTTTAAAAAATGAAGTAATTGAAAGATTGACCAAACTGATATCTATGATGGAAATCTGTAGTTTCCTTGGCTTAGTTGGGTACTATCATAAATTTTTGAGAAACTTATCATTATTTTAAATCCCATTAACCAAGATAAATTAAAAGGATGTCAAGTGTTTCTAGACTTATGATTGTAAATATATATTTTAAGATATGAAGAGGAGGATAATCACTACACTGGTTCTCACATTACCCATGATTAAATATGGATTTATGATCAACAGTGATGCATACAAAAAGGTATTGGTTTGTATAATCATTAAATATGAACAATTAATAGAATATTCCTCACAAAAACTTAATATCCTAGAGAAGAACTACCCAACATATGATCTATAATTGGTTGCAGTGATCTTCATGTTAAATAATTGGCTACATTACCTCTACAGTGAGAAGTGTGAAATATTAACAGATCATAAAAGACTCAAATATATATTCACACCAAAGGATATAAATATGAACCAATGAAGGTGGTTAGATATGATAAAGATTATGATTGTTCAATCCATTACAATCCTGGAAATAAAATAAAGTGGCAGATGTTCTGAGTATAAATTATCCCACAACCCTATCCCTGATGAGGATTATAAGGGGTCTAATCTTCATGGAAATGAAAATGATGGACATGGGAATAATAAAAGGATATTAATACCACCATAATGAAATGACAAGACAATAACTTATTATTTAGAGGATCAATGAGGCCCGAAGTGATGATGATGTGCTTCCAAAAAAGGTAGGGAATATTATATATTTCAACTTTTCTAAATATAGAGTTATAAATTTTTGAACCTAGATATATGTTACATAAAAACCAATGATGAAGAGGGAAAATTTTGATGATTTGAATAAATCATTCTTACCAAATCAATGTATTTTATTATTATCAAGGAATATTTCTCTCTTAATCAACCTTCCATGATATAAAAAAGGGACGAGGTTATATTTAAAGGAGTTCCACTATCTATTGTATCTGATCAAGTTATGATGTTTACCTCAAGGTTATAGAGAATCCTTAAATAAGAATTTGATACTGAGTTGAGCTTAAACACATATTATCACCCTCATATGAATGGTCAGTCTGAAAGAATCATTCATACTATGAAGTATATGTTGTGATAATGTTCACTAGATTTCCAAGGATTCTGGGATCAACACCTTCCCCAATGGAGTTCTCAAATAATGAAAATTTCTATTATTTCATTCAAATGTCACCTTATGAGCCTTTTTATTGGAAGATGATTCAAAATATGATATACTTGGATGAAGTTGGGGATCAGAAACTGAGAGGACCTGTTCTTATCTAAAAATAAAATAACATAGAAGGTTCAAACTATTTAGTGTTACATGAAATATACACAATTTTGATAGAAAATCTATGCATACAATCATTGATGAGACTTGGAGTTTTATGGTAGAGATAAGATGTTCTTGAATATATCACTATTGAATAAAGTCATGAAGTTTTGGATGAAGGGAAATTTTATTACTAAATATATCATCCCCTTTTACATATATGATCACATAAGAGTAGTGTCCTATCGACTAGCACTCCCACCTATCCTATCTCAAGTACATGATGTGTTACATATATCCCTCTTGAGGAAGTACCTACCATACCCCTAACATGTACTGAATATAGAGGTGGTACTATTAGATAATTATCTTTCATATGAGTGTTGTCCAGTGAGATAATTTTCTATGAAAAAATACAACTCACCTAGTCAATGTTTTCTGTCCGAACCATAAGTTTGAAGAAATGAAAATGGAACTGGAAGAGGTGATGAAACATAAATACCCTCATATATTTTAATGTATTAAATAAAAATTTTGAGCCTAAAATTTAAAAATTTGTGAATAATTTATTGACCCATAGTTTCATAAATGAAATTCCATTTTCAAATGAATAAATTCCTTAATAAATAATTTATTGAAAATAGATACACTACTTTGGTTATCTTGGACCTTTATAAGTTATATCTGAATATATTTAAAAGATAATTACACATTAAAACCATTGATATTATATCCACTATAAATTGTTAATTATGATTAGTATATATTAATTGTCAGGATAAATCCAATTGACATAGATAAAAGAAGTGATGTCCTCAGCCAATAGAATCAAACCCTATAAATCCCATTTATCAGAGCTTCTAAGGTAGATAGAATCACTGGGCTTTTCCCTTGACCAATCCCAATTGGATATTCCTTAACTAAATTAGGGGTGATTCTTTTCATGGGAGAAGTTCAAGATCATTGAGATCATAGCACAATCCATATTTTGGAAATTACCTTATGAAAGTCTCACAATTACACACCTTACCTTTAGGGAACTCACAAGTGTAATAAAGGGTTATGTATCTAGACAATAATAGTATGAATTTTTATTAAAATGGTTATATTTATCTTTTATTATTACTTTATAAGTATTAAATAAAAAGTTTGATAAAAAATAGATCTCGATATGATGAAACAAAAATTGTATTTTTGGGAAATATATAGTTTTAATCAAGAAACACTTTTTGATGAATTCAAGATTTTTTGAAAGACAATATATTTTAATACAATATTATTATTTAATAATAATTATTAAATTTAAAAAATAATATAATTTTATGAAGTCAAATGTATTTCATATATGGGTCAAAAAACTATTATTGTCAAGAAAATCAATATTTTTTAATAAATGAGGATTTTAGTATTAAAATTTTAATTAATATATTTCTATAATTATATTTATAAAATAAATATTATTTTTGAAATCATCTTAGTGAAATTATCTAATAGTGAATTTTTTATAATTTTCAGACACTCGAATTTTTGTTTAAAAATTAAATACGGTATAAATATACGATATGTATTATGACATCATAAAAGGTCAAAAGTGATGTAATAAATACTATAAAGTGTATCCAAGAACAAAATTATGTTTCCCTTTTAAAATGATGTTTTTGAAGTTATTTTATTAGTTTTATAAACCCACAATGAATCCACTAAAACCTATATTATATTTTAATATTGAAAAATTAATTCTTTATAAACATGACTCACTTCCACATCAACCAGGGTATTATTTTAATGAGTTAGGTTATTATAATCATAGAATAATGATACCCACACCTATTTGGTAGAAACCCCATATAAATCATGGAAAGGTTAGTGTTTTTGATTAATTTATCATATCGAGTCCAAAACCTATATTTGAAAATTAATGAAGAATTATCATTTATTTTTCTATAAAAACATACAAAACCCCAATTACTATTCACTAAAAGCCTTGGAGCATGAATGTAATCTACCATTCCCTCTATTTAGTCCTTCCAAGTTTTCTCCAAGTTCTTAATATGATCCTCCCAATCTTTAAAAAACAACTTCTCATGGTCAGTGATCCTCTCAGTCTCCTCTTTATTCAAGAACATTATTTATATTGCACCTTTTGTTTCCCAATAGTTAATCTTGGTATATTTTTTTACACATCCCTATTAATGTTATTATAATTTAAAAGTGATTATATACCCCTTACACTCTCATTAAACCCTTCCATTAACCTTTATGCACCCTCTTTCTGTTGTTGAAATTGTCCTGTGTTTTTTTATACCAAACATTTGTGTAGTGATACCCATTCCCATTTCCATTCAGTGGGATTAAATTATATGTACCTATAATTAATTAGTTAGGGAATTACATGTATGAAACCCATATTTCATAATAATGGGATTAAATTTGATGAAATATAATCCTTTTTTGAATGATATATGTCTCACACTTATGCATGTACATGATATGAAAGTGACGGGTTGGGCGAGAATTATATAGCCCTCCAATGCATTGGGTAATATTTTTATCTAATGAGATTCCATGCATGGTTCATGGTAGGTTCTCCTAATCTCACTATGTTGTGTTTTCATAGAGGCTATCCTTGATATATTATTATGATTTCATGTTTTATGTTGTTTCTATATTCTTATGTTTACTTGATATTATCATGTTTTATCGTGCCTCATTATTCAAAATTATGATTCTCATTCCTCTCATGATACCTTGATATTCCTATTGAATCCCATGTATTACTTTAATCATGTTATGATTTTATTATTCCCTTATTGGGATTTATGTCTCACCCCATTCTTATGTACGTCCCCAGGATATACCATACAATTTTAGATGATATATAGAATATAAGAAAATGTTATGGAGGTTTTAAATAATGTTGTTATATTTATGTTTCAAGTTGTTATGTTATGTATCTAATTACCCAAAGAAACTAGGAGTAAATATCTTATGGTGTTGTTTTAAGTGTATCTTTTTGTGGTAATTCATTAAATAATGTGTATTGATATATGGGATATCATGACAAGAATCAGTAGAAATAAATGAAATGATAAATTCAAACTCAAATGGTCATTCCTATATACAAGACAGATCTCTCACTACGACAATAACATATAAAAATAAAAAAGTGAATAAATAAAGACCAAAATAACATTATAGGAGGATCTAATAAAATCCTAAAGCCTAATCTCATCCCAAAATCTACATCTTATTCGAGATGCTCTAGCTCAATCAAGAAATCCCAAGCCTCAACCCACACTGGACCAACAATAAGTGAGGGATGCTTGAGTACCCAAGTGGAATGGAAAAAAAGTAGCGTATGAGTAAAAAAGTAAATAAGGAATCACCAACATGGTTCTAAAAATATCCAATAAATACAATGATATGTTAATGTGATAGGTTTTAAATAAATAAAAAACTACTAGAAATAAATAAATAAAACACTTTAAATCCTCAGGTTCATGGACCTGATAGATCATAGATACTTTGGCTTATTAGGGAGTGTCTCTAAGTGTATCATAATGACAGTTCCAACCATAATAATTACTTGGGGGTATTTCTACCTAGTATATTGGTAATGACCTGGGGGACTAATACACCCAAGTATATAGTATAATGACATATAGAATGCTCAATACTAGAATAACAACCCGGGGAATGATCTATCCTAGTATAAAATAGTTTTCAAAAATAAATCCCCAGAAGTGTGGAACACTTGACCATTCACATTGAATACCCAAAAATCCCCGGATAGATAGAATTCAACATTAAGTGTCTTATCTACAAAAAAATTATTTTTGGCTGCAAATCATGTGTAACCCCACTAGTATTATCACAACTACCCTACAAGGGGCGTTTTATTTAGTATCAAAACCTACCCATTAAGTGTTTTAATTACATCCCTATAGGCATTTTTGATCACCTTCCCATATAGATTGTTCATGTCCACCCCATATGGAGTTTTCATGACCTCCATATAGGAATTTTTCATTACTTCCCAATAGAGAGATTTGACATCCACCCATAATAGTGTCTTATTTCCAAAAAATACAAGCAATGCCCCAATGTTAATTTTATATATTATATAAAAACCACCATTGAGGTCATAAACCATGTCAAGTGTCAACATATATTTAAATAAAGATCTTAGAGATAGATAACCATCCATCTAAACTATCATGTAACCACATTCAGACTCCCAAGAGTGAAACCTAACTTACTACAACTGAACATACCCAAAACATCAATTTGAGTTTTAAGGTAAAACCTATGATCACTACCCATTCCCAATTTTTTATATCATTAAGAACTTGTGGGGTCCATTAACTCATAATATAGTAAATTAAACCTATACGAGGTTCTCCAGGTCATTATATAACATGGGAACCCTACTTAGGGTCACTCCAGTTATGTTATAGAAAAGGTACCCTACATGGGATCGTAAATCATAATTCCTCTCTAAATAGTAATTTACTACCAAAACATACTTACTAGACACACTAGTTATTCCCCTACTTGATTTGTTTAAGATATTTAATAATTCCCAACTCACACCTCATGTCATTACGGTTAACCAAAATTCCATGAAGGATCACACGGTTCCATAAAGGTCCACAAGGTCTATATACACTCATGTACCAAAATTACTCATAATGTAGATCTATTTAATCCCATACAAAAGTTTACCAATACCTATGGGACAACGAAAAAACAATATATCCCTTACCTTGTCACTTTGTGCATAGTAGTTTATAGAATTTTAATTTCAAAATAAAATTAATTTTAATTTAAACATTTCAGTTACATTGATTAGGAAATCCTTTTAGTAGGTAAAATGCATAAATGGTGAGACTATATTCCATAAGTACCATCTTTATTACATGAATACCATAAGGATTTTATTCAATAAAACTTACCTCATATGAATCCTTTACCTTTTAATTCTATATATTGATAGCTCTACCTAGGCTCACAATGTGCCACCCAATCCTATCCATGTACCACTAGCCACCAAAAACTCACCTGATGCCCTAAATCACACCAAACAGTATAAAATAAAATTATAGAATTTATAATTAATAAATCCAATTAAGTTAAACTATTAATATTCTCTGAAAACTCATCAGGAATCCAACGATTGCTGATTCTTTGAGCAAAAGGGTGTCGATTATCCTCGACAATCCCCTGAACCTACACTATATCAAATACCCAACACCTGACACCATTTTCATTATTAAATTAAATTTAATTTAATTAAAAATCATAGAAAAATTCAAGGAACAAATTACCTTAACCAAAATTATGACTCACCATGTCTAGACAACATTATAATATTCCCTCTTCCTAGGCATAGTGGAATCCCTAATAGAATTGAATGATTCCACCAAGTTTTGGTGGAATCATCCAAAAACAGTAAATCATATAAAATGATATTACAGGGGAAAAATATGAGGAGATCAAATAAGGATAATAGAATCAAATATATACCACTAATTACTAAGAATCACCATTAAATAACACCCCCACCAATTGGGGAAAGAAGAAGGGAAATGGGGAGGAACCTATGGTCGAGAAAAAGAACAAAGGAGGAGAGGGTGTTTTCTCCTCTAAAAATTTGAGGGGGAGGGGGGAATGAAATTTTTACATTTTAATACCATTGGATAGATAGTGTATCCTTGGTGGTTGTATTAGTGATCTTGGTATAGCCCCGCGCACCCCAGGCTTCCTCTGAGACTTCCTTGAGTCACCCTATTCACTTATAGGCCTCTAACCATGTAAAAAAACATATCCTTTGAATTTTATACTCTTTAGTTTAATAAAAAAAGGAAATTTTTTATTTTACCCTCCAAAAATACCGGCACAAGATCTTACATTATTATTTCATATGATCATTGATTGATATCTTCCATGTTTACCCTTACAGAGCATTTGAGATCACCCTTTCTTATGTTTCTATTTTCCCAAGGTTATGAAGAAATAAAGAGCATATAAGCTCACCCTTTTCTTTCGTTTCCTTTCCCCAGGTTATAAATAATGGTATTAAGTATGCTATTTATAATAAGGGTGATAATTATGAAGAAATAAGTGGGATATGGTGTATATATTTTATGAACTAGTTGTTTATGTTTCCATGTTTAAAATAATATTAGACCTAAATGATTATAGTATTCATTGAAATTTTATTTAACAAATATTCATCTATTAATATGTAATATCTATGCTTGAAAATTATAAGTCATTATAGTCGGTATTATAGAATGATTCAGTTAACCTTTAGAGACTAGGATAAGAAAACATTACTAAGAACCCTAGGGATAAGTTTTGGTTTAGGATAAAATCATAAATTTTTGTTAATGATCATGAATAAACTACATTAAAACTAAAGATTCATATAAGTATCTATCATGATTTAGATATCCTATATATTATTTTTCATGATTATTTTATTTTCCACTATGATTATTTTTTTATCACACTATGATTTTTAGTTTTATTCAATGGTTTGAACCTGAAAAAATCATGCTAATGATGAATTAAATAGAAAATGAAATACTTTTCCTCCTGATTAACCAAATGTTACGGGAGATAGAATGAAAAAAATGGTTTCTATGCTCACATAAATTTCTTAATAGATGAATAATGTTGAGATTACAAATGAGAAAATAAGGTAACAAAATTCTATCGATTACTTCATGAGGTAATGACCACATTATTTTAGTGGGTCTATTGATCCACTAGTTGTTGGGAAATGGATCGGTACCACTAAAAGGATATTTTATATTCTCTGGTGTTTAGAACATGAAAATTTTATTTTGTATATTTCTCATTTGGAAGGAGAATTATATTAGTGGTTGAATCATATCAAGAACATGAGAGAGAATAATAAATTGAATCTATGCTGTAGGATGAATTTAAAAGCTTATTTTTCAAAAAGTAATTTAATCATATTAATTTTAAGAAAATAGAGAAATAATTCATTGAGTTAAAGGATAAGGATAATGAATATGTTGGTATTTATGAGGAAAATTTCCCAGTACTAGCAAGGTACACTTATGGTATTATCATTCAACCTGAAAGTAAGGTTGATTGATTCTTTAGTGTCTTAAAACAGAGTATCTAAAGGGTGTTATCCATAAGGGACATCAATAGATATGAATAAAATGTTCTATATGATATCAATGTGGATATTAATATTGTAGTTACCCATCAAATTCATGGTTTTGAAAATAAAAGAAAAATGGAATTCAAAGGAAATTTAAATACCATAGATAGAATAAGATGATATTTACTTTATTCTCAAAATGTGGAAGGAAACATGGGTGAAATTGAATGAAGGGAACTGGTAAATGTTACAAGTGTAGAAAGAAACGTCATCGAGTAATAGAATTCAGAAGTGTTATAAGGAATTTAGCAAATTATTTGAATACAAAGAAAGCTCCATAGAATATACCACCCATGCTCTAAGGTTTAAATGCATGGATCATAGAAATTATGAGACTGAATTCATAAATCCATGGTTAATGATAATAATAAATTTCAAAAAACTCTTAAGACTATATAAAAGTAAAATATCATGAGATTACAATTTCTAATTAGGGGTAAGATAACAACATAGTTAAAGGTACACTTATCATCCACTCTAGAACTTCTAATATCTTATTTGATTTTGGATATACCCACTCTTTTCTATCTAAAGGAATTTTTAAGGGTATCACAATACCTCCTAAAAATTTAGATGACGATTTTTTAGTAAAAAACCCTAATTGTGTAATTATTACATCCATGTTCTATTAATTTTCTATTGTTAAAGTTTGTGGGAATGTGTTTCTTAGAAATCTGTTCATTATTACTGTAGTTTAATTCAATGTTATTTTCATAATAGATTGGATTTATTTGCGTAAATACCATATCAATTTCTGAGGAAGGGAAGTTATGTTTGATATTCTGAACCAACATATGATCACCTATCAATGTGATGATAAAAAATAGATTCTAATTAAAATTACATCCATTGTATGGGTCATTATTCCTTTTCAAAGGGGTCCTTTATCTTAGATGGTTGGGGATAAAATTAGGATCTAAGATATGAATATTGTTTGTGAGTTTATTAATGTATTTATGAAATAGTTTCATGTTCTTCCATTAAATCATGAATTTGAGTATTCAATATAATTTTTTCTTGACTCTAAACCTAACTCCATGTATCCATATAAAATGATCCCAATTTAGTTACAAAAATTAAAGAATCAACTCCAAAATAATCTTAATAAAGGATTCATTCGACCAAGTGCATCACCTTGGGGTAAACCTATTATGTTTTTTAAGAAGTAAGATGAATCAATGTGACTCTTACTTGATTATCAAGAACTTAAAAATATCACTATCACGAACAAGTATCCTCTACCCCATATTAATGAATTTGTTGACCAACTACATAGAGAACAATAATTTTCCAAGATTGAACTTCATTCTAGATATCTTCAATTTAGGTTCAATAAGGAGGATATGACCAATACCACCTTTTGTAAAATTTATATACACTATGAATTTATAGTGATTCCTTTTGGTCTTACTAATTACCCTGATATATCCATGTATTTAATAAATATAGTCTTCAAAGATTACCTTGATCAGTTTGTGGTAGTATTTATATATGATATTCTTATTTATTTTAAGAGAAAGGAATAACATGAATATTATTTGGTAATTGTGATGAATACCATAAGGAATGATAAATTTATAAAAAAATTACCATGTTTTAATTTTGTCTTCTAAAAGTTTAATTTACGTGTCATATAATCTCAAGTGATTGTATATCAGTAAACTCTTCGAAGATATAAGTTATTGAACATTAGATCAGACCAACCACTATGACTGAGATCTATAGTTTTCTTGGTTTGGATGAATATTATTGGTGATTCATGGATAATTTTTCATGAATATCAAATTCACTCACCAAGTTAATGTATAAAGAAGTAATGTTCCTTTAGATGGATGAATGTGAGGAATATTTTAAAGAGTTGTAGAGATGTATAGTTGACACAACTATCCTTACAATACCCTATAGTGGAAAATGGTTTTTAATCTATAGTGATATATAAATTAAGGGAATTGGATATTTGCTCATGCATAATGATATGGGTATAGCTTATGCCTCATAAAAATTGAAGGTCTATGAGAAAAAGTACCCAACTCATGATTTTTGAGTTAGCTGCAATAATTTTTGTATTAAATATATAGACTAATTGTATTAATGGAGAAATTTGTGATGTATATACTGATCAAAAAATCTTAAAGTATATATTGACATAGAAATAATTGAACATACGCCATAGAGGATAGTCAGATCTGGTTAAATATTATGACTGCTCAATACATTACCACCCTCGGAAAGCAGACAAGGTGGAAAATGCTCTAAGATGAATTGATCATGCAAGCTTATCAATAATGAGGATGAAAAAAGATCAATATTTCTAGAATTTCAATGGATGGTTCTTGAAATCTTAAAGTAAGGGGAGAAATCTTATATTTCTGAAATGATTCTTAAATCGTATATCCTAGTAAAGATTAATGATACATAGAAGGAAGATGTAAAGTTGAAAAAGAAGGTGAGAAATGTTCATGACATTAACCATGATTGTGATGGAATAATAAGGTTTAGGAACTGTGTATGTGTCCCTTAGATACCATATTTGAAGAATGAGCCGATGTATGGATCTTGTAGTTCTTCATTCTCAATTAATCCTAGAAGTTTGAAGATGTATAGATATTTGAATGATTATTTCTGCTGGGATGGTATGAAGATAGATACTACAGAGTATGTTTCTCGGTTCTTGGTATGCCAATAGGTTAAGGTTAAAAGACAGAATACTAAGGGTATGTTACAACAATTAACACTACCAAAATTGAATTTTGGAAACATCACCTTGGATTTTATTGTCATGCTCCCTAAAACATTTAAAGAGCATAATGTTATAAGGGTTATAGTCAATCATCTTATTTAGTTAGAACACTTCATTTCTATTATATATGATTTATCTCTTGATCAACTTACTCAGTTATATATTAAATAATTTTTAATATTGCATGGTCCACCACTATCAATAGTACCTAATCAGGATCTGAGGTTTACCATGTAGTTTTGAAGAAGTCTTCAGTAGGCCCTGGATATAGAGTTAGGTTTTAGAACTTCTTAGCATCCTCAAACAACTATTAATTATGATATGACCATTAAATCTCTATAATACATGTTGATAACATTCTAGATGAATTTAAAAGGTTGTTGGGATTAACACCATCATTAAAATTTTATTACAACAATAGATTCCATTCTATCATTCAAATGGATCCTTATGAAGCCCTTTATGTTAAGAAGTTCAAAACTCTAACATGTTGAAATGACGTCAGAGAAAGAAATATATTGAGACCTGATCTATGTTAGTAAATGGTATATAATGTTATTTTTATTCAAGAAAACATAATATCATCTCAGAGCTGATAAAAAAATTATGTTTATAATCATAGAAAATATCTTGATTTCGATGTTGGTGAAAAGGTATTCCTACAAATATTTTCTCAGAAGAGGGTGATGAGATTTAGAAAAAGGTAAAGCTAATACCTAGGTATATCATTCCTTTTGAAATTATTGATCATATTGGGATGGTATATTATTGATTGAAACATTCACCAAATCTATCTCAAGTTCATGATGTGTTCTATGTATCTCTCTAGAGGAAGTACATACATGATACTTCACATGTACTGAACTTAGAGCTCATACTGGTATATAAATGCCTTTATTATTAAGATAAATAGGTATATATTCTATATCATAAAGAGATAGTTCCATGAAACAAGACCACTCACCTGGTTATAGTTTTTTTATGAAACCGCCAATTAGAGGAAGCTAGGTGGGAACTTGAGGATGTGATGAGGTTGAGGAATTCTCATATGTTTGTATCAGAGTGATGATTTTTTATTGATAAATTAATTTTAATAGGTTTATAATGTAACACACCCAAAAAGTTTATGAAATATTTATCTTTAAATAATTTTATTTCTTCGATATCTTGGGTTACACGCAACCCAGAGTTTAAACAAGCAGTGATATAATATTAAAATATTATTATTTAAAATGATATTTATCACCTAGACATTTGATTGGTGGGTATGAATAGGTACAACTAGATTATGAAAAACTTATTATTATCCATAAATAAAATTGATTCATTGGTTATCAATTGATTATAATTGAAAACAAAAATCATTTGAAAGAAAAATAATTATTTCTATGAAATATAGTTTTTATGCACGTAATGTATTTTTATCTTAATAAATTACATTAATCCCTATTGGTGAATTAATTTAATGAAATTTTATATTACTTACATGAAAAGTTTTTTTTAAATAACATAAAATATTTTTCTAGTCATTGGATACACATAAATCTAATTTTAGGCTTAAAATGCATTTTGTTTCTGAAAAAGATGTTTTTGTCACACAAACACTTACATTAAAATTTATTTATTAAATTCATTATTATTTAATTTGATATAATTAATTAAATATTTAGAAAAATGAGGTTCTAATTTTGTAAATATACCCCTTTTATTTTTTTTCAATATAAATAGTAACTGTGGTAAAATTGATCACCTCAATAAAAGTGTATATTGAGTTAATATAGATAAAGAAAATAAGTGATAAAGCCATAATTACTCATTAAGATTCTTATTAGATATAAGTAATTTTAAAATTAAAACTTTATTATATAAATTTAGTTGTTTAATGCACACTATCCCAAGAAAATGACATATATATTATTTAAATTGAAGAAAGTTACAACATATCACTCTTTTTTATTTTAATATATATTATGTGTCCACATAGGGAAAAGATGAAGTTATGAATGAATATAAGTGTTTTTTTAGATTAATTTCATTATATATGTATTTTTAATTTTTTTTTAATTCTATAATGACCATAATTCCTTATGCAACACTAATTCAATATGTCTCTATTTAATAAAAAATAAAATAAAATATATTAAAAATATTAAGAGTGGTATAATCTGAATGATTTAATGTGACCAATGAATTATATATATATAGGGAATATTATTGAGGTTTTAAAGTATTATATTATAATCCCCCCATTTTCTTGATGCTTTTAAGGTAAGATTAATTTAATATTTTCAAAATTGTCAATAATAATATTTTATCAAAATAAAATGTTTATTAAATTTTTTAAAAAACCTAAAAATATTAAAACAAGAAACTTTTTATATGATATATTATAAAATTTAATAAATATGGAATTTATGGTCCATTTTATACTATATAAGTAAAAGTTACACCCCTTAAATATTGAAAAGGTTGTTATCGTAATAAAAATTAAAATTGGTTAACTAAGGATTAATCAAAATTATATGGTATAAAATTAAACCCAAACTTGTATATATTATATTTTTTGATTGAATAAAAAACTTTCACAACCTTATATTCTAATACATGTCCAATTTTAGGAATTTTTATTAAGAATTAATTCAATATAATTTAATCTTTTTTTTGAAATTTCAAAAGTTCCCCTCACCTCGATTATAAAAGGGATCCTCATTAATCACTTATTAAAAAAACATTGAGGATTATATATCAACCAACCTATACAAATTTTATTTTTAAACTTCTTTTTACACATTATAATTGTTTTTATTCTCAAAATACCAACCCTAGATCCATTTAGAGGACGTCCAAAGGAGTCGTTTTTAAGAAGAGGTAATTGCCTTAACCGATCACTTTTTTCTACTCTTATTTAACTTATATAAATATGTGTTATGTATCATAAAAAAATAAAATAAATTTAATAAATGTACTAAAATTTTAATATGATTATGAAAACAAAATTATAGAATTTTTTAATCAAATGATAAGTGGAAGTATCGCACATGCGTATGTATGGCTTACCATCTCCACATAGTGATACAATTCATTTTTTATCACCATATTTTATGGATTTGTATTATGATGTGTTTAGTGCTTAAAAATGATATTAATGAAAAAATTATACTTATTTAATAAAATTATCATCTCTAACTTCTTAATATCCAATTCTTTGAGAAACAGTGGCATCACTCATGCATACTTGTGGAATACCACCTCCACAAAGCGATGTGATTAGTTTTTCATTTATATTATAATTGGATGAAAATAAGGATGTATTTTATGAATATATATGATATATATAAAACAATAATTATATTTTAAAAGTAAATTAATATTTACATTTCTTTTTTTCCATCCGTTAAAAATTGAAAGCATCGTATATGCTTACGTACGACCAACTATCTCCATGAATGGTGTAATGCATTTTTATATCTAGAAATTTTATGGAAGAATATAAATATATCTTTAATGAATGTTTATGATATCTATATCATGATAAATATTGTGGATATTACGGGACCAATATAAAAGTACAAGTTAAATAACTATTGAATTGATATACACATGATAAACAAAATAGTTAACACCTATAAATAACAATTTAAATAAGGAATTATTAACAAAAGGGGGTGTTGAAATTTTATAAATGGATAATATATGATATTATAATTATTAAAATTACTATTTTATATAATTATAATAAATACAAATTTATTATATATGATTTTATATTTATTTCTACTTAAGTATAACTCAAGGTAAGTGTTTATTTCACAATCTCATCAATATTATGGATTGTTTATGTTTAATTATCTATTAAGTAATATTTTTCTTTCATATTCATGTTTTATAAAAATGTTTTCAATTTTTTTACCATTCTAAAATTATTTTTAAATTAATTTTTACCCATGTTTAAATTTTTTAAAAATAGTTTGAAAAAGAACTTTTTTCATTTTCCAAACAATATACTTTGTGAATTTTTCAACAAAAATATAGAAAGAATTTTTTTTAACTTATACATCATTAACCAAGTTTTCTATTTTCATAACTAAATTTTTCTTTTAATATTTATTTATAATTTTATAAGTCTATTTTCAAATAAAATTATTTCCATTATAATTGTTCATTTTTTAAAAAGAAATGATTTATAAATTGAAAGGTTATTCTCCTCAATAATTGTTCCAAGTGATCTTTCAAAATAATTTTCCATCGAAGATGACATTAATTATTGTTAATTATGTTTTTCTAGGGATTTTATCCAATAATACCATCTTTATTAATTCTCTATATGGTTTGTTTTTATGATGAAAATATAAAAGGTTTATGAAACCCATTTCTTTTATAAGGGTTATGTTATGATGAAATGTTTATGAAACCCATTTATTTTCCATGGGTTATGTTATGATGAAATTTTTATCAAACCCATTAATTTTAATGGTTTCTAATATGATGAATTAATTATGATCTTGGGGAACACATATGTATGATTTTCATTATGTGAAATATGAGACCTATATCTCCCTTTGATGCATTGGGTAAAAATTGATAACTAATTAGATAAGTAGGAAATGAATGGGGAGTAAACTCAATTTAGTAACGGACTCTATCCACTATGATTTTCTTGAAAGTGAACCTTTAATACTAAAATGTTTTGGGGAGTAAACCAATTCCACTATTATATCCTTGGTAATGATCCCTGAATACCAAATAAATGATTTTATATACTTATATGTATTCCAAGATTCCATGTCTTATTCCTATATTATAATCTCATGTTTCATGTTATCTGATTACATTATGATTCATGTCTTATGAAATTACATGATTTTTTCCATGACTTAATATTTTGATCTTTGAAATGCAGGGTATGTTTTTCAAATGTTAAGATCATGTTCTTATACCCTTATTCTAACTGAAAATTATATTTTTTTTTTCATTTTAAAAAATTTACTTTAATTTTTAGTGGTAACCATACAAAATCAAAGCATCTATAATTTAAAATTAATAATTCAAAATTAAAAGGGGAAAAAAACCCAGGAACTATCCATGAACCCATGTGTCTTGCGCCAACACCTGCATCGAGGTCTAAAAAACAAAATTCAGATCTCAATACCGCCATTATATCATTAATAGATCATCCTCATCATCATCACTCTTAAAAATACCATTGTAGTTTTGGTTTCCCTATCATTACCAGAGATGGTGAATGGAAAAACAAAAAAATACCCCTTTAACCTATTCAACATCACCGTCATTACTTCACCAATGCCACTTCACCCATGTATCTTTGTGAGCCGATAACATTAAAAATAACCTTCCCCTTCATTTTCTTGAAACTATTAACCACCTAAATAAGGAAAAACCGATCCAGGATGCACCTGAATCATCATCAGTCACCAAATAACACATAACAAAACTATTTTGTTACCTCTAATTCATATCCGAATTGGATAGGAGCAGAAGAACATGAGGTCAGAGCAGAGTCTGAGAGGATGAGGGCATAGTTTTTTAGCATCATTAGTGAGGTTGTAAATGCATAATAGGGAAAATATAACACTAGATGTTCCTAGAGTGTCATCAGCCACTGACCCACAAACCCAAAACATCACATAAACCACTACATCAGATATAACTTGGAGAAGAGCCGCATAATGAGAGTTCAGAGCCAGGGATAATGTGCTAAGGGATTCACTAGTAAGCCAAACATCACAACTGCAGAACCAACCCTATAGAATATTAAATAGGAAAAAAAATATTGAAATTTCAAATGTCTATAAGGTTGAATCTATCCACGACCATCTCTATAACATCATCTCATCACAAACTATGAATTGGAGTATTAAGAGAATGAGATACTACAGTGAGATAATATTCATCTATTAAGATATAATTTCCATGTATGAAATGTGCATGTCACTATAAAACTTATTTTCAATTCTTTCAAAAACACATTGGGAAATGTGGTGTTGGGAATAAGTTATATTTTAAAATTTAGGAAATTTGAAATATTTAAAAAATTGGATAATTAGAGGAATTTTAAAATCTAGTTATATAGAAATGTTTTTTTTAAATTCATCTAAATAACCATGTTTCACAAAACACAGCTAAATATCTACATTTTCCAAAATGCAGCTAAATACTTTTGTTTTCCAAAATTTAGCTAAATACCCATATTTAGAAAAAAACTAGATAAATACCTATATTTATTAAAACTTGTATAATTAGAAATTTCTAAAAAATTGATAATTAAGGAGACTTCATTTATTGAAATATTTTTCAAATGAAGGTAATGTAATTATCCATGTTTTTAAACATATCTAATGTAAAATTAAAATACGACTAAAAACTATTTTTCTTGTAGTGAATAATTGATTTTAACAAAGATTTATGATTAAATGGATAAAAATAAGTTATGAATAAATTATATCTTGTAATATATATATATATATGGATACGATTTCGATGAATAATAAATATAAATATATTATACAGTTGGTTGGAACATGTATGACCAAGATGAAATCCAAGGTATGTGTTTTCATCACAATCTCATTCTTATTCGGTGTTATTTATGATTAAGTTTTCATTGGGGGAATTATTTGATATTTATTTCTTTAAACATATATTATTTCTTAGGTTATGGTTATTTTTAGGGGTTTTGAGTATTATTTCTATTACCCACCTCTTTGGTATTCAAAAAGACCAAAAGAATGCTTTTAAGAAAAACTGGTCTTATTTATCTTCTTTTGGACATGAATCTTTATCCTTCACTTCCTTGTTCTTAAATTTGTTTTAAAAAAGTTCTTATACAATTTTAAATGATTGATAATTTTATTTTTATATTATTATTAACTTTATTTACAAAATGTTAATGGAATATTTTTGTTGTTTTTATAAAATCCATTTTTTACTATTTATAAAAGTGGGAAAACAATTTTTTTAACATTTAACACAAGAACACATTTTTACAACATTATTGACATTATTATTTATCAATATTAATCTTTAAGTTTATAATGTTTTTTAAGTGAAATCTTATTCCCATTATTTCTGTATTTTTTAATTTTTAAATGTTTATAAAATAATATGATATTTATTCTCATTTTCTAATGTTTTTATAAAGATATTTTTCTTATAGTAAACATCCCTTAAATATTATTATTCTTAAATAGGGATATAATCTAATAATATCATCCACCTTATTTATCTGGATGGGGTTTAATCATATTTTTCTATTTATAGATTGAGGGAAAATATTTGCGTTCAATATGCTTGTTTTTATATACAGATATTTATATTGATTATGTATTGTATTGTTTATTCACTCTTTTGTATGAAGAATACATTACAATTAGTAAGTGATGGGTAGATCTTGATATTAGATATCCCCTTAATGAATTGGTAGTAATCATGAGACAAAATAGATAGGTTACATTGATTCACCCCATCTTAGTGCTTCTCACTTTGGTTTCATGGGGCATATGAATTTTTATCAGAGTAGATTGTTATTGAGGATCAATAATTGAGTCTTATTTTCTTCGAATAATCATTAATTTGGGTTAAAATGTCTACATCATGAATTAATGATTAAGTTGTTCTACAGTTGTTTGAGGATCTGTGTTTTTTTGTTTGTATCTTTTCAATTAAGGTTTTTTTCATAGAGAGTATGAATACCATTTATAAAAAGGGTGTTCCAATGTTTGATGTAAAATTATTTCACATATGGAAATATAGGATGGTTATATATATTATATTATTAAGACTGGTTTTTCTTAACATAATTTAGAATTTTGTACATATTCCAAAATCTGTAATAGATTTTAGTTAACAACATAAATAGATCATTCAAGCTAGTGGGATATCACACAATATGTTACTCTCATCACTTTATAAGAAGGAATTAACACAAGTTATGGGTTTAAAAATAACAAATTCCATATGTGTCAAACTAAATAATATACTTAAAGGGGACAATAAAATTATAGATTCAAAACTTTTAACATGTCATTCACAATTTGAGGACTTTGTAAAGACTAAAAATGACTTAATTGATGAGTAATTTATTTAATTAAAAATATTATTATCCCAGTCTAGTGTTTTGGAGAGGTTTTTAAAGGATATAACATGGTGAAGCTATTAATACGGATTTTACCAGATAAGTTTGATTATATTTTTTTATCAGATCAATACTTTGATAATTTTACCACTAAAAAAAGTAACAATATCTTTATATCTTATGAGATGAAAATAGGACCTTCCTATAATAGTAATGGTAAAATAAATAAATATACATCGTTTATAAACTTCAAAATGTTGAAAATAAATAAATAAAAAATGTTTAAACAAGGATAAATGAAATATAAATAATATTTTATGAACTTTAATTAATTTATGTAATTATTTTATAAATTTTTTCAGAGGGGAAAATGTAAGTATAATAGAAATTTTCTACTCAAAAGTTTAAATTATGGAAATATAGGTTACTTATCATTGATTTTTAATTAGAGAAACCATAATAAAGATAATGATAATCAACCCATAAGATCATAAAAAATAATAAATAATGTGGAAAGTTGTATTAGTGAAATAATTTTTTTTAAATTTTATGGTAAGTTCAATTCAGATAAGAAAATTAATTTTCAGTCAAGAAATATGTGTCACTATGTAATAATTGCAATGCCTCGACCCTAGTAACCCAGAGTTGGTTCATTATTACATATCATTAGCATGATCACAAGAGATCAAGTCCTGAAAGACAGATTAGTTTAGTAGCCATGGAAGTACTAGATACATATATAAGTTTTTCATTACATCATGAAATAAAGAAAAACAACATTTTATCCCCTTTAAAAACAATCATATAACTTAGCCTCTTCCGGAAAGTTAATCATGATATAGTTCTTCACATATTGGAAAAAAGAAAACATAGAAAGGGGTGAGCTCAGATGTTCAGTAAGGATAACAATATGGAGGAAACATTCATAAATAAGAATTAACATTTAAGGCAATGTATAAGACTAAAACACCAGCCTTTTAAACATAAATTTAATCACATTAAGGAAAATAAAATACAAATAATTCCATTTACTTATTCACATGGATATTCTACTAGTCGAATAATCGTATGTAAAATCAATTTCTAATTTCATAATGATGGAATGCATAATGTTGGACATCATAACCACATAGTCAAGGCCTCGTGCCAAGACTACAAATAAGATTTTTTCAAGGCCTTGTGCCAAGACACTACTTTGTCTCATGAGACCTACCAATTCATTGAGGAGCTATAGTGGACTCCACCCATCACTTACTAATTCCAATGCATTCATCATATGAAAATGGTGAAATATAATCTAAACATTTGTATTAAAACAAGCATATGAAATGTAAATACTATAACCACAAACCATAAATGGTATAAAAATAGCACATCCATAGTCAAACATAACCCATTCAATACAATATGTAAGATTGTATTATAATAAATCAACTTTAATCAATAATAAAATACAAATAATTATATTTCCATAGATGAAAATAATCAGAAAAACTATTTGAGATAAATATCCCCTTTTTCTTGGAAACATTTAAAAGTATCAATATTTATCAAGAATCTGTTTAAAATATATATTTAAATCAAAGTATCTCATACCACTTTGAAATATTTAAAATGAGTTTTAATTTTAAAACATTCATGTATAAATAAATAAATCCATAAAACCATTTTTAAAACATGGAAATTAAAGAGAAAGATTTAGAAGAATAAATATTTAAAACATTTAAAACAATATTTTACTTAAAGAGTTCCTAACCAAATGAAAGATGCTTGAATAAAAATAATATCATTAATAATTTTTTTAAGATCATGATAATAAATGGATTAATGATATAATATTTCAAAGGATAATATATACACCATATAAAAGTGAATTGGTGCATAACAACAAAGAAGTCTCAATGGAATGTGAATTTAGATGAAATCCCTTATAAATACCATTTCCTTAAGGATAAATAAATGAAATATTTATTTTTGAAAAATATAAATACAATCCATATTACTGGATATTCAGTGTAAATAAATCAGAGGATATTCACAAATATTCTTGTTAAAACAACACCAATGGCTTGGATGTTTTTAAATCAATGAAAAGAAATTGAGTTAAAATTACTCCTATCAAGTTCATATCAATGACATGAGACTTTATCAAGGGATTGATTATGTGTATAAAAATTATATCCACACAAAGGGTAGTTGAAATTACTACATTATTAATAAATAGTTATTTCACACATAATCTTGGAGTAAAATTATCAATGAAGTTTGCATAAAACCCAATGAGTGGAAATTGAAATTAGAGATTCCCTTACCAATTTGGTAACTTACAAAACATACACACCATTAAAGAAGGATCATACAATGAAGATTTAAATACCCATTAATTAAATTATATTATACAAAGAATACAATCATGGGAAGAATATATACAACACAAAAGGAATTAGTGTTAATATATTATGAATCTCACGAGAATAAAGAGTGAGATGAAAACCCATAACCTTGTACTTTTCATTATTTGAGGGTATGTTAACCAATTTTATAATGGTTAAATAATCTTTATTAAATTATACGAGAACAATATACATAAATATAATATCATATATGATCTTTTAATATTTTTTTGTTAATAATATTTCAGTAGTATCATTGTTTCGGGTGTTAACTGATTAATTTTTTCTTTATATATTTTGTTACATAAGTCATGTTTTTTATAGATAGGATATATATTATTTTTATCCTTGATGATATTATGTTCTTAAACATTATTTTTTAATCATAAAATGACATTTATTCTTGAATGGTTACGATGGGGAATGAATTTCATCGCGTTCATGGGGACGGTAATCCGTACGTACGCACGAGCGACAATACCATTATATTAATGATGAAATCATATGTAATTGGATGGTATATCATATTTAAAGAATCATTAACATGTTATATTTATTATTTACATTAATTATACTCATTATTATACCCATTAAAATAATTAATTATTGAATAACGAACTACACCACGATGTAGAGACGGTAAGCCGTACGTACACACGTATGGTGACTTTTTCATTAATAGGACTGATAGAATAATGAATATGGTAATACCATATTTATAAAAATTTCATAGTATGTATAAGGTACTGGATTTATTATTTTTGTATGGAAGCAATAAAGAAAGAGGAAGTGGAAGAATAAAAGAACATTGAAAGGGGTGATGAAATTAAGTAATATTGGTTGAATTGAAGGTAGTTGGGAGGATATTTGATCATGTTTTGTCTAAGCCAAATGGATTTGGAGGTGTGATTTTGAGAGATGGGGAAGTACTCTTTTATAAGAGAGGTGAGGGTCACTTTAGGAAAACCATGAAATTTTATTTTATTATACAATCATATTTAGTTTATAATGGCTACAGAAGGATTTATATTGAGTATAAGGTAGTTCTGGGTCTAAAACCTCTAAACCAATTGGTTTTAGATTGTTTTAGTCACCATATTAACCTTATCTTTTAGATTTGTCTCTTGGTTAAATAGTTTAACATTTACAATGTCTCCTTGAATTTTTATATTATATGATTAATAAACTTACTATAAAATTCCAAAAGAACCCAAAGTGGTTCATTAATGAAATATCTATTATTATATAAGTCCTTTGGATGAAACATATATTTTTAAGAATATTATATCATTTAATAATTTTGTATTTGTTTGAAAAACTCATTTATGTAAATTTTAACATTATTTAGTATTTGGTTTTTCTGAAAGTCATAACAATATGATTTATTCGAAAAAAATAAATTTAATCAACAATAACATGTAACGTTAACCTATAAATTTTTAATGCATCAAAAGTCTCAATTTAAATTTATTTTAATTATTATAATATCAATTATTTTAATCTTTCATTAATAAGGTAGCTAATGCATCATCATTGTGTCATAATTAAATTTAATTATTTAATTTATTAAAATTATAAATAAAATATCATGATGTAGGAAATAATCTTATCTTTCTAATGAATATTTATAGTCGAAATTATCTTATCTATAACCCTATATTGAAAAACGTATTAGTTATTAAAATTTGAATTTAATACTTTTAACACTTCTTTAAATAAAATAATAATAAATGTCCTAATCTAAACCAAGTGGACCAAAAGGATCATATTTTATTTATGAGGTTTATTTTGGTCAAAATAAACTTATTCAATATAATTATTACATGTGTTAGGATAATTATAATATCATTTTTACTTTTAATTACCCTATTTACTTTTAACCGTGGTAAATAAAATTCAAAAGTTAGTATTCACAAAAAAATATTTTCTTCTTATTTAACCACATTTTACTTATTAATTTCAACAATTTCTCTTGGATTTTTTAAATTCAATTCAAAAAAGTGGTAAAATTACATTTTATGAAAATTTTATAACGTGCCAAGAAGGTGGGTAAAAGACGTTAAAAAATTCAATAAAATTTTATACATCTAATTTTAATATAAAATGAATATAATGAATTATAATGAACTAATATATATATATATATATATATTATGTATATATTTTGAATTAAAATTTATTTAAATCAAATAAATAATTCTTTAAATAAAAAGTCATTTTTTAAATAATAACGTAGTGTTTTCCACTATTCATCAAAAATTGAATGTTTTCAAAAAATACCAAAAATTAACCCTAATATAATTTTGATATTCCAAATATAGAAATGATGTCTATTTTACCAAATTAAAAACATATAAGTATCATTAGTTAATTTAAAATTAATTCCCATTGTCAGAACCAGAAAGATGGTTTTTGAGAAGTAAAAACTATCAAAAGATTGATATGTGTTTATGTCCGGTTTAAAAGTGAAATTACTTCCAATGACCAAAATTGGATTAATTGATAAAACAATAATCTAATTATTCTTAAAAACCATTAAAATTTATAATTTAACCATATACATTATTTTGAATAAAAAAATTGTTTTCAATTAAAATTTAGTATCTTTCAGAATTCATCAAAATATGAAAGTTATCAAAAAAACACCAAATATTTATCCAAAATAAATTTTTATCCCACACTTATAAAGAAGAATTTAATTCATAAAATTGAGTATATAAAAGTGTCAAATATTTTATTTAGAAAGTATTCTTCATTAAAAGGCAGGAAAACTGCATTTTTTTAAAAATACTTTTTTTATCTGAAAAATTAAATTTGTCTTTTTATTATGTCTAAGAAACAAAAAAGATGATTATTAAAATTATATGGGATATACATATAATTAAAAATATTGTTATTACTATTCATAACCACTTTCTAAATGGCTAGTTTGATAGGTCTTGGTGCTCTTGAACTTGGTGTTCCATACATCGCACGCTATTGTATTATTCGAAGAGAAGCATACCGTTGAAGCTTGGGGTGTTACAATAATAATAATAAAGAATATGAATAATTAAAGGATTAATTTTATCTATAATTCATATTTTAATCAATAAACACTAAATAATCCTATATTGAATAAGAATAAATTAGTAAAGAATATAGTTGAGAAGAGGAAGCACTGATGTTGTTGATTTTCTAGATATAAGGTTTACTCAGAAGGCTTATTTATATTCTTTACTAGTCTCGGTCCCCCACCAATTGTGTTGATATATTCATATGGGATGACATTAAGTTAAATTAATTTTAAAATGCTTGATCTATCTAGAACCCTTATATCATTAATAAAAATTCTTATTTTTAGATGAAAGGGAATTTTCATCATTAAAGAATACCATTTACAAATCAAGTATAACAATGGATATAAAAAAGTTTATATTTTTAGAATAATGGGAGATTTAAAATACATTTTTATTGAAAAAGGTTAGATTATTGATATCACCTCAACCATTTCAGATGCAGATAAGGATGAGGTTAAATACCTTATAGTGAAGTATCTTTCAACTAAACATTATATGAATATATTTGAATTTAAATTTAAATATTTTGTTATAGAAGTTTGAGAACCATCAAAATAAATAGATAAATTAATCAATACCACTATTCTACATGTTTACAGTCCCAAAAAACAAAGCACACTCATAATGGATTCTTAATCTTGTAAATAAAATAAGGGTTATGATGATATGAAGGGAAAGAATTTTTTTATTTCACCAAGAATAATGTGATTCTCCCATTATTACTTCATATTATTATACAGAAAATTTCCACAATAATGATATATATAAGAAAAAATAATTTGAGGATAAGAAAAAATAAAAAAACAATGTGAATGAAATCTTAACAAAGCATGGTAATATTGAGGATAAGAAATAGAGTTAATAATTGAAGAAAAATAATGAAGAAGTTTTTTAAGAAGAAAATTTTGGATTGATGAGGGGATTTATATTTAAAGGGATATGATGGTGTTATGGTATATATGAACACATGAAATAAATTTATTTATATAATTTTACTTTATATAATTTCAATATTGGTTATGAATTAAGGGGTGTATAATTTTAAAACACAAGTGTAAAATCAATGCAACATCCTAATGAGAAATTTAAAATTTAAAACTACATTGATGCTCTTAATGTTTTTTTGGTAGGTGTGATCAATGAGTGAATACTACCAAAAAGTTTCTTACATTAATAAAAAATAATATAGAATAAAAATTTAACACTGAATATAATAATAATATGAGTGGTTGAGAATATAGAGTGGCATTTGAGGTTTCATACAAAGCTTCAAAAGGAGAAAATCATTGGATCATGGAAAATGATTTCTTGTCATATAAGATCATAAACACAAATTTATTTAAAGATATTACAATATATATTATAGGTTCTATTATATTTGGAAATTATAGGTTTTTTAATATTAAATTAATTATAACTACAAAAAAATTGATTTAAAATGATTACCAAGAAAGATAGTTTCTGTGTAAGTGTATTGAATTAAATATTGTTGAGTGTATATCAAGGTTGATATAACAGGAACATGGAATTTTTTTGAAGGAATGGTTATTTATTTAGGATAATTAAGGAATATAAAATTATCATGAGGTGAAAAAGAAAAATTATATTCTATTGTATACTAGTAAAGATGAAGATAATTTTTATTTGAGTATAAAGGTAGAAAACAAGGTTTGGAATAGAAGAATTGGTAATTTGGCCCAAAATAAAATGACTATACTCATCATGTATGATTCTATGAGAAACACCCATAAGATAATATAATTAATAAATGATTCTTGAGATATTTTTTTAAAAGTAAATATAATGAAAAATTTCCTTAAATCCAAGGATATAAAAACAAAGACTCCACTTGAACTTGTGAATTCAAATGTGTAGGGTTATATGAGTTTATAACCTTCCAATAGTGACAAGTATTTAATAACTTTTGTTAATTATTTTAGTTGTGTGACTTATTATTATTTTGTTATTGTTTATATATAAAAATTCATGCCAAAAACTTTTTTGCATGACCCGTGACATAATCCTCACTTAGACAACACATGTCGAGTTTGAGTCGAAATGCATCTCAATGTGAGAAGAATAAGAAGGTTGTATTTCCATATGCCTTAAGACTTATCACACACTTAGTGATAGATATTCATTATAAAATTTTCATGATTCAGTGGTATGTTAGTGAGAGCCTCCCTTAGGAAGTAGGCTATGGATTTTGGAAATTATAGATAAAAAGGTTATGAAGGATTAAAATGCATTTTTGAGGGTCTTTCGGGCACTTTTTATCATAAAAAACCCCACTGATAGTGTCATGACAAGACCCATGCTAGGGATTGAGCCGCAACTACCCCAAGATCACCTCTATAGGACAATGTGTGGTGACAAATGCTGAAGAAACAACTAAACATGGGGTGACATTTTCATAAGTACCTATACACACACACACACAACCAACTCGATGCAATAGTGCATAGGGAAAGAAATAAAAGATAAAAAACTAATTTAAATAGAACAAAATATGAATGGAAAACTAAATAGAATAAATTAATGTAGTGTAAACTAAAATAAAAGGTAAAAATACACTCCCACCTAGAAATATGTCCCAACCTGGCAAAATTGGAAAAGAGTAAACAGTTGAGAGTGACCAGCTCTTGTATCCCAAGCTATGACCATCATATGCAGTCCGAGAACTATGTATCTCTAAGCTCCTATGGAGTCAAGATCAACCTATTTTACATCTATAAAAGACACGACCTGTGTTGGGCAAATCCCATGTAGAGGTGAGTATATACATACGCAGTAGAACACTACAAAAAAGTTGAGGGGAATAGTAAAAGTTACAACTGAAGAGGAAAGCAGTAGATGGAGTAAGGTATAGTAAGAGAGTACAACTCAACCTAACTAGAGAGTGAAAGTGAACTCATACAAACACAAGGATCTTGAAATGGTGAGAAGATAAAATTCTTGTCGAGTCTCTGCTACCTATAATAGGAGAAAATACTCATCCAACCATGAGAAGATAGACACAGAAAGCACATGGTATGCCCTGCACATCTTCTCTTATCATGGAAGGAGAGTAACCAAAACCCAAGGAGTGGGTACTGAACTAGGATATATATATATATATATATATATATATATATATATATATTCAGTCAAAGAATACCAAACAAGAGATTAATGGGATCTCCCGCTCACAGCTCAGCCCAAGAAGAAGAGTAACAAAAAGTTCTAAAGTAAGTCCACCTAAGAAGCCCAATACCTCATGCGTTTTCCCAGGAAACACAAGTAGAAGGGACTCAATCACCACACATTGATACTATCTGCTTTGGGCGATACTAAATCTCCCGCATAATTTTATTTCACATCTCAAGGATGAATCTTGGTTTTGGATAGCACCCCTTTTTCTTATGATCCCAAAGGTATGTCAAACCACATCTCATAATTTTGTTGCACAGTTGATAGGTCATGTCTCAAGATTGAGGTCTCATTCCCATACCGACTGGAGGGTGCCACTCTAGTGTCACTGAGGTCCCATGCCCAGCCTGACTGGAAGGTGCCACTTATATTAGGTTGAGGACCCACGCCTTCCCCAATATTAGGGATCCACTCTGAAGATTTTCGAGGAACCATTCCTAGACTGGAAGGAGGGTGGCACTCAAAATAGGCTAAATACCCATGTCCTTCCCAATAGGAAGGTGTCACTCTGAAGATCATCGAGGACCCATGTCTAGCCCAGCTAGAGGGTGCCACTTAGAAATCATCGAGGAACTACACTACTCATTCCTCCTGGATGGTAAGTCCAGGATACTCTCATATTCCAGTGTCGGATCGTTTCCATCATCGGACATCACTTGAATAAAAGTCATTCCTAGAACATCTCTCATAGTATCTTAAATTCCACTATAGAGGGAACTATCACATTCTATGTGAAAAAAACACCTAGGATAGGATACTCACAGGCTAAAATCCAAGTCCAAAAGAAAACTATATGAGAGGTATAATGTTCATAATGATGTACACGGCCTGTATGGGGAACACACGATGTGTGACCCCACCTCATCACCTAGTCATGTACCAATACATACTCGGGTACTAAACTATGTTCATATACCCCTAGGTGTTCTAGTTTACTCCTAGAGTACATGGAATATCATCCCAAAATGGTCGAAGAGTGTAAAATGTTCATCATTGGTTTAAAGGGTGAAAATGTAATTTCAATGATATGCCTCCTAAAATGGCCTTGGAAAACCAAAAAGATCACATTGTTTCAATCCTTACAAAAAATTGCACAAGTTCTACTATTCATTCACCTAAATCGGACACCCGATGAAGAAGATGCATTTCACAACATTGCGAATCGTGCCTCATGGGGCCCTTATCTCGATCACAAATTAAATTAAATTGATCACACCATTACGATCCTCATAGAAAAATGCACAGAATAGGCTATTCATTTTCTCCAATATCACACCTGATGAAAAGAACGTATTTCATCACATTACACTCAAATGGAATCTCATATGGAACATGCCTTGATTGTGAATTAAAATCCTGAAATTACTCTCAAAACATTCTCCTTAATATCAAGGTCACAAAGCCACTAATGGCACATCAATTAGACCTCATATGTGGGAGTTATGTCTGGTACAAGTTCTGTAATAATAATATTATTATTATTATTAAAAGGGGATCTCTGTATATTTAAACCACATGCCCAAAAAGAAAAGCCAAAATTTGGTCTTAAAATGACCGTCTTAAATTTAGGGTCACACAGTCATTGACGGAACATCATTTGTACTCCCCCTGTGGGAGTTATGATGGGTCAAAGATTTAATAATATTATTAAATCTATTACTTCATGGGAATTTTGTGGCCCCATGTTTTGGGTCAAGGATGAAAATAGTCTTAAAATGAACATTTCATAAATGGGGTCACGCTACCATAGATGGTGCGTGAATCGGACTCCCCAAGTGGGAGTTATAATGGTTTAAAGATTAATAATAATAATAATAATAATAATAATAATAATAATATTAATATTATTATTTTACAATCCTTTTTATCTATTTATATTTTCCCTTTACCTTAACCCCTCCCCTTTATGAACCCTATTCTTTTGGTCCACTAGTTCCCAATGCATCAACTGTTGCCATGTCTGCCTCCGTGCTCCAGAGCCACCACCTTTGACATGTCGTTCCCCCATGTTCTGCTGGATACCTCACCTAGAGCCATGCCAAACTGCCTCACCTAGAGCCACATCAGACCACCTTCCATAAACCACCTCCATCTACACCGCATGACCTCACCCTGTAAGAGTTAGCCACCTCACCCAAAGCTTCCTGCTCGCCTCGTCACTATGGGACACCGCTGGGTAGACCAACCACCCATCAGATCACCTCGCATACACCACAAGGGACCACTGCCCCTTCCATATACTATCAAACATCCATTCAAAGCCTTAAATAAGAACTAATCAATGATCTAAAATCCTTGGACCCTGATATACAATGATCCATACCCCGCTCTATGATTTGTTGTCATTTCGATGTGTAAAAAAAGGAAATTGATGAAGATTGCATGATGAATGGGGGAAGAGGAGAAATATAGAATCCAAGCGTATATCGATCAATGGATTTGTTTGTTTGTCCATTTATGTAGAGATTCATGGATCATGAAATTGAAAACTGGCCATATTTTATATTCTAATAAAATCAAATCGGGGTTAGGAAATCCAAATAGAAGTCTTACCAGGATTTTTATTTGTTTGTCATTGATGAACATGCCCGCCAATGATCATTGAGTTTGTTTCACTCAAGTCTTATCAGATTGGAAATGTTATCACAATTCATTAAAGGTTCATAATTAGTTCACCAATGGAGGAGGGAAAGAGAAATTCTTCAGTGGGAGAGAATATTGAGCCAAACATGGCCAAATTCCCTTAGAGACATACTTATAACCAGAATTATGTTAAAATAATTTAAATGATTTATTAATTAATCAACTTAAGTGTACCACCAACAAGAGATAGGTCTGAACATCCTACATCGACTCATTTTATGCCACTCCTAGGGTAAACATTATGTTCTAGACCCAACCATGGTCTCAGATTTCTGATCCAATCAACCATTTAAGAGTTATATTATTTTATTTAATTAACCCTGCACAAGAAATATAAAATATATTTAATATTTTTATAAAATTAATTCTGTGCACATCGGTCCACTTAATCACATGAAATCTCAGCACCTAGCTCTATAAATATGTATAGAAATATTTCAAATTCTAATAAGACAAACAACCAGGTCTCTACATCGTTCCCTCCTTTAGGATTTTCATCCCTGAAAAGAAAAAACTAATAAAACAACTTAGGATACTAAGCCCGCACATGGATATCCTGCTCCCAGGAACCCTCCTTCATATTTTTGAGCTGCCACAACATGTAAACCAAAGGGATGGTCCATCCACATAAGGTGCACTTTTTTCAATCCTCGATCTCCACCAGGTGCTCTACAAAGGAGTCCCTATCTTTGAAGTCCACCTCTCCCTAGTTGATGATTTGAATATGATCATGAACGTATCTACTCATCTATGGAATGTGGAATATGTTGTAAACCCACTCTAGTTGTGGGGGTATGGAGAGGTGGTAGGAAACCTTGCCAACCCTCTTCACGATCTTGAATGGCATAATGAATCTCAGGGATATCATGGTTCCCCAGCAAAACCTCCATATTTCTCATTATGGGGATACTCTCTAGAAGACGTGGTGTCCTTTTTCTAACTCCATGGTCCCATGATGGTGATCTATATAGGATTTATGTCTACTTTGAGTTGTCTTGATCTATTCATGGATGACCTACACTTTCTCTATCATCACCTTCTCCAACTCTGGGCCCATGTGGGATGACTCTTCAACTCCATCTAGCACAAGGGTGACCTACAGGGTCTCGTGTATTGGACATAAAAAGGTTCCGTTATGATGGTAGAGTGGTAAATGTTGTTGTACATAAACTCTACCAATGTCACGTGATCCTCCCATCTCTGGTTGAAATCCAACACGCAAGCCCTCAACATATCCTCTAGCACCTGGATAGTGCGCTAGGTCTATCTATTGGTATAGTGGTGAAAGGTTGTATCATCTGTAGATAGGTTCCAAATGCCTCATGAAAGCCTCCCCACAATCATTATGTAAACCATGTATCATTATTGGAGACAATCATCAAGGGTACCTCGTGAAAGTGGATGAAATTTCGTATGTACAACTGCCCCAAACACTCAAACAAACTCTTCTCTCTGATATAAAGGAAGTGTGATGACTTCATGATTCCTTCTACTATCACCCTAATGGAATTATGACCATTTTGTGTGTGTGTAAGCCCTGTGATTAAGTCCATGGATATTTTATCTCATTTCTACTCTGGTATCTCTTGTGGATGTAACAAACCCATAAGAACCTCGTGCTTAGCATTCACCTACTGATACGTGAGGCATTAGGAGATGAACTCAACTATTCTTTGTCTGATGTCGGAAAACCGAAACTACTGTTGATGGTCTATGTACATATTCTCCACATCAGGATGTAGAGCTATGGTAGATGTATGGTACTCTCACATCACCATCTCCCGCATTGTGATTAGAACCATTATTCACCCTTAGAACAAGATCTCATGATTCCCTCCTTCAGAATATCTATCTGATGTGTGGCCTATGGGTATATGATCATGCAATACTTTTCAGTTGATTTCTCCCAACTGGGATTCTTTCACATGCTCAAGGAGTGAAGGAGTCAACAACATTGACTATAGACAAATTGTTCCCTCCAGTTACATCAAGGTCAACTGTAAGTAATCTAACTGCTCCAAATCTTCCCATGCAAGGTGAGGCTGGGAATTCTTACTAAGGGAATCTGATACAATTTTTTCCTTTTCAGAAGTATAAAATATCTCGAAGACATAGTTTTGTAGGAACTCCAACCAGCATTGTTGCCTCGAGTTACGGTCTATCTGGGTGAAGGCATACCTGAGAACCACAAAGTTCTCTCCCATAAGGTAGTGTCTCCACATTTTTAGGGTGAATACTACCACTTCCAGCTCTAGGTAGGTATTTGCATTATTTTATTCATGGGGTCTCACCTGCCTCTACTTTTATATTATAACTATCTATCACCGTATCAAGGTTTAAGTCAAGAATGCAAGGGTAACAATGAACAAGGAATCTATGTAGACTCATCCAACCACAAAAATATAGAAACATAAATCACATGGCATGCCCCATGTGTATTCTCCTCTTTGGGAAGAAGAGTAACTTCAACCGAGAAACTCTACCACACCCACTAGTGGAATCCCAAGAAAAATGTTTCAAGTAAGAAAAATCCACCAGCAATGCTAGGATCTTCTCTAGAACACCATCATAAAACCTCACCCTAAATGCAAATATTAGAGGGACTCATACACCACACATCAATACCATCCAATTTAGTCAGCACTGACTCACCCTTATGGTTTTTCTTGCATCACAAAAACACATCTCAGGGTGGGAAGAAGCCCTGCTCATGCATTCAAAGCTACATATAACAACACTGAAACATGGTTACAATAGTGCCTTATGTCACATAGAATGAACCTCATGAAAGGAGTGGAATAAAAATAGTACCTCACAATAGCGTCTACAAATTTCTACATCATAGGGTATAATGGACGTAGAGCATACCTCTTATCATCTTATTCATTGTGGGGTCATAAGCCTCCAAATCCTATAGTTATTCATAGCCTCAATTTCCAACTCCCCGTGTCTGATGTGGGAATCCATATGGTGGTGGGGGAAGGATCTCATACTGACATCCACCACCCATATCTCCTCCTACTCCTCTTCCAGCTTTGTCTCCCTAGGGACAACCATGTCCCCGCCCAAGAGATCCCTGGTCACGACATTGTCTCTGCCATGGAGGTCTATCAGCTACTGCATGCACTCCCCAACACATCATGTCAAGAATTACATGCCATGTGAACTATACCATCACATGTGTATCCCCTTACCTCTGTAGAATTTCTTGGTCCCATGTGTGGACTTTTACCCATATGAAGATGTGCATGAGCCTTATCACAGAAGGGTCTCATGTTCCGATACCTCTTACCCCTGCCAGCTGCTATAAATGACTTAGCTCTATCATGCCCACTGCCAACTCTGGATCACTAGAATCCCTATGACAGAGGTCTCTCTATCACAATTTTCCTCTCCAACACCCCAACATAGTTCTGAATTCACAAGGGCACTCTACTAGCTTATATCACTTAGCAGAGTCCCTACTCAAACTTCAGTGCTCAGAAATATCCATATATGATCATGTAGATAGAGTAACATGTAAGGTATATGAACCTAGTTTTGTACTCATCCACTATCATCCCTCTATACTGAAGCTTTAGAATCTCTAGAATCCAGATGGAGTTCAATAAAGAGGGGTAGTAATCCAAACAAAACAGCTGTTAGAATTCATCCCATGAGAGCGTCGACTCATCGTGCATCTGAGTAACCAGGCTCCACCAATGCCCAGGTACTCCATGGAAATGACTGGATTCCAAAGACACTATCTGATCAGTTGGGGTCCAAAAAAACATGAATATTCGGACCACTGACTATATCCAATCCTCTACTACCTAGGAGATCTGGCTCACCGTTGAACCTCAATGGTCTTTGATGCTAGAACTCATAGAGTATGCTCATCCTATGAATATCCTCAACCTTCTCTACTCCTCAAAAATTGGAGGTGATTCTACCTATACACCTGGAGACAGGGGATTGCATAATGTCCCATGATCTGAGGCCTCATCACTCACAGGGTCATCATCATAAAGCAGAGCTGGTATCCAGGCTGGATGTCATTGCGAAGGCATTCTAAATGTTATCAAGGAGTACCACAGTCTGATGAGCCCACATATATATATATATATATATATATATATTGATAAAAAATGGGGAGAATACTCAGGAAGGAGAGTTAAATACTCGATCCTATATGATGTATGTACCATTATATCTTGTAGTGAAATGTTTTAGGGTGCTGAGTCGAAAATCAGGAAATCGGGATCCTGATGAATGGATACGTCATCCTCCCACACCATCACTAGACTCCCTGACCTAAGAGCCACACTCAAGACACTTTGAAACTATTTACATAAACACAATCAAACCTTTTAAGGAAAAATTTCTAAAAAAACATTCCAAGGAACAAACCACCTATGATACCAATCTCTCATGGATGAACCCATTCTAGGGCTCAAGCTATAACTACCCCAATCCCACCTCCATAGGAAAGGGGTTAGCGATAAGCATTAAAGGTAGAACTGAACTTGGGGAGGCCTTATCCTATGTATTTATACACATGCACACAATCATATCAATGTAAAAGTGCATAGGGAAAGAAATAAATGATGAAAAACTGTTATAAATAAATCAAAAGATGGATAAACCACTAAATATAATGGCGTAGAGTAGTGTAAATTGAAAATAAAATGAAAAAATATAGGAACACCCAGAAATATGTCCCAACCTAAAAAACTAGAAAAGAGTAAGAAACTAAGAGAGGTCATATCAAATATCCCAAGATACAACCACTATAGATCGTCCAACCACCCAGTATCTCTAAGCTTCTCTGAAATCATGATCGACCTATCTGTCATCTACAAAATACATGACACATGTTGGGAGAAGAACATATAGGGGTGAGTATATACATACCCCGTATAATTCCTTAAAAGGGTGTAGGGGGATAAGTAAAGATACAACTAAAGAGGAAATTAGTAGATAGAACAAGGTACAGTAAGACAGTACAACTCAACCTAGTAGGAAAGTGAAAGTGAACCTGTACAAACACAAGGAGATTCAAATAGTGATAAGATGAAATTATATTTGAGTCTTTGATACCTATAGTTGGAGAGTAAACTAGTCCAACCAAGAGAATATATAAATGGAAATCATGTGGAATACCCTGTGCGACTTCACCTCTCCTAGAAGGAGAGTAACCAAAACACAAGGAGTGGGTAATGAAACATGATATATATATATATATATATATATATGCTCAATCAAAAAAATACCAAATTATAGAGTAAGGGGATATCTATCTCACATATCATCCCAACAATAAGGGTAACAATTAGTTCAAAGTAAGTCCATCTATGAACCCCACCACCTCATGTGTCTTCCCAGAAAACACTAGTCAAAGGGACTCAATCACCACACCTTGATACTATCTGTTTTGGGTGGCATTGAATCGCACACATAATTTCAGGTCGTGTCTCAAGGACACATATGTTTGGGTAATGTATCCCTCTTTATCATGATCCCAACGGTACATCAAACCACATCTTGTAACTATATCTCACAGTCGAGTGGTCAAGTATCATGGTTAAGGACCCATGCCAAGCCTGATTAGAGGGTTCCACTCTAGTTCCATCGAGGAACCATGCCCTCCGAATAGAATGAGGATTTATGCCCTGTCCAGTAATAGGGTTCCACTATAAAGATCTTCTAGGAACCATGACTATCCCAGCAGGAGGGTACCACTTGAAATATATTGAGGACCCATTCCCTACTCAGAAGGAGGGTAAAACTCTGAATATCATCCAGGACCAATGACCAGCCCAGCCAGAGGGTGCCACTCAGAAAGCATCAAGGAACTACAATGCTCATCCTTGATAAATGGTAAGCCCAGGAGACTATGATATTCTAGTTCCAGATCATTATTATCATTATACATCTCTTGAATAAGTGTCACATATGGAACATCTCACATCATATCTCAAAATCCACTTTAGACGGAACCATCACGTTCTATATGTAAAAACCCTCAGGATAGCCTAATCGTGGGCCGAAATCCTAGTAAAAAAAGGAGAAATGAGAGGTAAAAGATTCATAATGAGGTACATGACTCATATGGGGATCACATGACGTGTGACCCCACCTCATCACCTGGCCATCTACCTAGCCATACATGGGTACTAAACTGTGTACATGTACTCCTAGGAATGCCAATGTACTTTTAGAGTACATGGAATATCTAGACAAAATGGTTGACAAGCACACCATTCTCACTAGTCATCTAAAGAGAAAAAACATAATTTCACTGACATTCATCCTCAAATGGCCCTGTACAACCAAATTAATAACACTATTGCGATCCTTGGTGAAAAAGACACATGATCGACTATTCATTAGCCCAAATCGGACACCCGGTGAATAATATGAATTCCTTAGCATTGTTTAAGAATAGTGTTTCATGGGGCCCACATCCCAATCCCAAATTAAATTATATATATTTTTCTATTGAAATCCTCATGAAAAAATTCATGGAGTCAACAACTCATTTTCCTCAATTGGACACTCAATATAAAGGTAATATGTCATCGCATTACATTCAAATGATGTCTCATGGATCCAATGCCTTGATCCTAAATTAAAATCCTAACATTGGTCTTAAAACATTTGGCTCAATATTAGGGTCACAAAGCTACTAAGGACATTTCAATTAGATATCTTATGCAGTAGTTATGTCAAGTACAAGTTACACAATAATAATAAAAATAATAATAATAACAACAATAACAAAAGGGGATATTTTTGGACCTGAACCATAGGCCCAAGATGAATACACAAAATATGGTCTTAAAATAACCTTCTTGAATATAGGTTCACGCAGTCCATGAAAAAACGTCCTTTGGACTCCCCATGTGGGAGTTATGATGTGTCAAATATTTAATAATATTATTAAATCAATTACTTGATGGGTGTTTCATGGGTCCATATCATGGGTTTGGAAAAATTATTCAAAATGGTCTTAAAAGGGCCATATTATAAATGGGATCATTCCATCATAGATGGTCCATGAATTAGACACCCCAAGTGAGAGTTATGACAGTTTTAAGTTTAATAACAACATATTTGTTGTTGTTGTTGTTGTTGTTGTTATTATTATTATTATTTTCCTATATTTTTTCTTTTTCTCTTTTCCCTTACGCCTAACCCATTCCACATATTAACACCATCCACCAGGTCCACACACGTATACCGCATCTACCACCACCTCACTCGCTAAGTCTATTGTCGCTGAATCCACCGCCATGCTTGGGGGCCACTGCCTTTGGTATGTCGTGCCACCATGCTCCGCCGACCGCCTCACCTATAGACATTTCGGGCCGCCTCGCCTAAAGAAACACTGAGATGATTTTCCTGGAGTCATGCTAGAGCATCTTCCACACACCACCTTTACCTGCCCCACTTGGTCTCACCCAACCAAACCCACCTACCTTGCCCGAAGCCGCTTGCTCGCCTCACCACGACAGGCCACTACCGGATAGACCAACAACATGCCAAACCACCTCGCACACACTGTATGAAATCACCACCCCTTCTTCATGCTATCGCACCTCCATTCCATTCCAAAAACAAGAAGAAATCATAGATATGAAATCATTGTACCCCGATCTACCTTGATCCATTCCCCACTTGATGATTTTTTTTCGCTTCAAAATGTCAAAAAAAAAAGATTCACAATGATTTTGTGAAGAGCGGGGGGAAATTAGAAATATGCAATCCAAGCATTTATTGATCAATGGACATGTCAGTTTTTCCATCGACATTGATATTCAAGGATGAAGAAATCGACAACTGAAAGTATTTCATAATCCTAGAAAATTAAATTGGGTGTAAGAAATTCAAAGGGAAGCCCTACTTGGATTTGGATTTGTTTCTCATTGATTAACACACTTTCCAATAATTGTAGCATTTGTCACACTATGATTTGAAACATTGTCACTATCTATTGAAGGATTGTCATTTGTTCTCCAATGGAGGGGAAGATAACTTTTACAGTGATAGATAATAATGATCAAACCCTGGCCAAATTCCTATAGTGGCATACTTATAACCAAAATTTGGTTAAAATAATTTAATTTATTAATTAATTAATCTACTAAGTGTACCAAAAATGAGTGAGGGGTCTAAAATTCAGGTGCCAACTCATTTTATGTTGTGCTTAGGGTAAACATCGCATTCCAGACCCAACCTTGGTCTCAGATTTATGATTTGACAAACCATTTAAGACTTATCCCATTTTTTTTAATTAAACATGCATGCATAATACAAAATATATTTAATATTTATATAAAATTAATTTTTGGAACACTGGGCCTCATAATCAGATGACGTCTTTCCACCTCGCTCTGGAAATATATATAAGAATAATACCAAGTCTTACAAGGAAAAAACCGGATCCTTATAGATAGGTATTATACACCATATACAAGGGAATGATTTTCTTCACACGCTTTGATTTTACTAGTCAAGAATCCAAAATGGACTTACGGATAAAAAGTTATGGTCATCAGAAGTTTGGGAAATTTTATGAAGGAATTAAAGTTCTCTCATAAGTCATTCATTTAGCTCCTTCACATAACACCCTTATGCAAATCCCTCGCAAAACTCACTATCCCATCTTTCACAACTCTTTCACACAAGTAACTCACATAGGTCCTCCATCTAGACTATAAATATACACTCTTCCTATGATTTTGGGGGGATGAAATATAGACCTATGGACCACAAAGCAAGGTGAGATCTATTCTCATGATACTTATTTTCCCAACTAGTTCAACTTAACATGGGAATACAACCATGGCCATCACTCTACTTGGATGAGGGCCCTAGTTTTCTCCCACTTGGTTGAACCACTTTAGAAAGGTACTCTAATCCATCCAAGTATCAATTTGTAAAGGTACTCCAATCAACTCAAGTATCACATGGTCAAGGTGCTCCAATCAACCCAAGTATCACTTGGAAGAGGTACTCAAATCCTCCTAAGTATCAATTTCATGAGGTACTTCTGATTTTCCCAAATATCAATTGGGTGAGGTACCCACATCCCTCAAAGTATCACTTGGGTGACCTATACATGGGTGAACCACACTTGGGTGACCTATACATGGGTGAACCACACTTGGGTGACTCATACATGGGAGACACATACTTGGGAAACACACACTTGGGTGACCCATACTTGTGAAGCCCACACTTGGGTGACCCATTCTTGGGTAAGCCATATATGGGATACCCCGAATTGGGTGACCTGCACATGGGATAACCATACTTGGGTAACCCACACATGGGAAATCCATCCTTATGAGACAAATACATGGGTGACCTATACATGGGAGAACCAAACATTGGTGACCCACACATGGGAAAACAATACAATTTTGACCCACAGTTTGGAGATCCACACTTGGGTGGATTTTCACCTGATTCACTCCACATAGGATACCCTTCACCCAGGACTCCCCACTTGTGAGACCCTTCTCCCACAGTTTCCTATGCTTGTGGAAAACATCCTAATTCTACCCATATCATTAGGGATAAGCATCTTCGCATACCCTCACTATGGTTAAGGATCAATTCACCCTAGTCTTGCACCTTGGAATCAATTTATTCCATATAAACTTAATGTTGAGATACTCCTCTAGGTATGGGCCTCATAATAGGTATAATACCCAACCTTAACAATATACCCTCCTCATCCAATTACCAAAGGATGGTGGGTCATGATTGAACATCCTCTTAGGTGTAATACACAACAAAACCTTAATATCCATGAGTCTATATTCTCCTCATGTTTCTAGAAACATGTAAATCTTCCTAGGTGTAAGTCCCAAACTAAGTCTTTACTAACCATTTAGTTAAGATACTCCTCCTAGTTATCACTACTCTTCTCGAGTCAATATACTCCTCATGGTATCATTACTCTCCTCGGGTTGAGATACCCCACTTGATTTTAAGTATATGAGATTCCTCCTAGGTGTAAGACCTAAACAATATCCTCAACTGGATAGGTATCTTTGGGTAGCCCATGAATAAGCCCCACATAATTTTCTATTGTCATCCCTTTCACGATATAAGAATATTCTCTAGGTACCCTCAGTGTACATTTCTTCCTTTAAAATCTAATGGAAGTCTTTCATGAAATGTGATTTCTATTTTACTATATTTTGTTACTCACACTGAGCAATACTAATGTGGTCATAGAGATATTAAATGATCATCCCATAAGAATTAGGAAATTACCTCCATCATGGGCCTCATTTTGAAGTGCAATTCCTAAAAATTCCATTAAACTACATAAGTTTTGATTCCTTCCTTCACAGGATATATAAGATGCCTATTTGTGGTTAAATCCCAACTCTAAAATAAAAAATTCCTCCTTGGATAGAAATAAACTATAGAGATACTAGTTATTCGACTTTAAGTCAATGGATCATGAATTATTAAGGGAGATATTGGGAAACTATAAGATATATAGTGGCTAACATCCAACATATGGTCTCGATAAGATCATTGGAACTGGGGTAACTAGTCATAAAATTAGATTTTGGAAGGATTCATGAATATTTCATAAATCTATAGGAGGGTCCCGAAGTAGGAAACCATCCTCCTCAAAAGGGTGTGGCAAGCCTGACCACCCATACTCTTGACCAATTCATTTTCTATGATGTTTTTTTAAAATTTACAATGACCTCCTACCTTTGTAAAGTAGGTCATTATTATATTAAATTAGTGAAGGCATGAAGTCTTTTAGAATCAAAAATGTTGAACCTGAGGTGAATGAATTTGCAACCATACTCAACACCCCACAATCAATCTTAAAGCCCTATTTTTATTAGGGAAGAAATGGTGAACCTAACATGAATTCATTAACAGTTCCAAGACTCTCACATATGAAAAAGGACCATGTTTTCATCCTTTAAGTGAATGATATCGATTGACCATAAAATATTATTAGTAATGTTATGATGATGATTGTCTTCTTTGGGTTTCCTTAGAAATATATTCTAGATTTACTACAATAAAATGGAATTTCAAAATATTCCAATGAATTCAAAAATCATTAAACATGATGGAAATACCTATAAGACACCTCAAGACACTAAGAATAACTGTTGATAATTCCAAACATATGTGTATACTACAATAGAGACTATGTAATCATGGTCTCGATGTACATTATCATCGATGTTGGACCCCCATGGCAGCAGAAGAATTTTTTAGTGTAGTGGTATAATTACAAAGGATATATTCCAACAATATAAGTAGCTCATGAATTCCTCAAGAATAAAAAGAATCATAGTCCATTCTATCAAAAATAGTTTTCAAAGAAGTAAGTTGTAGTCATCACCACATATAATAGTTTTTCAATCTTATTACATAGGATATTAACCCTTTCTTTACTTGTCTTGGTGACATGGAAAAGCTTGTTCAACACATAAATGAAATCAACCAATACCAACCTAGTAAGGTTGATAAAAACGAACTCATCATCACTGATCTGTGACCCCAATTATGAAATAAACTGTAGAGGAAACAATGCCTATCTTAGCCATTCAGATTTAGGTATCCAGAAAGAGATCTCATCAGGGGAATCCAACCACTATAGCTACTCGTATGGTCTATAACCCTACCTCTGAAATCACCTATGAGTCCCATCAACACATATCCTATAACATCTCATTACCTTTAATTCAAGTATGTTCTAAACATTGTTGTGGTTTTATTTTTTGTCTAGGTAGGGTCAAGAAGGTATTGGGAGTATACCTATAATGGTGAAGTTAGAGATTTGTTGGATTCTCAAATTTATATAGACATTTCTCTAGCCTACTAGAGAATTAAAAATCATGGAATATGGTTACATGATGTGTAAATTATAAATTAAATCAAATTTCTTTTAATCAAGAGGTGATGGTATTTTCGGTGGATATGAAAATTATCCATTACACGATGAATAATTAGGTTAACGTTGTGTAAAACCTCGATCCTTGTTTTTAAATAGGCATAATGAATAATTTACCGTCTTTTGCTTCCTCCATACTTCCTTGATCTTGATCTAGAGCCTTCCCCAGGAAATTTTGGGATCCTCCAACCCCTTTGAACCTTTTCTTTTGGCATTTGATCATTGTGGTGATCACGATGTGTAATTCTGGGTAAGAGTTCTTCATGAATCTCTATATCTTTATTTATTCCTTCCTTGTGGTTTGATGGGTCATCTTGATTTTGATGGATCTACGATTTATGTTTTGGAATCTCATTTCTAGGTTGATTTCCTAGATCTTCTATGCCTTCATTCTTGTTGGCGGGTTTTATTGCCGGTGTAGGGTTTTCGTAAGGAAGGTATGTGGTTCTGTAGTTGGTTTCCAATTTAATTAATCCTTAATTTCTTGATTTAAATTCAGTTTTATTATAGTAAAATTACTTAAATTGAATAAATTTCATTCAATTGTTTTATTAAAAACTCAATTCCAATGAATTGTGCTTTTGGTTCACTTTGGCATGAAATTGGGAAAACCCCTAGTCCCAGTGAATTGGAGTGTGTTTATGGAAATTGTTTAAGTTAAAATTTTGAATTTAATTGTTGGATTGTATTTGATGTAAATTTGTAAAATACCGATTCTTGTGAAATTGGGGGTTTATTTGGAAATTTATGTAATTGAAAGAAAATTTAAATTTGTTGAATTTAATTATGAAACAAATTGTTAAATTTCATAAGCTGTATTCAAATCCTTATTTTTGAAAAATGGAATAAAAATGGGTTTGATTGAAACCCATTGGTTTCATCTTTTTGAAAAGGTGTGTTTCTGAGTAAAAAACTATTATGATTTTAAAATAGAATATTGGCATATTTAAAATGGGGAATGTGATTTAATTGTATTTTAATCAGTCTTAAAATAAATTGTCCAACAATTTTTCACTTGAGAAAATGGAAGACTTTTGTAGTTAGTGTGCTATATTAGAAAACACTTTACAACATACAATGTTCTAAAACATAATATCAGCACATTAGCATTCCTTATGTGATGGTGATGAGTTTCCTTTTCCTTCGGTCCAAATGGGTGTATGTATATACTTGTCATTTTATAGTGTTGGGTCTGTGTAGCTTAGAATATTCATACCTATTTGGAACATGAACATGTTTATTTTTTTTGGTATTGAAAATTTATATGCAATTATTAAAAAATATTTTATATGCCTTGTAAATTTATATAAAATATTTTATATAAAAATGTTTATTTAATCTATTTTTTGAAAAGTGTCATTTGTATTGATCACCCTTTGTTGGAAGGAAAATTACATCATGTGAAATGTATTTCCATATTTTAAATTGTAAATCATGATTTATTTAAATATGATTTTTTGAATTCCCAACCTTTTTATCTAAAAAATGAAATCACTTTCTCGGTTATTTTGATATTGGAACTTGTTATGGAATTCATGGGTGAAATCCTATTTGTATTTGGATCACCCCCTACTTATTCCTTCTGGTGTTTGTAGATTATCTCCTTTTAGGTTTGAGCAAGGGAAAGTGATCTCTTGGAGGTGGATCTATCTATTCAACCTTGGAATTGGTGAGTTGTGTCCTTTTGTACTTGGGATATTTTCTCTATTTCGGTACTTTGGTTTTAGTAATTTGGGATTTATTTCCTTGGTGACTTCTAGTAGATTACACCATATAGATCTTCTTTTGATATTCACATTTTATTGTTTCTTTTTTATTTCTCAATTTTTAGTGGAAAAGTTATACCCACTTTCAATTTTTTATGATTTCAAATGCTAGTTATAAACTCATGGTGATAGGGAATTCCCTTCAGCCTATGTCCGTATTGGATTATTCATTAGCTTACCAGGGTACCTGGGATGGTTCATGAAAAATTGGTATTAAAGGTTTTGGTTGAAATTATTTTCTTGAAGTTAGTATCTAATGTGAAATATTCCTAGGACTTAAGAGGCAGTTGAGAATGAGTGTATAGCTAGATCTCCCTGTAATGAATCTTATGTCAGCGGGGTGGTTAGGGAAAGATGTCTTGAGGATTAATTCTTGTTTCCCCTATTTTTATTTTTATAGAGTGAAATCCAAATATTTATTATTCTATATGTTTGTATTAACTTCTTTTTCCACTTTATTGAGTGTTAAATTTGATGTATTCTTTATTGTCTAGTGATGTTGTGTAGAATACTGCCTCCAAGAAGACAAGAAAATCAGATCTAGGAGAATGATGATATTGAAACTTAGTGAGAGAATTATGTTGTAGATTCGAACCTGGTAGAGTTGATTATGCGTACTATCCATGACCTAGGATAATAACCAACTCCAGTTACCTTTTAGGTTGTAGTTGTCGAACCTCAGATGGACATTCTCAATTTTTGTTCTCAAGAGTTCCTTCTCCATAATATAGAACTATTAAAATTCTCAAATTATCATCAATACGATGAGGAGTAGTTGAGCATGATGGAATGATTATTTGGGTTCTTAGATACACCCGACGAAATAAAAGTGAACTTTTCTACATCTGTGTTGGAATGACCAAGAAATAGATAGTGGGACACTATAATAACAATGAAGAATCATGAGGGATTAGATTTTAAATACTTAAATATTATTTTCACCAACTAGTTATATCCATAATCAATATTTCTATCCAATTCTATAGAGTTTTTCAAACTTGAGAAAGCTAAAAAGGCTATAAAAGTGTATGAAAACAATTTTTATGAGCTTGTACATTTCGCACCTGAGATAGTATCCAATGAGATAATGAAGAATTAAAGTTTCGATTGTTGAATTATTTAGGATATTAGTTCTTAGTTTTTCTTGTTGAATCTTCCTTCTTGTGTTGATGTGCTGAATAGAGAACTTATGGTTGGAATGGACTTATCTTGAAAGTTAGGGTTTTTGGGAGTTTCTTTCTCTCCCAATGATAGTGTGAGTTTATTCAAGAGAAAGAATAAGTGTGATGATTATCAAGGAATTTCCTGATGGTGGGGTCATTCTAGACCTCCTATAGTGCCTGGAAGAGGTCCTATAGTTTGCTACTGATGGGAAAATCAGGGTCATTCAAAGAGGGTTTGAACTAAGTCACCGCATGAACTATGGATCCTATGGATGCTTAGGTAACTTGTATTGATTCTTACATATTTATTCCACTAGGTGTAGTATAACGAGATCATCATCTCCTCCTAAAACTATAGAGATATCAAATGATTCAGGTACAAAAGGGTTCCAACCATAGGCATCCAGAATGAAGCTTCTTCACACAGTGGAAGAGTCTCTAGAGGAAGTGGATATGAGTCCTACGACAGTGAGAGGTACTATTACTATATCATTGTCATTAGTGACTACTCTATTTGATACTAGTGTATATCATTCAATTAATTCAACCCATGTTATTAATCTACTAAATATTCCTATGGTTATTTAAACTTTTGAAATGGATATTACTACACCCCTTGGTATGAAGAGAGAGTAGGGCCTCCATAGTTCTACTTGAGTCTTCTCTCTATCATATGTCAAGATTTATTGTAGTTATCTAGTTCTTGACATGATACATTTTGAATTCATTTTTGAGATGGGTTAGCTCATTGACAATAAATCCAGGATTGATTGTTATCTTCGATGGGTATCCTTTACTACACCCAGTGGTGTGTGTCATGTATTTCAAGGAGAATGAGACCCAATGTTGAGTAGAGACATACCATATTATCTAAAGTTGGTGAAAGTAATATAACTATTTTATTTTGATTTGGAGTGGGAAACCTTTCTCATTGATCTTCCTCCAGTAATTTTAGATTTTCCTGACAAGTTTCCTTCTAACATATCTTTTTTCCACCAGTAAGGGAGGTTTATTTTTCCATTGATTTGATGTTTGGTACTCAAACTATTTCTATTCCCTCTTACCGCATGGAACTGGATAAAATGAAAAGGTAGAAGTACTAGTTAGATGGTCTTATGAAGAAAAAATTTATACACCTAAGTTTGTCAACTTTGGCGCCACTTTTTCTCTTTTCTAGGAAACATTATAGTTCACTCTAACTTTTCATTGATTACTGAACTATTAAATGAGTGACCATAACGAAAAAATATCCATTTACATGGATTGATGATCTGTTTTATCATCTAAAGGGGGTGAAGTGGTTCTCAAAGATTGATCTTTTCTCTAGTTACCATCATTTGAGAATAATATATTCTAAAATACATAAAACCTCTATTTGTAGTAGGTAGAACCATTATGAGTACCTTGTTATAATTTTTGGTCAAAAAAATGATCCTACAGTTTTTATCACTTTGATGAACATGATTTTCCATGAGTACCTTGATTCCTTTATGGAAGTCCTCGTGGATGATATCCTCGTTTACACTAAGTCAGAGGAGGATCATGTGCATCATATGATAATAGTTCTGTGTTTTCTGAGAAATCACTGAATTTATGCCAAGCTTTTGAAATGTGACTTATGTATTTGGGAAGTGAATTTATTGGGAAACTTGGTATCTAAACAAGGTATATCAATTGATCCCACGAAGGTGAAGGATGTTATAACATGGGAACAACCATGGAATTTTTTCAAGATTCATATCCTCTTGGTATTATCAAGATATTATCTCCAATTCATGAAGGAATTATTAAAGATAGATTATCTAATGACTACACTAGTTCACTTGGGATGATAAATGTCAAAGTTATTATGTTTAGATGAAACATATTTTAAAAACTATGCTAATATTGAATCTTACAGATGCCGGGTAGGGATATGTGGTCATTTGTGATGCATCGGCTTTAGGCTTGGGTTGTGTTATTATGCAGGGTAATCATGTAGTTACTTATTTCTCTTTTAATCTTAGGACACACAAAAACAATTATATAAACCATGACTTTTAACCAATAGATGTGATTCACACGCTTAAAATTTTGTGGAATTACCTTTACGAAGAAAGGTTTACCAAGTATTCTAACTATAATAGCTTTTGTTATATCTTCTCTCAAAAATATTTGAGTCTCCACTAGAGGATTTGGATGGAATACCTATAGTCTTTTGATTTTGACATCGCTTATACCTCGAGGAAAATTAATTTCATTACAGATGCCTTTAACAAGAAACTTTCAACTCAAGTAGCAAAAGAGTCATAAAAATAGTGGAATTTGATGGTCTACTTTGAAATATTGAATATTGGAGTTCAGTATAAAATGGATTAAGTTTATTTTGTTAGTGTTCAGTTGAAATATACTCTTTTTAAATTGATTCTTTAGAACTAGTATATTGATGATGAGTTTCTTAACATTAGAGACTCTCTTCATGGTTGGGAGATAGTTTCCCAATATACATTCTCCAAATAGGTCATTATATACTATAAGAATCTCTTTGTGGTACCATATTTAGTAAAGAAGGATGTGATGGGGGATTTTCATAGTTCATAGTGGTAATTTCACCTAGTATCCACAAAGATGTACCATGACATTCAGTGGTAGTTCAGGTGTCTAGGTATGATGTGGGGAAGTGATGAGTTTTTTTTCTCATTGTAATACATTCCAACATGTTAAGGATGAGACCCAAAAACCTAGGGGTTTGCTTCATCCACTTACAGTCCCTACATGGAAGTGGAATGAGATCTCTATGGTGTTTGTGGTTGGGTTTTCATGTACATAGATAAATAATAATGTGATATGGGTTGTGAAAAATAGGCTGATGAAATCAGATCACTTCATACCCATTCATGATACAACCAATGTTGAGGATTTGGGAAATCCCTTTGTGAAAGATATTGTTCATATTACTATAGTTCCATCAGCTATAGCTTATGATATGGATCCTCGATTCACTTATCGTTTTGGTAGAGGCCTTCAGGAGGCAATGGGATCTCACGCTCTTTTGAGTATGGTATACCATCCGTAGTCGGATGGGCAGGCAAATAAAGCTATGCAGATTATTGAGTATATACTACATGGTTGTGTTCTCATCTATGGAAGAGAATGGGATTCTCATTTAGGGAATTTTTAGTTTACTTAAAAAAATAGTTACAAGTACGCAATCATAATGAATCCTTTTGAGGCCTTTTATTACCGTCCTTGTAAATATCTATTGTGTTGGCCAGACATTGTTGAAAGTTCCTTGGTTGTAACGAGTATAGTCCAAGAGATACTATAAAATATTTAGTTTATTCATCATATTATGTTGATGTTAGATAGTTGTTATAATTATTATTTTGATCTTCACCGTAGACCCTAATAGTTTTCAGTTTGTGACTAGGTGTTCTTGAAAGTGTCACCCCAGTTGTGTCATCAATGGCTAGGAGGAAAGGAAAGATTTCACCACATTTTTTGGTACCTTTTGAGTTTGATGAGAGGTTTGGAAAATTTGATACCAATTATCACTTTCACTACAATGGACATTGATACATAACACATTCCATGTATCACAACTGAGAAAGTATCTTTTTGATCTATATAATGTTTTAAGATGGAGTGATCTTCAGATTGAAACAGATTTATCTTTGATTGAATGACTAGTTAGGATAGTTGACTCTAAAACCAATGTACTTAATCGGAATAAGGTACATTTGGTTTCAGTTCTATGGAATTATAGTTTGAATTTTCATGAGATGTGGGAACATGAGGCATCGATGAGAGAGAAGTGACTTCATCTTTTTGTCATGGAACATTCCTCATAGGATATTTGTGGATAGAAATTTTTTATGGTGGGGAGGCTATAACATCCCATTACCTTTATACCAAACATGTTCTAAAAATTTTGTGGCTTTATTTTTTTCATTGTCCGGGTAGGGTCAAGAAGGTATTGGGAAGATACATATAATGGTGAAGTTGGAGGTTTCTTGGATACTCATCTTTAGAGGGTCATTTCTATAGAATGATAGGAAATTACCCATCATGTAATATGGTTACATGATGTGTAAATGATAAATGAAAATAATTTTTTATGCAAGAGGTGATAGGTTTTTCAGTGCACATGAAAATTATCAATTACATGACATGTAATTGGGTTACACGTCATGTAAAACCAAAGGCCTTGTTTTTAAATAGGAATCCTAGATGGTTTCTCTTTTTTATTCCTCTATTATTACTTAATATCAACCTATATCCTTCCATAGGCAATATTTGGAGCCTCCAACCCCTCAAAACATATTCGTTCGGGTTTGATCTTTATGGCGATCATGATGTGTCTTTACGAGTAACTGTTGTTCATGTCTCTTCATCTCTTTATCTATTCCTTACATAGGGATTAATGGATCATCTTGATTTTAATGGATCTAATCTCTATGTTTTTTTAATCTTGTTTATAGGTTGATTCCCTAGATCTTTTTTCCCTCCATTCTTATTGGTAGTTTTCATTGTGGGTGTTGGATTTCTGTAAAGAAGGTAGGGGGTTCCGTATTTGGTTTCTAATTAAATTAACCTCTAATTTCTTGCTTTAAAATCATTTTTATTTAAAGTTAAATTGAATAAATTGAATAAATTTATTTAAATTCTTTTATTAAAACCCCAATTCCAGTGAATTGGGATTTTGTTTTGTTTTGGCATAAAATTGGGTAAAATCCCAGTCCTAGTGAACTGGGGTGTGTTTATGGAAATTGTTTAAATTAAAAAATTTAATTTAATTATTGGATTTGATTTGATTTAAATTGTGAAAAACCCCCCAATTATAGTGAATTAGGGGTTTATTTTGAAATATATGGAATTGAATGAAAATTAAATGTTGTTGAATTTGATTGTGAAATGGATTGTAAAATTGCATGAATTACTTTCAAATCGTTATTTATAAAAAAATGGATTAAAAATGGTTTTGATGGAAACCCATTATTTTTATATTTTTGAAAATTATTTTTTTATTAAAAATTCAGTATGGGTTTTAAAGAGAATATTCGAATATTTGAAATAGGGGATGCGATTTAATTGTATTTTAAGCAGTCTTAAAGTAAAATTCCAATTTTTGTTTGTACTTGAGAACATTAAATATTTAGTTAGTTAGTATGTTATATTGGATATCACTTTACAACTTACAATGTTCTAAAAATAATATTATCCCATCATCATTCCTTAGGTGATAGTTATGAGTCCCATTTTCTTTATACCCAAAGGGGCATATGTACATACTTTTCAATTCAAAGTGTTGGGTCCCAATAGCCTGGAACTTTTGTACCTATTTGGAATATGACAATATTTCTCTCTTGTTTTTATTTCAAATGTATATTCCATTATTATAAACTATTTTACATGCCTTGTGAATTTATGTGACCTATTTTATATAAAATGTTGTATTTAAGCCATTTTTTCAAAAGTTCCATTTGTATAAATCACCTTTTTTAAAGGAAAAATTCCATAATGTTAAATGCATTTCCATCTTTTAAATTGTAAATCATGATTTTTTAAATATTGTTATTTTAATTCCAAAAATTGTTATCAGAAAATTGAAAGCACTTTATTGGTAATTTTATATTGGAATCTTGTTATGGAATCCTTGGGTTAAATATAACTGGTCTTTGGATCACACCCAACTTGTGTCTTCGAGTGTTTGTAGATTATATACTTTTAGGTTTGAGTAAGGGAAAGAGATCTCTTGGAGGTGGATATAGATATTGAAACATAGACATGGTGAGTTGTGTCCTTTGGGACTTGGGTTGTTTTCCCTATTTTCGTACTTTGGATATAGTACTTTGGGCATTATTTCCATGATGAATTCTAGATCATTATTCCCATTGGTGTTTCTTTTTATATGTATACTATCTAGTTTGTTTTACCACCATAATTGTTAGTGTAAAATCATTCCCACTTTCAGTTTTTTTATGATTCTAGGTGTTAGTCATTAACCCATGGGGATCAGGAATTCCCTTCAAGACATGTTAGTATTGGGCTCAGTTATCAGGTTACCAAGGTTCCTCGTCTGGTTCTCGGCATCTCAAGAGTGAATCAAGGTTGATTCTTGGGTACTGCTAACTAGAAGAGTCAAACTTTAACACAACTATCCTCAGTTATAGTAGAGTCCCAAGGAATAGTTATTGGATATATATTTATGGAAAACCTATTGTATGAGTTATCAACTATGACTATTCCTATGAAGTTACTTGGTTTTTTCTGAGAGTTTGAGACTATTAAACAATGTATAAATGATGTTACTCAAAGAACCAAGGGAATATATTATTAAGAAATAGCATAAAAATATGGAATTGAGGGAAACTTGAGGAAACTATATTCAACCTCAAACCAAAAAGGATGAGGTGACATGAACTTGAAATAAGGATGGATAAAATATATTCCATCCATAATGATCATTTTCTAGGGTACTTTACCTTCACCCTAGAATATAACCTAATCTAGTTTCTATAAATCAAGAATCCAAATGAAGAAACACAGGATGACCATCCAAATTACTACCCTTACCGTCGTATGCTAGGTTACATGATTCAAGAATGCTTCATCATCAAATATCTACTAAAAAATTATATTTGAGGTTAAAATGCCAATACTAAATTCCATGGAACATCTGTAATATGTTTCATTCATCCTCCCAAATAATTAATAGGAATGTTCGTGGATGTATACCCTCCAAATGAGTGAAAGGGCATCGACCCACCAAATGAGTGAAAGGGAACCGACCCCCCAAATGAGTGAAAGGGTTTTGACCCATCAAATGAGTGAAAGGTAAGTAAACCACTAAACTAATGAAAGGGAATCATACAACTAAATAACTGAGAGGTTGTTGACCCAACAAAAGAGTGAAAGGGATTTGGCCCACAAAATGAGAAAATGTGCACTGACCCACAAAACAAGTGAATGGTAATCATCCCTCAAAATGGGATACTCAACTAATTATTGATACCATTCAAATATGTCTCAATCAACATTGTATCACCAAGGTATGAAGGCTTTGCATATGGATCTGATGAGGACACTCTTCATAAGAATGATTGTGCATTCCTGAAATCTTATAAGCCCTAGAAGGTTTTCATTCCCTCTACTCTAATAATTGATGAGGAAGGGCTCAGTGATACCCTTCCTACATATATATAAGGCATTATCAACCATATTTATGATTTAGAGTTCATGTTTAATAGAGAATGTGGCCAATTTCAATAAGATATCCAATCATCATATTAAATTTTGATAATCCTATCATCGTCCACATGTCATAACATTGAAAAGGGAAACAGAGGCAATAATTCTTCTACCTTTCATCCCATTGAATATGCTAGGTTCATCTTGGAAAAATAACATATTGTTCAGTTAGAGAATAAAAATGGGGGTATCAATTATGTAATTATAAATAATCTTTTGGGATATTTTCTACATGTAATACAAAAATCATCTTATATATGTCCTAATTTCAATGAAGTACCCCATCCCATAGGTTTAAGGGTATTTTAAAAAAGTCACCCCCCCATCGATTGGTTTTTTTACCTCATTTTACCTCACGCAAACACACTGGGTTGAGGAAATATTCATATATTAAAGGTCCTCATCCCACTGGGATGGGGTATTTTCATTTTTTTATACATCATCACCATGTGAATTCAATATGTTGTTTTACCTCATTATTTTCTACAGATCTTCAATGATAGCTAAAGTTCCCTAATCAAGGGGATGAATTATTAGCATCTGAAGCCTCCAATGCTTTAACTTCTTCCCCTAAATTGATTGAGATCAGGGCACTACCTAACATATCCTAGGTTCAGCCACAATCTTATACCAATAGTGGAATATGTAATATAATAGGAATGTATAGTTTTTATCCATTTATTGACTATATGAAATTAAAATTTACTCCTTCCAACCAAAACAATCCCATGGGTATTTTTCCCATGCCATGGAAAATGACTTGAACGAGATTCCATAGATAAAGTGACCTTAAGAGGCATATTTGATTAAATATTCAAAATAATACCCTTATAATCGATTGTAAGTAAATTTAATCAAGAGGTGCTTGTATTTAGGTATTATATTTAAAAAAAGTCATATGAGGGAATATTTGAAGCAATGACACCCAATTCTTCACTTCAGCCATATGGTCATGTTGAACAGAACCCACAAAGTGTATCAAATAGGAAAATTAAGGTAGATTCATTTATTTTTTAGGATGTGGATATGTTCATCACATATTCATTAAAGGAAAACCTTCTCAAGATTCTAGGCACTAGGAGACCCAAGGAGGTTATCATGAAAGATCCTCCCAGTTATTTTCCCTAACATAAAATCATGGGATATATAATTGAAGAATGATTCATATTTAAAGATTGGCTCTATGATAACAAATATGAATCCATGATAGAGTTAAAAAATCCCAAGACACAATCTATATGCAAGTGATTTCGTCTCACTTAAAAATAATATCACCATGCCTAATGAGTTATGTCACCACACATCTAGGTCGTATGACCATAAACTTTTTGACACCATAGTCTAAGATGCATGACTTTAAACCTCATAAAACTCATCCTGGTTAGATGATGTTAAAATTTCAGAAAATTTCATTGTCACAAGACATTAAATTGTACAATTAATATCCCCATCATAAGATGTTAAATTTTGTGTCCAATATCCTTATTGTAAGATGTTAAACTATATAGTAAATATCCCTACTATATGACATAAAATCACATCATACTTTGGACCTCACTAGAGAGGAACTTCACTTTAATATTTTTTATCCACTAAATTATGTTGTAGAATTAAATATGATTTGATTCCAAATTCATGAGATTCACAGTGATTCCTAGACCCCTAGTATCTGGTCCAGCTCCAAGTTCTTCCCCATATGTGAGACTGTATTCACTACCTTTCAGCCCTTGATCCCTTTATTCTTGTTGGGTTCATTATTAATGGATAAAAAACCCATATTACCATCACCATTGGTCATAGTAATAGTGTAAAGACATCAACCCCAGTAGCTCGAAGTCAGTGACTTACATTATTGGCATAGATACAAGACATGAATCCTAAAGGAATAATTGGTTTAACAGTTTCAGAATCTATATTACATACAAAAAAAATTAAATTACAACTTGAAATAAAATAAAACTTAGAAACTCCATTGTAAATACCCATAAAACCTAGATTATTAAAGCAAGTCTTTCATAATATACATCTTCACGTCTTAGGGAAAAAGAAAACATAAAAAAGGGGTCAGCTCAGTAAGGGTATGTCATAAATATGATACTAATATAAACAATAATACAAAGTGAATGACTAAAAACACATGCCATTAAAATATACTCTTGATCATAATATGGAAAGAATAAAAAATGACTAAATAATGCAATATAAATAATCACATGAGAATGAACCTTAACCAAGGATATCCTACTAATCCAATAATCACATGGATTATCTATTACTAATATCATAATTATAGAATTCATAATGTTGAACATCAAAAACATACAATCAATACCTTGTACAAGAAGTCTATATAAATTCATAAGGCATCAGCTAGAACCCAGTCTAGTTTTTCTCATGAGACCTACCAATGCATCGAGGGGCTATAGCAGGCCCACCCGTCACTTACTAAGTCCAATTAATTCCTCATATGAAAAATAATTGATTTAAAAATATATATTTAAATAAAAATTTTCCATAACACTTAGAATTATTTTAATCATAATAATAGATAAAAATACTCTAATAAAATCACACATAAATTCTTGAGATAAATACACTTTTACTTTGGAAGGAAGAGTTGTTTTTGAAGATAATTTATATCTATTATAAAATATTATTGAAAACATGAACATATGATTAAATAAAATGTATAAAATATATATTTTAGGAAAAAAGTATTTCCAAAATGTAAAATATTTTTTAAGAAACTTTAAAATAACTGACTTTGGTGCGGTTTAAGGGAAATTATAAAAGAGTATTTAAAGAGGAAAAATGAATATTTGTTTGCAAAAAACCATAAATTAACTAAGATATTTTTTCATGATAAAATATTGATTGTATAAAAATATATTTTTAAATAAATATATTATTGAGTGTACTTTAAAATGAGTAAGAAATTGGGAAGTTCCCTTATATTGGGCTTTCTTATTGGGATGAATTGAAAGCATAACCTTGTAAAACATGTATTTACCAACAAATAAATATGAAATAATCTTGAATACATGATTTTATAAAGTATAAATAGAATTTATAATAATTATATAAAAATATAGAATAATTACATTGGGGTAAATAGAGCTATTGTGTAACTCGGATGAAAATGGAGGTTCAGGAAGAAACCCTTACCACTTTATAATCAATCAAATCGTATACCTTATAAAATTTATAACAATTAAATGAAACATTGAATACCATGAATACAAAATATATCAATGATATGATACATCAAATAGTAGTATACATACACTGTATATAAGAAATAGCGGTGAATAATTCATATCTCACAGAAATTAATGTGAGATGGGAAAAGCCTTACCTTGTGTCTGAAAGTGTTCTTCAATTGTACATAGAATCCTAGAAAATGAAATAAAATTTATTAATAATTTAATTAAAAACCTATTAAACATGTATTTTATTTATTATAATATTATCAAGTTCATTTCTAATCATTTTGATGAGTTATAAGATACAATTTTATCATTCGAGAGTGTTCGTTTCCTTGTTTTTCATGACCAGTTTACTTGTATATGAGTATGGAAGTTCATGTAAAATTAGAATAGATATACAGAATTTAATTTATATGTTACTAATTAACATACATAATATTATATGAATATATAATTCATTTTTATTTTGGGGTGAGGATGAATTATTAGATAAGACATTATTGATAATCATTTAGATTATTTTGGCAGTTTTTCGATCATTACAAACTAGATTTGTTTTATTAGTTAATATCATGTATATATAATGGTTCCAGAAAATTAAATAGGTTATAATAAATATATTATAACTTTTTAAGCATATAAATGGTTTTATTACCATTCTTTAAGGAATTAATGGAAAATAAAAATACATCTTCCATGATATCGATAAATTGTCACATCACATGTGATGTTTTCATTTATAGAATAAAAGAGATAAAGAGAAAGGAGTTTGATGATGTATTTTCCATTAACATGATATAATTATAGTATATAAATGATACTTGTGTTATTATGTCTCTTTGTATAGAGGAGGTGAGGGAAGGATTAGAAAATAAATGTAATTGAAAAGAAAATAAAATAAAAGAATGAGGGTGTTTACCTCTTGAATTATTCTCATTAAGAAACTACTTAAGGGAATTTGTTTTGTTATTTTATTGATAAAAAAGGCTTATAGACATGGGGTAAGATATTGGGGAGAAAATAGGGTATAAATTGAACAATTATCAAATATTGTAAGTGTTATGCATGAATTTTTATCAATAATAATCTATAAATCTTATTGGTTTTAATGCTCACAAATAACCCTGTTTGTTTTACAAATGATATTACTTTAAGTTTATTTATGAAAATTAATATTAATTTATATATTTATTATATATTTATATACATGCTTTTAATTCACAAGTCATATTCATTTAAGCATTCGGAATGCATTTTAGCGTATTCTGGAAACATTGTTGGTACCCTACATTGATAAACGTAATGTAAGGAATAAAACCTATACTTGGAACAACGTGTATGGATCATGAACCCTACATTTTTATTTACACTTAAATTATAATAGTAAAATATTCATTCTTTTTCCCAACATTAATTTTGATCCTTTCATTTTGTAAAGAGGAAATTACGGTTCATAAACCATAATCTAGTTAAAAGAAATATAAATTTGTATAGAACCTTATGTTTTTAAATATAATAAAGTATGGTTAAGGAAACATACATAATTAAGAAACCCTAAATTTGATAAAAAATGTATAGTTCATGAAACTCACTTTTATGGTCAGGCCTACATTGTCAACCTTACATTCCGAGAATGAATGCTACATAGTTAAACCCTAGGTTTAGTATTTTTTTTCATTTTATAAAGTAACCCTATGTTTGACTTTTCAACATCAAAAATTTAAATTTATGATTTTATTAGAGATTTATGTAATGATCTTAAAAAAATTAAAGATATAATAAAATATCATTTATGAACAATTAAAATCTCATTTTGATCGATTCAATTAACAATGTTCATATGAGAAAATCACTCCTATTCTTTAGGGAAGTTACAAATCCAATGATTATTTTGTATTTGAATATCCCTGATCTATCAGGATACATTCTTGGACCAATAATACCAAGAAAATATATCTACTCTATATATTCTATTACAACTTCTTTTGAAACATACACTCACATATATGATAGTATTCTTGTGAATATCTTTTATAGAACTTCTACAACAAATGATCGAATATTCTATTTGAGAAAATGCTACTTTTGGAAAGTTCAACATATTTAAACCTCATAATGTTGTATAATTACTGTTTTTGTTTGTAGCTATTAAAATTGAAGGTCATTTGTAAGTAGGATCACTTCAGATTTATTATTTCTTAAATAAATTCATTTCTTAAGTAGAATATCCATCTACTATAAATTTTTTCTGCAATTGTGAAGTACAACACAAACCATCATCAAATCAAATCACTTTTAATTTATTGGAGTTTCAAAAGATCCAACTCAGTCATGGTGGATTTTAATCTTCTCATTCTAAGATATAGTCTTTATGGTTTCTTGTAAAATAAATAGAAAACTTTGTTTATCCTTGATGTAAATGTTCAACTGCCTGGATTCAGTTGTGAATTTTAAGCTCTAGTGATTAGAGGACCGTTATATTAAAATTCCATAAGCTTGTAGAGAGAGAATTGGTGGAGTGGATTAGGGGATCTTTGTGCCCTGAACCACAAAAAATTGATTTGTTCATTATTTATATTTATCCACTGCACATAATCATAATAAAATGAACACTTAATATCATCATAAATAGAAAAGAGAGTCAAAAGATAGAATCTATTGATTTTTTTTAAAAGACACAATAACCCCCCCCCCCACTCTTATTTTATATTTGTATTATTCCGACCTAACAATTGGTATTAGAGGTTATATTTTGTGACAAAACTCTAGTAAGATCAAAATAATAAGATATATATATATATATATATATATAATATGTCAATTTACTATCCAAAATATTGAATTTCTATTGTCGATGATCCATATATTAATGGTGAAAACTACGAATTCTGGAAATATTGCACGATCATCTACATAAAGAATCATGGATTCAAATTCTATTCAAATATCATCACCCCTTATGTAATTCCTAAGAAATAAGAGACTTTGGATGCTGAAATAGAAGATGAATATGATAAAAACTCAAAATAAATGAAATCTATAATCTATGGTATTAGACCTGATGAATTTAATTGTGTATCATATTATCCTACGACCTATGAAATGTGAGAAACTATTGTAGTTTCTTATGAAGTAATAAATAATATCAGACCGATGAGGTATGCAACTTCCAAACTAAAGTTTGAAACCTTTAGGATGTTTTATGGTGAAAGAATCACACAAATGAATAGATGGTTAATAGATATTTTAAAAAATATTACTACCTTGGGAGATCCCATCAGCCAATCTGATCAAGGGATAAATGTACATAGAGTACTACCCTCAAAATGGAATGACATGTCTGAAGCAATTCGACAATAATCACTTGTTAATAATTTGATTATGAAGGAATTAATTGGAACCTTGATGACGAATGAAGAAAAAATAAAATCTGAATTTTAATATCACAAGATAGTGAAAAGTAAAAACACTTCTCTCAATGTGACATCTCAGAAGCATAAAAAATTCTAAACAAGAAGTAAAAAATCAAAAATTAAGATTCCTAAAACTCTAAAATGGAACTAGATCAACTCGAAATAAGGTTTAGAAAATTTTATAAAAAGTAAAAATTATTCAAAGAATCCTTTAATAAGTATGAAAGAAACTTAAAAAGGTAATATTCAACAAATGAAAATAGATGGGTCACATAAGACCAGATTTACCCCAATTAAAATATGAAAGAAAAATGTTAGAAAAGAAATATCAAAAGAATTTAGATTATGAGAATAAAGAAAAAAGATCCATGAAAGCTATGTAGACTTTATCTGAAAACTCTAATTACCCTTTGAAATATAATTTTTAGAAATAGCCACTAAATATCAAATCCAACATGTGATTTATAGATAAGGAAGAAGAACAAGTACTATCTTATTAATCTTATACTTTTGATTCTGTTAGTTTCTAAAATAGTGAATTAGTTTCTTAGTATTCAATGATAAAATAGAGATATTATTATTTAATAAAGAATTATAAATCATTGAAAAATATTCACAATTCTATCTTAGGTGAAAGAGACAAAATTATAAAACAAAATCAAGAACTAATTGAAAAATTCAATTCTTCAACATCAAACTATATTGATCATGAAAAAAAGGTAAAAGAATTATAGGATGAATTATAATTGTATAAAAGTTCTAAAATTTCTATAACTAATATATAAAAAATTATAAATAATATTCTTAGAAATAATTTTATTAAAAGAGAAATATTTGGAATAGAAATAAGAGGTAAATGATCCAAATTATATAGCAAATATTTTTTCCCCAATTCAAAAAATTGTACCTGCTATTATTGTTGAATTAATGGTCATCACACTAACAAATATTATTTGAGAAATCATTAAATCATTGGTATTAAAAAGGTATTTATTTCAAAAACTATTCCTGAATCTGATAATTCAAATTTTAGAAAAATAAATAAATATTGGATTCCCAAACCATTTCTCACTGACATAGCTGGACCTAAGAAAATATTGGTACCAAATCAAACATGTTCTTAATTTATTTTTTAGAAAAATTCGATATGAACAAAAATGATATATGATATATGGGAAATGGATTCTCCAGACACATGAGTGGAGACTCATAAGATTTTCATACACTAACTCAAATTATTGGAGGTCTAGTCACTTTTGTTGACAATAAAAAAGAAAACATTATTGGAGTTGGAACTGTTGGAGATCCAAATACTATCTCTCTCAAAAAAGTATTGTATCTAAAAGGGATAGAGTACATCCTAATAAGTATCTCTAAAATTTGTGATGATGAATATAATGTTGATTTTTCTAACAATTCCTACTCAATTTTCAAAGATAAACTACTTCAATTTAGAGAACCTATAACTAATAATGTTTATACTTTGGACATAAATTCCTTGTGTAAAAAGAAATTGAATTGTTTAACTACTAAGACAAATGATTCATGGATTTAGCATATAATACTTAGAAATAGAAATATATATTCTTTATATAAATTATCTAAGAAACAATTAGTTTCTAATTTTCCTCATCTTATGTTTGAAAATGATAGATTCTACGATGCACACTTAATTGGAAAACCACACAAATCATATTTAAAATCAATTAGAAAAATTATTAAATCTAGACAATTTACACTTATCCATATGAATTTTTTTATACCATCTAGGGTAGAAAGTTTGGCTGGAAAATTTTATTTTTATGTTTTAGTTTTTTATTATTCTTGATTTACTAAGATTTATTTTCTAAAACATAAACTTGAAGTATTCACTGTTTTCTAAAAAAATTTCCAAAAATTTCAAAATAAAAAATAATTTAAAATAATTTCATTGAGAAGTGATCATAGAGGATAATTTGAGAATAAATAATTTAACTCTTTTTTCTTGAATATGGGTATTAAATTCACCTTCTCTACACTAAGAAAACCTAAATAAAATGGAATTGTTGAAAGAAGAAATATAACTATTCAATAAATAAAAAGTACTATTCTAAATGAATACAGTCTTCCTACTTACATCTGAGTAGAATTTGTAAGGAAATATTTTTATATAATGAATAGAGCTTTGATAAGATAAATTATTAAAAAGACACCCTAATAACATTGTAATAACAGAAAACCTAAAGTAAAGTACCCTAAAGTCATTATATGGAAGGTATATATTTTGAATGCTAAATGTAACCTTGGTAAATTCAATCCAAAAGATAATGAAGGAATATTTTTAGGATATTATTATAGTTATAAATCATAAATATTTTTTAATAAAATTGCATGGATTGTTGAAGAATTAGTTCATCTGATGTTTGATGAAACTGACTATTTCATTAAAGAGAAATATTAAATAGATGAAATTAATGTCTCATTAGACAACATGAGACTTGAAACCCCAAAAGATGATTTTGAAAATGAAATAAATGAAATTTATTCTAGTTCCTAAGAATATGAAACTAAAGAACCTAAAAGCTTCTTTACTTGAGAGTCTAGATACTTAAAGAACCATCCTTTAGAAACTGTTATAGGATACCTAGACATAGAAATTAGAACTAAAAGAAATTTATAAAACATAGGTGAATTATATTCCTATCTATCTCAGTTAGAACCTAAGTCAACCTAAGTCTATTGATTAATCTTTTGAAGATGAGATTTGGATATTAAACATGTAATAAGAACTAAAATAATTCAGATGAAATGAAGTTTGGTATTTAATGGAATGACCATCAGACTATCCAGTAATAAGAACAATATGGATCTCTAGAAAAAAATTGGATGATCAAGGTATTATAACTAGAAACAAAAATAGATTAGTAGCTAAAGGATATGACCTGAAAGAAGGTATAGATTATGATGAATCTATTGCACTTGTATCTATATTAGAATTCATTATAATCATTTTATCTTAAGCATGTCATATGAATTTTAAATTATATATGATGAATGTTAAATCCACCTTTTTTAATGGTTATGTAATTGAGGAAGTTTATATTGAATAACCCCTAGGTTTTGAAAACACTCATAAACCAAATTCTATTTTTAAACTTACTAAAGATATTTATAGCCATAAACAAGCACCTAGAGCTTCATATAAAGATTAAGATCCTTTTTTGGAAAATAGAATTTCTTGTGGGATTATTAAATCCTACTCTTTTTAAAAAAAATTTGTTCTAATATTTTATTAGTAAATCATTTATTTTGATGATGTAATTTTTGGTTCAATAAATAAAAATATTTGTATTTATTTGTCATATTAAATTCAAAAATAATTTAAATTGATTATGATTAGAGAACTGAATTTATTTTTAGGAATTCAAATTTATAAAAAATATAATGGGAATTTTTTAAATAAAATTAAATATATTATTGATTTATTTCAAAATTTTGGACTTGAAAACAGTAATACCTACACAACTCCCATGTGTACCAATATAAAACTTGATTTTTATAAAGTTGGAAGACTAGTTGACAACAAGTTGTATAGATGTGTTATTGACAGTTTATTATATCTTACTACTATCAGACCAGACATAATGTTTTATGTATGCCTATTTGGTAAATTTTAGTCATACCCAAAAGAATCTCATCTTACTACTATTAGAAGAATTTTTAGATATTTAAAAGGAACTATTTTTAAATCTCATCTTTACCCCAAAACATATGATTTTAATTTAATTTCATATTCTGATGCTGACATTGGAGAATGTACATTATATAGGAAAATAACCTCAAGAACCTATAAGTTTTTAGGAAAATCCTTAGTACCATGGTCGAGTAAGAAACAAATCTCAATTTACCTATCAATAGGCAAGGAATAATATGTGTTTTTTGGTAGTTGTTGTGCACAAGTATTGTGTATTAAACACACACTATAAGATTTTGGACTAAATTTTAATAATATACCCTTTTTATGTGATAATACTAGTGCTATAAGTGTTTTAAAAAATATACTATAAGTCAATCTATGACTAAGAATATTAATATAAGGAATTATTTTCTAAGGGATAATGTTCTTAAAAAGGATATATCTTTTGATTTTTTAAATGAAAAATATCAATTAGTTTATTTTTTTATTTAACCACTTCCCACTACAAGTTTGGTTTTATAAAGGGGGATTTATGTTTATTTAAATTTAAATAAATATTTATCAATTTATTTTGGTTAAATATGGTTATTGTTTTTATTCATTTTAACTAATTTATTATAATTTTCTAATTTCACTGTCAAATTATTATTTTATTTATTTTTTAAATATATTTTTTAGTTTTTAAACCATGTGTTTTCAAAATAAAAAATTTAATGATTTTCTTACGTAATCAGTTCGAGAAACCAGGCCTCATCACCATCTTTAAAAAACCCTTCATCTAAACTTACCCTTTATTTTCAAACTATTTCTTCTACCAAATACCTCATATTTCTTCCAAACCCAAGAATATAAAATACACCAACCTTATGATTCCTAGAAATGATAAATACAAAGAAAATGGATAAACGTGAACAAAGAGATTTGAAGCGTTAGTGTGGCCCCTTTAGGAATATTTTTCAAGGAAAATTCATAGATTTTGAATGGTTTTATTAGTTGAACCTTCTGCTCAAGAAAGATCTTGAGTTTCAAGTTTTGTATTATCTATTTAATGGGTAAAATATTTATTTTTCTTTATAAGATATAACTGAAGTAGATTTATAGAAATGTTATGTTTAGTTTCGGTGAATCATAGGATCTGATATCTTCCCAAATTAAAGATAGTTTTCAATTTCCTTAGTAGAAATTGATCATATTTTAAAATCTTCTTATGAAGGAGTATTCCATTTTAATATTTGATCAATTGGAAATAAATATCAGAAATCTAAATACATCATTTAATATTTATTTAGTTCAAAAAATATTAGGAAAATTCTTGTAAAAGATCTTGAGGTAGTCCCGAAAGTTTTGATAAAGTTTATTAAATGTTCTATCACTCCAGTAGTTGATGATATGGATAATATTTTTTACCCATATATGTATATTATGTTTATATTTATCACTAAAATCATGTTGAACTTTCCCAAATATATGTTGATATATATGAACTACTGTTTCCATTCAGAGGAAAGGATTTCATTCTATCTTTATAGCCATATCCTTTCTATTATCTTTTTTAGAAAGAATTTGATTCATCTTTTTGATTCTCAAATCAAATGTCATCACATTAATGTTTTTAATTCTGGTACATTAAGAAAATTTTGTTTCTTTTGGAGTATAGTAAAAGGAAAACTATTTCTAGTTACTGGAATTGAACAAATCAAATTTGACCCATTTTCTCAGGGGGCGCAAGTAAACCACAAGTCTACATATTCAATTAGATTGAGAAATGAAGAAGCTAGAGAATTCATAATATAAGGTGTTTCTAATCTTGCTAAAATAAATATTATTTATAATGTTACAAAATAAAGTCCAAAATAAGAAATTGTGAGGAACATGTCTTAAGAACAAGGATCAGAAGAGAACCCCATCTTGAGAATCCAGTGTTAGAATCTAAAGATTTGACTCGTTCAATGAAATTATAAAAACTAGATCATCATATAGATAAACAGGTATAAATTCAAGCTTAAGAACTTTAAGATGTTCCTCAACAATATGAACAAAAATAAATTTCTCAAGAAGAAGAGCAATATCAAAAATTAGTAACTGAAACCACTGATATTATTGAGATTCAGGCTGTCTCTACCATTTTTCAATCCATGGAAAAATATAATATTCCTCTATATAAAGGACCTAAGTCCTTGATGGTATTTATTTTTCAATTGATATGTATGTAGATAAATCTTTATCCATTATGGAAATTTATGCTCAATAAAAATTCCTAGACTAAGAAACATTTAAATCTATGTAAAATTAAATAAAAGATCTTATTGTCAAGGTTAATAAGGTTTAGGAGGAGAAATCCAGGCTTCGACAAGAACTAGAAGCTTCTAGGAAATCCTTAGAAGATTTGAAAAAATCATCTTTTTCTAGATTGTAATTAGAGTTTTTTAAAACTCAACTTCAAGAATTTAGAGAAAATTATTTTTCAAAAATGGATTTTGATGCATTTAAAATAGAGATTATTGATCATTTTTTTAGAATATAAAATCAGATTTTGTTTCTAAAAAGATTTTTTATATTTGAAATAGTATTTAGAAAGTCAATTTGAATCAATAAAAGAAAATATCAATCAGTATAGAGCTTATACCTCTACACCTCCAACATAACCATATCTAATCAAAATATTTCAAGTTATCACATCAGTAATGACTGATATAAATGAAATGATTTAGTTTCTTTAATGTAATAGTATACCCTTCTAGTTCTATTGGATAATTAGATAGATCCTTTTAAGAAACTCACTTCAAGTGAACCTGGAATCAGATTGCTACTTCATCAGTTCAGTGATAAGCTGTCTCAGTTTTTGTAAATAGAGGAGAATATTAATGACTTTCTAAAAGTCAATTTGATTGAAAATTTTAAGGTAAGCTAAGATTCCTAAATTTTGATAAAGAAGTTGGTAGATAATCTTTCATAAAGGTTACAAGCTTATATGGAAGAATTGGAAAATTATTTTCAAGAATCTTAGGCTTTACCAAAATCAAAAATTACTCCTGATCAAAACCCTTCACCTTCTACCATTCCTTTTTTAACCTTTTCCCCAAGCCAAAACATCTATTGTATTTATGTAGTTTTAATAATAATTTCATATTTTTTTATTCTATGCATCTTTTATAAATTTTATTATATGTTCATCTCTAGTATAAGAACCCATGGATTATTTATCAATATAGTACAATATATACATTCATTTATTGTTCTATAGAAAATTGAAAGTTTTTTAATCCTTTTTTCTTATACTTTTTTATATCACAAAAAGGTGGATAAAATTGGGTCAACACAACATCCAATTTTTTTTAAAATTGAAGTAGTTCTATGAAATCAAAATCAAAATAATTATTTGATAACATTAGATAACATTTTTTTTCTTTAAAATATTATTTCTTTAGTGTTTATAAAATCCTATTTTTTGTAAATTAATTATGGGTTTTATGATCATCGAAAAGGGGGAGATTGGTTGTCATGTATTTTCTAAAGAATACTTTATAAATCTTATTTATTTTGATGCTCACAAATACCATTGTTTGTTTTTCAAATGATATTACTTTAAGTATATTTCATGAAATTAATATTAATTTCTATATTTATCATCAAATTATATTCAAGATATTAATTCGCAGTAAAAATTGGTTTAATTCTTAAGAACATATTTTAGTGTATTCTATAAACATCGTTCATACCCTACATTTTTTAATGTAACGTAAGGAATAAACCCTACTCTAGGAATAGAAAGTATGGATCATAAACCCTAGGTTTGTATTCAACCTTATCTTGGAAGAAGAATGAATGGATTATCATTCCTATGTTACTTTTGATCCTTTATTTCTACAAAGAGGAAAGTATGGTTCAATAACCATATGCTACAAAAAAGAACTGTACATTTTGATGGAAACTTACATTTTTTTTAAAGAGAAAAAGGCATGGTTAAGGAACCCTATGTATGTAAAAAAACTCTACATTTGAGAAAACAATGTATATTTAATCAACCATACTTTTATGATCAACAAAAAATTCCCAGCCATACGTTCAGAGAATGAACACTACAAAGTTGGACCTTATGTTTGGTATTTTTTTAATTTAATTAAGGAACCCTATGTTTAAATTTTTAACATTGGAAATTTTAATTAATGATTTTATCTGAGATTTTAGAAAAAGTCTTGATATAATTAAATATTGGATAAAAGCTCATTTATGAACAATTCAATCTCGTTTTAATCAATTCAAAGAACTGTATTCATTAGAGAAAATCACTCCAATTATAAATTGAAGTCATAACTCCCATGATTATTTTGTATTTAAATATCCATTATCTATTAGGTGACTTTCATGGATTTGTAATACTGAAACAAGCTATCTTCTCTATATATTCTATCATGATTTATTTTGAAATATACACTAACATATACGATGGTATTCTTTTGAGTATCTTTTACAGTGCTATTTCAACGATTTATCAACTCTATTATTTTTTAAAGTGACTACATTTTGAAAGTTCAATATATATCAACCCTATACTAATATAATATTACTATTTTTGTTTGTTACAATTCAAATTGAAGATCATTGGGAACTAGGATCACTTCAGAGTTATTCTTTCTTGATGACATTCATTTCTAAAGAAAAAGATCCATCCTCTATCAATTTTTTATGTAATTGTGAAGTGTAACCCAAACCATAATCAAATCAAATATCTTTTGATTTATTAGTGTTTTGACTTCCCAAAATTAATCATGGTGGAGTGTCAAATTCTCATTCTAAGATGTGGTTTTTACGGTTCCCTATAAAAGAACCAGACGGGTCTATTTAGCCTGGATGTAAAGGTATCAACTGCCTCCACTCAGTTGTGGATTTGAAGGTCTTATGATAAGAGGACCTTTCTAGTGAAATTCACTAAGCTCGTAGAGAGAGTGTTGTTGGAGTGTACTAGGGGATCATTGTGATCTGAACCACTATAAAACAGTTTTGTTCATTCTTTATGTTTATCCGCTTCTTATACTCATACTAAAATAAACCCTAAATGTCGGTATAAATAATAAAGAGAGTCAAAATCCAAAATCTAATGAGTTTTTCTAAAAGACACATTTCACCCCCCCTCTTATGTTATCTTTCTTTTATTATGACCTAATAGGAATGTGTGAGTATAATTGTTGGTGAGGGGTGGTATTTATAGTGGAGAGGGGTGTTTTTTTAATATTTCATTCATTTGTTTATTATTTTGGATCAAGAATATGAATATTTTGAGCATTATCATCAAATATATTACAATAATTAGGGATGGTTAATTAATATGGGCTTATTTTATCCATAAATAATTTATGAATCAATAATTCTTGTATTTAACGTTTATCAAAAATTGTCGTATTTTACTATTCACAAAAAACATGTGTTTTAGAAAAATCCAAAAAATTCACCCTAACCATTTTTTATGTTTAGAATTAAAAATAGAGTCCATTTTAATAACATGATTTTATAAATATGAGATACTTAACTTTTAATTTAAATCACCATTTACTTGAAAAATACTAATTTTAATATTATAACCAATTGTATGACACTTTCAAAAATTAACTAAGGTCTCATAAAATTATCTTATAATAATAAGACATAAAAAAATTAATATGTGAATCTATTTTATGAAAATAAATTTTATTTTAAAACATTACATTAATTAAAAAATGTAATTAAATATTTATAACTTGAAAATATACCAATACTTAATTAATAATTTTCAAAATATTCAATTACCTACAATATTATATAATTATATCATAATTTAAATTATAAGAAGGCTAAATTTTGTTAATAATTTCATGGGTGAGGTTACTATTCATTTGGTAGGTTTAATATTCATAATTGTCACATTACTATTCCAAAGGTTAGGTAACTATTCCATTGGTATAGGATCTATAAATTCTAGAAATACCTCCTATTTCATTTATTTTTCATTTTTAAAGTTTATAGTGTGTTATCTATGTAATTTTATGTGATTTATACTGTATGAAATAATTATAAAAAGGGAAATTACATTGATATAATTATAGGTTGTTACATTCTCCCCTACTACAGAAAATTGTGTCCTCACAATTTGAAATTGTACTTTGAAAATCAAAGGTTGATACTTAAAAATTACATTATAGAAAACCCACATCAGATATAGGGCTAATAAAATATCCTCTTAATAAGAGGGTAAGGGAAATGAAATGGTCCCCCCTGAAAAGGATTTTAGGTAGAAAATCATTAGTAGAAAGTGATGACATGGACATGGAAGAGAAATATAACTATTTTGTTATGACGTAGAGTGATAGATAAAATGGTCATTAAAAAGTTAACCATCAATAAATCATAAATCTTGTGATTGGTTAAAAGACCATTGATTTATCAAAGATATAAAAAAATAGATAACATTTTTTTCTCAAAAATGTTTTTCTATAGTTAAGGGATTCTTTTAATATATAGATAAGTACTTGAGAAAATAAACTTACTTAATTACTTTCGATGTAATAATCATAATATCATACTTTATTTGTGCTTCAATATATTTTCACATAATCCCTTACAACTGAAAATAAATATTCAAGAACAATTTGTAACACCTAAATTACTTTTAACGAATCATATAGTTATTAAGTCCTTCCTCTGACCTTTAAATGTTTACTAAAACCAATAAGGTTAGCACATGTTATCAATGAAAAATAATTTCTAAATTTTTAACATGATCCCTTCCACAAGTAGTGAATCTTTAGAATTTTCTAAAACATGTATTTCCACATTCAAAGAACAAAAAAATTGAAGGAAGGACACTAAAATTCCAAAATTAACTTAACATAAGGTTCTATAAATAATGTATCTCTTAATACCACATATCAAAAATATGAATACCTTGACATCTTAAAACCTTAATGAAAACATGCACGATTCTAAATATATAAATAATAAGTAATGCAATATAATCCTTATATATCTCATGATTCTTATAACATGGATCTAATAATTCCGGAATCCAAAAATACAAAAACATTAATTATTTCACTTCGACTATAGTTACAGAAAAATCTAGACCTTGATCCCTTTTCTTTTTATGATATATATTTCTTTGATGCTTGGTAAATTCATCTTCATAGTGAACCATCTCCTTATAGTTGAAGTATTTTACATTTATAGCTTCTTTCATTCCCTTACATTTATGAGCCTAGTAACCTTTCTCTCCATACTTGTAACGAACTCCCATTCCCTTTAGGAAAGTACCAGGGTGTTTCTTTCCACAATTATCAAATGTGGGAAAATCCATCTTTCCCTTTTTCCCATTATCCTTATCTTTCTCCCCCATTCTATTTTACTATTATTTTCCCTTAAATTCATAAGACATGGATAATACTTTCTATATCTTGATATTAAATGAAACTACATCTTTTTATGATGATAATGTTTTGGAAACAAGTGACCTTCATAAAATTATCTTAATTCCATCGATAAAATTTTCAATCTTGCTACTTGGATTACGTTTGTAGTCTGCAACTTGCCTCGTTAGCCTTGTAAATATAGCTTCAAACAAGGAAAAAGTTTCATCCTCTTGTTTTAAATGACTAAAGAATTCACTCACCATATCATCTCATTATTATCAATAAAACTATGTTTCAATGAAAACTTCATTAAAATCCTTTCATTCCATGTTTTCAATTTCTTCTTCTTCCTTAGTGTTTTGAATAAATGGTCACTATTGGTATACATCTCAAGAGAGGTGATAAACTTTCATGATAACATTATCCCTTTCTTTACTTCCCAAAGTGATAATATCTTCTCTAGGTAACTTATTCACTACTCAAATACAAATGGGTTGTTATTCCTTTTGAATGATGGAGGTTGTTGTCACATAAAGTGGTCTAACATTACTCCACCATGTTGTGGACTAGGATGATCCATACGGCTAAGCTTATTTTTTAAAACCTTATTCAAGTTTCCTAGTATAGTTATAAGTTCAACATCATCAGTTATAGATCCAGTTCCATCATTATTATCTTGCATAGGAGGAAAATACCTACATGTAATACATGCATTGATACAATTTCCATTCCTTCCACTATGAACCATTTCTAAAAAATGGTATACACTAAATTATATTATTAATTACAATGCATAATTTCTAACTAGTAACACTTAACATAACATAAAAAATTTATTCATAGTTAATCTCATAATCATAAACATGGTTTCTTTAGGGACATGTTACATTTAAATCCTTCATGTTGGTTTATAAAGAAAATGTGAATTATCCTAATAATATCCCTTGGGAGTGTCAAACTAGGTGTGTATTAAGGCCTATTGTTGTATACCAGGTATCCCCAAGTAAGGGTCCAGACACCTTGTCAAATTCATTAACCCTAGGTACATCTGTTCTAGACCCACATCCACTTGTAGTATCCATATATGGATGTATTTCTTGGAAGACCCACATAATCTATAACTTAAAAAAATTATTTTATGTTCTTATATTATTATCCTAAAAGTATATCTTAGGTTTATTTTCCCTAATATATGTTTTCTAAATATAGTTTCTAATGTTTCTACTAAATTATCTTTGATACCGACTATAAACACCTTGACCCCAGTGGCTAAGAGTCAGGGCCTCAATTTATTATGTTGTCATAGATACAAGTCCTAAATCCTAAATGACCAATTAGTTTAACAGTTTTTTAATCTAGATTACATACATGAAAATTATATTACAACTCAAAATGAAATAAAACATAACAACTCCATTATAAACTCCCATAAACTCTTAGATTATTCCTGCAAGTCATTCATAATATTAATCTTCGCATCCTAAAGAAAAATAAAACATTATAAATGGGTGAGATGAGATACTCAGTAAGGGTATGTAATACAAAAGATAATAATATAAATAATAATGTGTGGTTAATGACTAAAAACACATGCCATTAGAACATAATCTTGAGCATAATATGGAAAGAATAAAATCTAAATAAATAAATCCATATAAATAATCCCATAAGAATAAATCTTAACCATGGATATTATACTATTAGAATAATCACATGGACTATCAATTACTAATATAATAATGATGGAATGCATAATTGTAGACATCATAAACATACCATCAATTCCTCCTCCAAGAATTCTATAGAAATGGGTAAGGCCTCTACCAAAACCCGGTCTATTTTATCCCATAAGACCTATTGATGCATCTATGGGGCTATAGTGTTCCCTTATATTCACCTAATAAGCCTAATTAATTCCTCATTTTTCTAATAATAAATTTTAAAATATACATTTAAATAAAATTTTCCATACCATTTTGACTTATATGAATCATAATCATAGATGAAAATAATTTAATAAAATCATTGATAAATTCTTGACAAAAATACACTTTTACTTTAGAAAGAATATTTCTTTTGGAAACTAATTTATATTTTTCACAAAAACAGATTGAAAACATGAATATCCCATAAAATAAAAGTGAGAGAAAATATATTTGAGGCATAAATTATTTCCAATATGTAAAAATAAATTTTAAGAAACTTTAAAATGAGACCCTTTGGTGTGGTTTAAGGGAAATTACAAAATATTATTTAAAGAGGAAAAAGGTATGTTTGATTTCATAAAAATAGAAATGAACTAAGTTATTTTTTTCATGATAAAAATATTTATTTCTGAAAAATATTTTTGTTTTAAAATATATAATGTAGTGTACTTTAAAATGGGTAGGAAATTAGAAAGATTAGTTAAATCAGGTTTGCTTATCGAGATGAATTGAAAGAATAACCTAATGAAACAAGTATTTAGCATAAAATATAGATGAAATAATAAATAATACATGATTTTGGAACATATAAAAATAATTTAGAATAATTATATAAAAATAAAGAACAATTACATTGGGGTAAATAAATAGAAAGCGTAACCCGAATGAAAAATGGAGGTTCGGGAAGAAACCCTTACCACGTTGTAATCAATTGAATTGTACGCCCCATAAAATTAATTACAATGAAATGAATAATTTTATAACATGAATAAAACTATATCCATGATATGATACATTAAACTTCAGTACACTTACACCATACAGAAGAAAGTAGTGGTGAATAAGGCATATCTCATAGAAATGAAACTAAGATGAGAAAACCCTTACCTTATGTATAAAAGTGTTCTACACTTATACTTATGATAATGGATAATGAAATTATATTATTTTATAATTTAATTCATAATCTATTTAACATTTATTTTATTTATTATAATTTTATTATGTTTTTTATTATTATTTTTATGAATTATAAAATACAATTTTATCACTCGGGTGCATTAATTTCCTTTGTTTTGGGGATCGGTTTACTTATATATGAGTATGGAAGTTCATGTAAAATGGGAATAGATATCCTTAATTTAAGTTTTATGTTATTAATTAACATCCAAAATATTACATGGTTATATAAGTCATTTGGTTTTTTGGTGTGAGGATGAATCATTAGATAAGCCGTCATTGATAATCATTTAAATTATTTTGGTGGTTTCCAATCATCACAAATTAGTTTTGTTTTATTAATTAACATCATGTATATATAATGGTTACATAACATTAAATAGTATTTAATACATATATTATAATTTTCATAAAAATAAAAATGGTTTTATGACTAGACTTTAATGTGTTAATGGAAAATGAAAATGTGTCATTCACGATGTCAGTAATTTGTCACATCAGTGGCGATGTGTTCATTAATAAAATAAAATAGAGAGAGAAAGGATTTTGATGATGGATCATACATAAAAATGATATAATTATAGTATATAAATGATATTTGGTCACCATGTCTCTTTGTAAAGGGTATTTTAAGGAATTATAAGAAAATAAAATAAATTGAAAATAAAATAAAAGAAAAAAAAGAGGATTTTTACCTCTTAAATTCTCCTCCTTAAGAACCTCCTTAAGGGGATTGGTTTTTGGTCTTTTGTTAAGACTAAAGGTTTCTAGATGAAGGGGTGGAGATTATGAATAGAATTGGGTAGAAATTGGTCTAGCCTCAAAGCTTTGAATTTGTGAGGTGTAGGGGTGGTGAGGACAAGTATTTACAGTGGAGAATAAGGGTGTTTTTTGAAATATTTTATTCATTTTTTTATTATTTTGGATCAATACTATGAAAAGATTGTGAATTATCAAACATTATATTAAAATAATTAATGATAATTCGAGATTATGTTCTTATAACATCCATACATAACGTATGACGGAATAATTCATGTATTTAACATTTATCATAAATTATCGTATTTTTCTATTAACACTAAGTTCAAGTATTTTAGAAAAATCCCAAAACAATCACCCAAACCATTTTTTGAAATTTATAATTCAAAAATTGAATCTTTTTATGAAAATAATTTTACAAATATGAGATGTTAAATTTGTAATTAAAATAACCATTTTTTTGAAAAATTCCAATTATAATATTATAACTGATTTTATGACATTTTCAAAAAATAACTAAGGTATAATAAAATTATCCTATAATCATAATACAATAAAATAGTAATATATGAATTTAATTTTGGAAAAATAATTTTGTTTTAAAAGATTATATTAATTATAAAATTGAAATTAAATATTTTTACCTTACAAAAATACCAACTATTAATTAATAATTTTTAAAATATTAATTTACTTAAACAATGATATAATTATATCCTACATTAATTTATAAGATTCCTAAATTTTACTTATACTTTCATGGGTAAGGTTACTAGTTATTTTTCTGGTTTACTATCCATAAGGGTTGCATTACTATTCTAAAGTTCAAGTTACCATTTCATTAGAATTAGATCCCTAACTTCTAGAAATACTTCTTATTTAATTAATTATTCATTTATAATGTTTATATTGTGTTATATAAGTGATTTTATGTGATTTATACTATATGTAATAATTATAAGAATCTAAACTTAACTGATAGAATTCTGGGTTGTTAAGACCTTAAACTACAAAACACCAAGGTCCTTGTGGTATGACCCAAAAATGCATGACACTATAGTAAGAGCTTTATGAAAGTAAAATACAATGCACAATGACCTTATCATATGAAATTAAACTATATGATTCATTTTTCTTACTGCAAGATGTTAAACTATGTTTACAATATCCTTTCTGTAAGATGTTAAATTGAATGGTCCATGTACCTATCTCATGACTCAAAACTACATGATTCTTTATCCCTCACCTGAGAGGTCCCACCTTTAGTTATTTTCTACAATTTTGACCTATTTTATCACCACATACAATATAATTCCTGACTTTAGGGGGTACATAGTGACACCTAGACCCTCTGTCTCGGGAAGATCCAAAAAAAATCTTCCCCACAGATGAGACTTTCTTTTCTAGCATTCTAACCCCAAGGCCCCAGTTCATGTCAGGTTTTTTTTATAACTGGCTGATAAAGACATATCACCCTCAAAATTGGTCAAATATATATGACCCTAAGATATTTTTACCATTCACTCTCATTGCATGATGTTAAAATTCATGACATTTGGTCCTATAAACATAACCTTTAAACTCTGTGGTGCATGGTTAAGCTCACATGACCATAAAATTAACTGAGGAGGTCACTTAGAAAATATATTAATAAATAACCATGATTCCCCCATTACATATTGAGTTCCATATCCACTATTTTTGAGCTTTAAATTAACCTTAAATTCATTAATTATTCACTCCTCCTACCTAAGTATCATTTTTAGAGCTTGATTGTATAACCGTGGAATTTTCCAAAAAAAAAAATTAACACCCCTTCATCCTCACAACCTATTCCATTACTTTTGATGTCTGAATAAACAAATAACATGAGTAGATTAATCATCTTTATTCACTCTTTTAAAGAAATATTGGTAACTTGTATTGATTGAGCTGAAGGGACCCCTCTAGGAAATAATGGAAAAAAGAATAATTTCCCACTAAGCCTATAAAGTAACCCCTTGGGGAAATTTTGTATCTAGGGGAAAATTCTACTTGAACCCAATGTACTATTCCTAGACTGAGTATAGTAACAATCAACCAACTCCCACCAGCCCCCATTGACTGAGCTTGGGATTGGTTTTCATCCATTATTAATGGTCACTCTACTCTATGCAGTCACTAGTATATCATTTAGACATTCAAATACTTGATTTATTTCATCCATTTTCCTATGTTGGAAGAGATAAATAATGTTTTTGTGTTTTATATCATCTAAATTTAATGATCTTATTAAGGATCCTTCATGTCATGTAAGTATAAAAATGTATAACTCTTTGGTGCACACTATATGATCTTAAACTTCATAGAATCGTCTTGTCCATGAGATCCATTTAACTTATGTATGATTTAGATCTATATAATCTCCCCAACATACATTCATTTATCCATAAGATGATACAAGGATGATAATTTCACCTGCATACAAACATCTCAAACCAATGCAAGGTCCTTCTAGATATGATCTCCATAATGTTCATGTAGATTATGACATTATCTTGGTTACATGATGTCAAACTAAACAATAATCTATTCTCACCATATGCTGTTAAACTTTATTCCAAAACTCTCACCCTATAACATTAAAACTTTCATCCAACATCTTGACCATATGACGTCAAAATGCATGTCTAAAATCCTCACCATAGGACCTTAACCTATATGTATGAAATCCTTGACACAATTTGTTAAACTACATGGTAAACATCCTTATCATATGGAGAAAATTTGAGTATTTTTGTGGCCCACACCAAAGAGGACTTCTTCTCCCAGATTTGGTCTCCAACCACACCACTTTTTAGAACCATGTGTGACTTGATTCCCATTTGCGTTATACATAGTGAAGATAGAAATATTTTATCAGGACCAGCCATAAAATTATCCCCCATGTGTGAGGTTTTTTATACTATCATTTGATACACATTGGTCCCTCCATTCATGTAGGGTTTGTTTTTCCTTAACCAATAGTCTCATCTTTTTGTGGTCCAAGCGGTATTACCATAAATAAAAACACCCCATGGTCTTACTGGCATGACCCTAAACCACAGTACCACTAATGTTTATGGATTCAAGGCCTTAAAAGGAACAATAGTTGGTCAATGCTTGGTGAACATAAACTTAAATAGTCATATGTCCCTGAAACATGACATTAAACTATGTGGTCAATGTCCTTATTATATTACATTAATTTATATGACACTCATCCTAACTATAAGAAATTGAACTGTAGAGTAACGTTCTCATCAAAAAACCATACGTTTTTGGACATATGAGACCTTATATCATGACATTAAACTATATGACACATGGTACATTCTATGTGACCCACGACCTATATGAGATCTAGATCTCTGTAAAGGTACCATGTATATGCTCCCTCTCTATAATTCAATAGTAGGGTTGAATGCTTCATTTCGTAGAAAACTCAGGTCTTTTATCTTGGGTACTAGATCTAGAGACTCAAATTATTCTAATCCCATACCAGGTTGAAATAATAAAATATCTCTCCCCTATATAATATCTCAATCTATATAGGGGTGCAATCCTTTCTTAATGATTTATTGGTTATACCTACAGAGGCAGGCCATAACGCCATGTTCTATCCAAAAAGTGACAAACATTTCCCCAATTCCTTATATATGAGTTCAATATTACTATGTAAACTTTAAATAAGAACTATTTGTGGATTAATTCCCATATCATGGGATATGTAGTGATGCTTGAATCTTCCATTTCACACCCAAAAATATATTTTCATAGCCATCAACCATATCCCTCCATGATATCCAAATAGATGTAGATATTATTGACTTCCTTAAAATGAAATTTCCCCACATGTTCCCTATATTATAATAGCATGTGGTTCAAATTATTTTCCATGTTTTCTTCTATTTATCACACTAAGCATGATTTATGTGAGGTTAGATGTCCTAGAGAGTCACTCTAGCTAGCATGATTTAGATACCCTTTTTTTCAAGGATAAGGAAATTATTATGGGATACATGAAGTTAAAATTTATAATTCCAGACCTGTAAATAAGACAATACACTACATATCACCCACATCATAACTATATGAAATTAAACTACTAGTTGGAAGTTCATCATACTTGATTTAAACTTTTTATGGTGCCCATTTTCTGTAACCTCTTTATTCCCTACATGGAAACTCAATCCATGTAGAACTCTTTACCACACAAACCATTTATGATTAAAATAATTAATACCCAAACTCTTTCAAACGATCTCGATCTAAATAGGATATTCTAAAACATGTTCTCTTATTTGTGGATATATTTTCACTTCCCTTGCAAATATTTCATATCTATATAATAGGTCATTCAATTCCAATAAATGTGTGTGGATTGATTCACGCTTTAATGATATATGTAGTGATACCAATAATTTTTATCCTATTCCCAACCACAAACATTTTTCCAAGCACTATGACTAAAAACTTTGTGTTTAACCTCATGGGATAATCTATTATTACATTGGGCTCATCATTCACGTTAGTTTCTTCCATGCCCTTACTATACTAGATATCACACCCTTTGGGCCCAAGTTGTGTGACCATAAACCTCAGTAACATTTTTTAAAATTTATATGAACTTCAAATTTATCCCTACATAGTCCTAATTGCATGACCTTAAACTAAAAATAAAAATATTATGAGTTTTTTTCACTTCACCATGAGATTTTGTTCTATATATAGTGGTATAACCTTTATAGGGCTCAAAACCCTCTTGAATATTAATGTTCTCCATGACCCCACATTATATTCATGATGTATGATTCAATACAAAATTTTTTTTATGTTTACCTAAACCTCTTGGAACCCCATAACCTTTATTCAACCAATCCTCTTGGTTCCTTATTTCATGGAAATTTTAGTAATAGGGATTGATTGATCTGAAGGGACCCCTCTAGGATTTGATGATGAAAAGAAATTTTTTACACTAAACCTTTGATGTAACCTATTTGGGAAATTTTAGTCCTATAATAAATATCCACATGAACCCCATGCACTATCTAATAACATAGTGTAACATTAGTTTCCCACCATAACTAATGGCCATTATACTCCTTCCAGTCTCTATTTCCAACTGACTCAAACATTAATGGGTTATGGTTTAAACCTTCCATAACCCAACTATTAAAGAAGATTTTATTACACAAAATTTTACTAATTCATGCATTTATCTCACTTTATAGGTTATAATATGACATTATATTCTTTTTCTCATTACTATCTAGGTGTGACTCTCATTTAGAGAACCTAATTCCTTAAACTGATATGATCCTTTTGGAAACCCCTTTCTACAAAGGGTCTAATATTCATGAACTTAAACTGAACACCTCATTATGAGAATTATGAAATTAAACTAAGTGTACTTAACAATGAGATCCTCTATAATAGCAATGACCACTCTATTCATATTGGGTTTCTACTGGCCCTTGTAGTATGGAATGTCTCACGCACCATTCTCTATCCATGTTGTGTGTCATTAAACCTCTGAAACATTTGTAAAAAGATGCATGAACTTAAATTATATCCCTACATTGTGTTTTCTTGAAAAACATTAAACAATCGGTGGAATTACACATAGTACCCTCTAGGTTGAAAACCCACAAATGGAACCCTGTGAAAAAGTCGAGACTCAGCTCACTAGGCATGCACCTCACACAACCTGGAAAAAACATGTGAATATAAAACAAAAATTAAAATGTATAAAACTTACCAAGTTGAAAAACCAAAAATTTATTCCTATGTAAAATCTAGTTTCTTACCCACTATGCCTCCCCCTTAATGTATTAGGAAAAATTTAGGGAAAAATAAAGAGATATAAAGCTTATAGGGACCACCATTGATCCCTAATAAAAAAAGACCTTTGTTCTCTAGGTAAATTGACTTAGGAAAAAATTAGATAATGTATTATTTCCTCAAGACCTATTTAAGAATACCAAATCCTCATTTTCAAGAATAAAAACTACATGATATATTTTCTATCATGTGTGACCTTAAACTGCTCAAAGAGGCCTACCCAATGTGGCCTGAAATTTTTTCATGGGATCCAAATCCATAAAACATCCACATGGAAACATGGGTCCAAACCCATGAATCCATAGTAAAGTGGTGATATTTGATCTACTACATATGATCTATATCTATGTAAGGTATTTTATCATATATTTATTCCTCAATGAAACAATATTGAAAAGTTCATCCCTCTATGTATGATCTTGATAAACAAAGGAGTCCCTCTATCAGAACTATGTGTGGATTGATTCATACTCTCATGGGATATATAATGGAATCTGTTTATCCTATCTTGGATCCAGTTACAAATAAACATTAATTAAACTCTCTTACATATGATAAAAAAAACCTTTCCCAATTTAGGATGTCCGTGCCTTGAGTTGAGATTACTCCTCTTGGATAATGTCAAAATCCCTAAGTTGAGATCCTCCTTTTGGAAATAAAACACTCACTAGTGAGATAGATCCAAAGCTAACTAGATGATTTAGGAATGTGTCAAAGTGACTTAAATTTACCTTATAGTAGTTTTTTTCTGAATTAATCCAATTATCAGAGGGGTAAATTTTTTTGGCATCGAAAAATTCACGCCACACACTTTGTGGCAAGACCCAAGATATAATCCTCTCTTTGACAAAACATATCATGTGTGAGAAAAAAAATTTCACAATATGGGAAGAATAATAAGGTTTTACTTTCATGTGCCTCAGGACTTCTCACACACCAATTTATTGAGATTCCTAATAAAATTTTCCCAATTCATTGGAATTGTGGTGAGAAAATCCCATGGGGAGTAGGCAACAGATTTTTTAAATTGCTGATAAAAAGGCGTTGACACCTTAAAATGAATTTTTAGGGGTCGTCTGAGAACTTTTGGACATCATACATCCCCTCTATAGGGTGTATAAACCATATAAAAAAGAATATTTTTCTTTATAGGATTCTATTTGAGTAGTTAAGAATCCCAAATGGGCTTACAAATCAAAAGTTATTGTTATTGGAAGTCAGGAAAAATTTATAAAGCAATTCAAGTTCCCATATTGGCCATTCACATAGCTACATTGAAAAACAAACTCATAGGGATCATTTGTGAAATGTCATCTCTCATATCAGACTACACCTTCATGAAATTCTATCACATAGGTCCTCTAACCGGCCTATAAATAGATCCCCTACCTCTAATTTTCACGGGACAACAGACAAACTTCAGGACGATGAACCAAGGTGAGATATCTACCCGTACTAGTTTTAAAAACTAGTTCACCCTAAATTGGGAGAAACACCATGGTAAACACACTACTTGAACAAGACCCCCAGTTTTCCCTCACTGAGTTGAACCACATGATAGAGGCACTCTAATTCACCCAAGTATCACTTTAGCGAGGTACTCCAATCTACCCAAGTATCACTTAGGTGAGGTACTCCAATCTGTCCAAGTATCACTTGGGATAAGTACTCCAGTATTCCCAAGTACAACAAAGGATAGCTACTCCAATCCTCCCATTTATCACATGGGTTAAGTACCCCAATCCTCCCATGTATCATATGGGAGAGGTACTTCCAATTTTCCCAAGTATCACTTGGGCGTGGTACTCCCATCTAACCAGGTATCACTTGGGTGACCCTAACTTGGGTAACCCATACTTGGGAAACCCACTCTAGGGAAAACCGTACTTTGGGAACTGATAGATGGGAAACCCACACTTGGGGGACCTATACTTGGGAGACCAACATGGGTGATCCACACTTGGGTGACCCATACATGGGTGACCCATACTTGGGAGACCCATACTTGGGTGACCCACACTTGGGCAACCGACACTTGTGTGATCCACTCTTGGGAAACCCATACTTGGGCGACCCATACATGGATTAACCACACATTGGAGACCCATACATGGGTGACCCACACTTGGGTGACCCAAACATGGGAAACCCTTCACCCGAGTCACTCCATTTGGGAGACCCTTCGCCCAAGGCACCCCACTTGGGAGACCCTTCACCCAAAGGTTTGTGTAAGTGGGAAAAATATCCTAATGCTAGCCCTCCCACTAGATATACACACCTTCTCTAACCCTCACTAGGTTTAAAAATTAATTCACCTTGATTTTATACCTGGGTATCAATTCATGACATCTAGACTAAGAGTTAACATACTCCTCTGGGTATAGGCCTCCTAATAGAAGTAAGACCCAACCATAAAAATATCCCTTCATTATCCTATTTCCAACATATGAGGGGTTAAATCATGATTTTTCATCCTCTTAGGTGAAATCCCAAACCACACCTTAATCAACTTGAGTTAAGAATATTCTCATGGTTCCAGAAACATGGGCTTCCTCCTAGGTGAAATCCCCAAACACAATATTTATTAACCATCTATTCGAGATACTTCTACTGGTTAACACTACTCTCCTTAAGTCGAGATACTCCTCATTGTATCATTACTCTACTCAAGTTGAGATACTCCTCTTGGTTTAAATTATATGGAATTCCTCCTAAGTGTAATCCTCAAAACATAACCTCACCTAACCCACCTATTAGGTTAGTTATCTTAGGCAATCCCATGTGTAATTTCCAAGTTATTTTCTATTATCTATCCTTTCACAGAAAAATAATCTTCTCTAGTTATCCCCAATGAGTAATTACTCCTTTCAAATCTAATTTTATACTCTCATGAAATGTGACTGATCTTATTTAATCTCTTGTTTCTCACACCAAACAAGACTCATGTAGTCTTAGAGATATGAAAAGATCATACATTTATCTTTGGTAAAGTACCTCCATCATGGGCCTCCCACTGAGGTGTAATACCCAAACATTACTTCAAACTATGTGGCCTTTGAATCCTTATTTCATAGGATATATAGAATTCCTCTTTGAGGTTCAATCACAACAACCAAATACCAATCGCCTTCATAGATGACAATAAAATATAGAGATACTAGTTAGTTGAATTTAAATAAATTCATAACAAATTAATATAGGAAAGATGGGGAATATATAATATATATAGAGGTTAACATATAACACATGGTATTGATCAGAACATTGGCATTGGGTTAACTAGTCCCATACTGGTATTTGGGAAGGATTCAAGAATATGTATTAAATATATACGAGAGTCCTAGAGTAAGAAATAATACCCATAAAAATGGTGTGGTGAGCCTAACCTCATATCCTATCAACCAATGCATTTTCTAAGATATCACTAAAATAGTTATAGTGACCACCTAAATTTAGAAATCAGGTCTGAATTAACTCAAAATGAGTGTGGACATGAAATCCAGTGGAAAAAATAGTGAGTGAATCATAGGACCTTGAGTGGTTTAATACTTTTTTATGGGGTTTTAAAAACTACATGGGGTATTCTATTAAAAACATTTAACTTGAGAATGTATATAAGTGAACTAATGTATATTTTGTATCAAATATTAAAAATTAGAGTATAATACATGAGTATAGTACTCCATACATGACTCAAAAATATTTATTACATGTTCTGAAGAACCATTATTTGGTTTTTATGGGGATAATAATATTGTTATATCATGGAACCTCAATTTTATTTCGGAAACAAGATACAATATAAATGTGTATATTTTCAATAGATGTCTACTTCAACTAAATTTGATCAACAATCCTTATAATATGTGGTGTAATAAGATAAAAAATGAAATATCTTAAAAGTTTTTCGAAACCAATATTTCATTAAAATTAAAGTGATTCACTTGGTAAAATTTGACAAACAAGATGATGGAGGAATATTTATTGCATATACACTCAGAGAAAGAATTTACTTATGTTATAATAAAAATCTCAAGAAGATATTTGAAAACAAAGATGTTATTGTAATGAAAAATCATGGTACTTTATTAAAATAATATTTTTATGATAACATGACTTATTAAGCTCATAAATTGGATTATTATCATTAGGGTAATTTATTAATTAGTATAATTGGTCTTTAAAATTACTGATTATTTTCATAAATTTCTAATTATGAGGAAGCCCCGGAAGAAAGTGCTTATGTTTTTTCCATAATCAGAAAACATTTGGATCCCAAAAATAAAATTAGATACAAAAAAGTGTGTTCAAACACAATGAAACTTGATATTTTCTGACCACAAAAACATACTTTCATATGTTGGATTAGAAAATTTTGAAGAGGCAACACAAGGATTAGATTAAAATTATATAGGAATAATTAAGTCATTTTGAGAAGAACGAAACCAAGAAATTGGTATCAATTAACAATGGACAGAATGTAATTGGAATAAAATGGATTTTTATTAATAAATTAAACAATAAATTAGAGGTGGAATATAATAAATACTATCTAGTATGTAAGGGTTACTCTCAAATAGAGGGTAATAAATTTGTGATACTTTTAATCTAGTTACAGGTCTTGAAATGATAATTTTTTCATTCTGATATATGCTGAAATAAATTATAATGTTTTTTAAATGGATTTTAAATCAATATTCTTAAATGGATAACATAAATATGAGGTGTACATTGATTAACATGAGGGGTTTATTCTTGATGGTGGTCGTTCTTATGCGTGTAAACTGATAATCTCTTTCTATGGGATCAAACAAGTGCCTTAATCATGGTGTTTGATTTTTTAAGTATCTTGAATAATATTTCATTCAAAACATATTAGCTGAATAAATATTTATATATAAATTAAAATAACACAAACTAACTCATTGTGATTATGTATGTTGAAGAAATATTTTTCGTAATGAAGTGAAAAATTGTGAAGACTTTTCTACCCAAATGAATAAACACTTTGAAATGTTAATGGTTGGTGAGGTAAACAAATCATTATGTTTTCAAGTAGTGAATAAAAAATATTTCATTTTTGTTTCATAAGAAAAATATTATCATAAGTTTCTAAATGATTTGGGATGAATGACTAGTTAGAAGTATTAACTCATATTTATATTGGGACTGAATTTTTACATGGATGAAAAAGGAAAGATCATGAAGAAAAAATATCTTTCAAGTATTATTGTAATTTTAGTAAACTTAATTTCATCAAGATCAAAAACATTTTATGATGTTTCACATTTTTCTTAATTTCAAAGAAACCTAAATATTTTTTATCTTTTTATAGTGAAGTATATCTCGAACTATGTCAAATGTAATCTTCCAAATGGATTATGGTGTGATAAATTTATTTCATAAACACTTTATGGTTCAAATTATAATTGTATATGTGAACTATAAGATCATAAATCTTCTTTTATTGGTGCTTTATTTATTATTGTAAGGTTCATTTCTTAGTACTCCATGAATCATAATTTAGTATCTTTTAGAACAAAAAATATGATTATGTTACAAAATCACAATTCAAAACTAAAATGATTAGGATGATGTTACAAATAAAAGACATGAGATTTAAATTCATTTATCCTTTAATGATTGGGTGTGAAAACCAAAGTCTAATTAACTTTTCAATTAATTTGATGCAACAGTCTAGTTTTAAACATATTAATATCAAATATTACTTTATTAGGGAAAGGTTAAAACATTATAAACATAAATTAGAGTAAGTTTTAAAAATTGAGAAAGTCTTGTATATAATAAAAAAATACTTGAAAAATGATGTTTTCCAGTATAATTTAATAATAGAGAAATCCATGGTTTTATTTTCCCACTTTCATTCATTTTTATTTACTAGATAATACATTATAATCTCTTCTTGAAAATGTGGTTAATTTATAATATATTATGGAGTTAGGAAAAGTAGATAAAACTTTTAAGGGGATTTTACTAGTAGGGGGATACATGAGGATGGGTTGGTAGCTAAAATCTATAATTAGACCTCAAATAATGTTATTAAAAAATACAGAGGGGGGAATTAAGAACCCTAAAAAGTGAGATGAAAAGTGGGGTGTTTGTAATCCCTTAATTAAGACTTAGTTAAAATATTTACATTCAGATTTGGATTATTCTCATAATAATTACTCTATCTAGTAATATGGAGTGTATATAACTCTCACACTAGGAGTGTATATGGCTAGTTTCTTGAGTGGATTAATTTTTAATCTTCTAGGTCAGTTTTATGTTTTATTTATGGTAAACATGATCATGAATTTTTTGGGATTTTATTGGATTTTATCAGTTATAAAATTAATGGGTTTTCATGTTTTTGTAAAATCATGTCATAATGAGGTATTTATTACAAAATAATGGCCTTATATAAGGTAAATCTCTCACTTATGTGAAAATCACACTGTAATCTATACAAATTTATTCATTATTGTTTTTCTATTTTTTTATATATTTTATATTTAAAAATTATGGTCTTTGTGTAATGAAGGTATCATGCCATAATGGAACACCATGATGTGCTTTGTATTTTTAAAAATCATGAAGTGTTTAAAAGGATTTGTATTTGTAATGATGGTCATTATAGTTAAGGAATAATGTTTTCATTTCAGGCATTACAACATTTTGAATTATATTATCCTATAATTTCATGTTAGGGTTTGAGCATATTGTAGGAATTTTTTTAGAAGAATGTTTGAGCATTACCAGTGGGGATTCACACAAAAATTCCAAATTATTATATTATAGGGCATGAAATTGCACCATAATGACCTGACTACATTAATATTTGAGAATAGGGAATTGAAGGGTAGATATGTCACATATAACACTTTACTTTCACGCCACAATTATTTTTTTATATATATTTAAGTTTTAAAATTAAAATAATTATTCTATTATGGAATATTATCATGTCTCAATGTTTTCAAGAACATTTTATATTTTATATATCTCATGAGTATTTTTATGGATGAATTAAAATATTTTTTTCTTAATATTCATATTTAATTTTGACCAAGTATCGCGCCATAATTAAGGTCATTACATCAGGATTTATAATGATCTAATTTTTTTTGTGTTTTTTTATATATATGTGATGAAATTTTGAGATTGTAAAAAATATATTTTTTAGAGTGTTCCAAATATTTTGGGGATGGGATTGAGGTAAAGAAAAAGGTTTACACTTGAACTAACTTTTATGTCCACATGATGAGGATAAAAGAAGGCCATTCATAGTATTATGTTTTTATTTTTAATCTTTATTAATTTTATTTCTTTATCATAATTTTAATATATTTTAGTACTATATTCTTACTCTAAATCCTCTACACTTTGTTTATAATAATATTAATATGTATGAAGAAGAATAAAGACCACTAAGAATCAAGGATATATCCATGAGATAAAAAGAGTTGGCGAACCTTTTAAATCTAATGTGTAATGTATTTTTCTATCTTTCCCTATTATAATTATTATTTTCTTTATTTTTTAGATCATATACTTTAATTAACATGTTACAATTTATGATATTTTTAATAAAGATTTTGGTTTCTCTAATTGACCCCCTCTAAGTACTTCTTAATTGTATTTCTAGGGGAAAATCATGAGTACATATTCATTTCTCACTCATATATACGGGTTAAAGGTAGAATAGTTATATAGGTGATTCTTTGTCACAATAATAATAGTTGAGGTATCAATATAATAGGATATTGGGCTTTATGATTGTAATGTGAGATATGATATCATTATTCTTTGATTTTATTTAATCGAAATGATTTCCATATTCATGTTGGGTATATGAGTTCCAAAATAAATTAAAGTAAGTGTGTGAGGATTCTATTGATTGATGGATTGTTACAACCATTATCCATCTCTAGGTAATTGAGAGCTAGATTGAGGCTTGAGATGAGGGCATGGGTTCTTAGTATTCTCCTATGGGACATGGTTCATGAGGATCATTCATATTGTTATATTATTAAGTGTGATAATATATATAATTAGATATATTAATATATTAAAAGTTTGATTGAGATAATATTTGGGTAGAATTGATATGAAACGAATTATAGAAACTAGTTTAGTCATTGATAATGTGTGTTGTAGTGTTTGTTTTTATCAACATTTTTTAAATTGATGGTTCATGAAGACAATAATGGTTTATATAAGATAGATCAATATTTGGGAAAATTATATTGAGTTTTTTAAACAAACCTATATGAAAATTTGTGAATTTTCCTCTCTTTCATTCATGAAGATCGATATAAAAACTGTTGGGTGGTATTAGATTATATAGATTGATCAAAGATGTGGTTTTTTATTTCTTGGCATCTTCATTTGAGTAAAAAAATTAGTTTTGTCCACACATAATTTTATTTGTAATTATATCTATCCAGGGTGTATTATAGATATGTGGATATTTATTATATTACCCTATATTTTATTGTGAATATTTTTATTATATATTCATGAATTACATTTCATTATTAGTTATTCATTTATACCATAATGGATGATGTTTGATGCTAACCATAGAAAATTTGTGTGTTGATGTAATGCATCCCATTATTTTGTATGAATACCTCAGTTCTAGTCACTAACCCATAGTCTATTAGAGGTAGACATCGGTAGTTCACTTACTAGTATGCATGTATATGATATTCACTTTGAATTGGACTGGTACAATATTTTATTTATAACATTTTAACTTATATAATTTCAAATATACTCCCACTATAGCCTTATAAATTATATTTTCCTAAAATATATTTTTAATACATAATCACTTTTATAAAAATAAAACAGCAATTATTTCCTTTGTTGTAAAATTTATAAAATTAACTTTAAAAATATATATCATAAAGAAAATTTATGGGTTTTAGAGAAACACTTTTGAAAATAAAAAACCTATTTATTAAAAAATGTCATTAATGGGTGGTTATAAATCATTCACTCATATTTCAATAAATAACATGGAAAAACATTATCCTGGGTAAAAATCCTTTTATTCATTCATGTCTAACCATGTTATAGAATGGATCAAATTATAAAAAATTTATAACAAAACTATCATCTCATTTATTTAAAATAACCATTGTTTACAAATAAAATTCTTTTATCATGTAAGATAAAAGGAGATGATAAAACACTTAATATTTTATATTTACAAAATAATTCAATGATTAAGTAATATTTTTCATTGTATATCTCCATATAAACAACCTTTTCAAATTTATTTGAATTAAAACATCAAGAGTCATCAATAATTTCCATAATTTTTAACTCATGTAAATGTTAATAATAATTACTTAATATATAGTTTATATAATAAACCCTTAAAAATATAAAAATTTAATTTCATAACATCAATTAATAACATGGAAATACCATAAATTTTCTTGTCCCCCTTAAACTATTTTGGGAAATTATGTCTATAATTTCTAGGCTTGATATAATGAAAAAATTGTCAATACTGCTTGATATATACTTTTAGTTTCAATGACCAGGCTGAATATTGGATCATATAATAGATTTATTATTATTATTTTATATTATAAATTTACCCTTTTAAACAATTATCACAACACCAAAAACTTGTTCTCCAATATCCTATTAAGCCACCATCAAAATATTAATAAGATCAGGTGAAATTTTATCAAATTTATTAATTTTTTAATTCAAAATAATTTTTTAGAACCATTTTAAAAATAATTGTAGAATGATGTTTTTAGATATACTCAACATCAAAGGATACCATGTCCTCTTCAGTTCATTAACATAACCAATTATATCTAGCACATGAGTATAGAAATATGTTCCTTCAATCATTTTTAATCTAAAAAATCATTTGGAAACCTCATATCTCTTATTCCTTACTTTTTCTTGATGGATCCTTCTAAGTTTGTTTATCATTTTTAATGCATACATGTTATAATGTTGTTATTTAAACATAGTATCCATATGAATAATAACTAGAGATTAAAAAAAATCTATTGATTTTGATAAGCATTGAGATTTTATTACGAATCGACTTCACTAGCCGGCTGTTCATGAAAGAGTTTCTATAAAACATGTTTTTTTCTTATAAAAGAATTATTATTAATTTTTTTATTGGAATAAGATGTTCTTAAATTATGATTCTACTTTTTTAGGATTTATCTTGAGGATATGTTTAATTATGCAACCATTTTTTATATAACTAAAGTATTTATCAATTTTGTATCATATTTTACATGAATTTAATAAAGTAATTTATAAAATATAATCCCAATAAAATGATGAACGCATTTTTTAAAATATCTATTCATGGACCAATATCAATTTTACACTTAATATTTGACTCTGATTTTTTAATTCTCTCATCGCATAACTATTTTGGTAAATAATCATGTCAACCATGTCATATAATTTATATTATACTAACTTTAATTATTAGGTATACTACCTTTTAATAAGTTAATTATGATTGAAATATCACAATGGTACATGGTTACATAAATTCTAGGGTTAAAAACATCCTTTATAGATTATATAAAATAATCAATGGGAACCCAACTTTAGCATCACTTACCCATTTTTATCCTCGTGATCTTGACAAGTGCTTACTTTGGAAGGAATCTCACACATAATATTTTATGGGGGTTTTAACATCTCACCATATTATTTTATGTATTCCATGAATGTATACATACTTTTATTGTTCCTTAAACCTTCAAACAAATTAATACATTTCATACAAATTAATATTAAACACTTTATACAACTACTGATTTGTGTTATTCTCCCAAAAATTAAATGAAAATAATATTTAGACATATTAAAATACATATCATGTATAAGGTTTATAAAACTCTTTAATTTAATGTTTTATAATCATACAAAATTAAAATATAGTAAATACAAATTATGGTACAGTAGGTATCTCATCCTTATATTTCAATAATATAGCCAAAAATCTTAGTGCAATTCGAATTATGTCCCAAAGTCATATTATACAAAGATAATTACTCAAGAGAATACTTAATTACAATATAATCCAAACACCTAATATTTTTAAATTATAATATCTCACCTTGTAATGAGTATACCACTGAGGAAAACGGTTTCATGACATTAAGTGTTCTGCCAAATTACTAGAGGATTCAGACTAGCAACTAGGGTCTATAGACAACACTTAGGAATTTATTTACCCTAGAATATACTGTCACTATAAAAACACTAAAAATAACATAAAATCAAAAAGAATCTAAAAAATATAACATCCCAAAAAATGTTAAGATAATATCCCGAAAATTACCAAATTTATCATACATCCAAATGAGACTCTAAAATAGAACCCAAGTGTAATTCCTGGTATAATTAAAATGAAATAATAAGAAAAATAAGATATGTAAAGTCCCTACACATGATTATGAAATTAAAATAAAAAGATTTTCAAGACTTACTTTAACATCATCTACCAGTTACTAAGGCCTCTTGAATTTTCCTATAACATCATGTGTATAATCAATATGCACATAAGATGTGTATGTACATTTATTGAGGAATAATTCCCCATAGAAACCAAAATAGCCAAAAACATCCCTTAGATTTTAATGTACACACATATATATATATGGTGTAAATTTATTTAATGATTTTATCATATCATTTAAAACACATAATTTTAGGTATTTGGTGTTAACCAAGTAACTGAAAAAACCATTTACCGAAATTGACCAATGATAAAATAATATTTGAACATCATACAAGAAATTTAATAGTTATCAAATCAATCATACGAATCATGTTCCAAACAAAAATAATATAATACAACCCTCAGCCTAAATCATGGTGTAAAAAACCTATGTATTACATATCACCATCCAAATACATAGCCTAACATAAGACTCCCTGAAAATTATCTAACTTCATATATTTTCTTATTTAAAATGTAATGTTATAATATAATAAGAATAATACTAAATTAAATACATTGAGTTATAATTAAACCTTTATAAATCCCATAAAAATAACTCATTTATTTTACAATTACCTATATAAACACTTAAATCCCAAACGTACTTTTTATATGTTTATATAAATAATATAGTAAGAAAAATTCATATTAAAATACCCATTTTAATCCATTAAATCTAAATTTTCCTTACAATCATCAATAACCATATATTCTACCTTTTATATCCAATTTAATTTTTTCTAAATGTAATTTATAGAATGTATAAATCATTTTCTGATTGGATAATATTATGGCTTCTTTTATTTGGGATGCACGGTCTAAAGGGAAACATCATTGGGCGGTATGGATTCGGATGGCCAGACAGATATCAGAAGGTGGGATCAATATGAGGAGTGTCTATACCATGATGCAGGGTCTCCAAGCTAAGCTTGCATGGGAGGTCCTTGAAGAGAGATCATACTGGGGAATGTTTATTCAAGATAGGTATGGAAGTAACCTGGACAGGGGAAGAGGCAGGTTGCCTACTATCGGGAGACTGATCCATCCTTTCTAGGAATCCCTTCAGGATCTTCCTCATTGGATTGTGGGTAGATGTGATATTAATCATTGGAAACATAACTGGGTTGGGTTCAGACTTGGATTCCCTAGTTTTCTGATCCCTGAAGTTACTTTTTTCCAAGCTAGTGCTTTCCTACAACTCATCATGCTATTATGGATGAGGAACAACGGGCTAAATATAAAAATATTGTGTTTAGCTCAGAGCTGGACATGTGTGTTTTTTCAGGGTCTTCCTCAGGTGTCTTCATATCCAAAGACTATATTAGAATGTTTTCTCTAAACCAAGGACATGAAATCTTGGGAGAAGCTCTATAGAGGAGATAGATCCCAAAGAAGTTCAATTTTCTCATTTGGAGAATTCAGAACAAAGTGCTTCCTACAGAGAATAATATTCAATGGATGGGAGTGAATATAGCCTCCAAATTCATATCATATAGGGTGGCACAGACTGAAACTATTGATCATCTATTCTTTGGAAGTGATTGGGAAAATTTAGTGTGGCAAGATTTTGAAGGCTTCATGGGCAGAAGCTCTCGAGGGGAATTGTGTTCTGTCTTTCTTGAGCAGTGGTTTAAGGGAACGAATAATAGTGGTTCGAAAAGGGCTGCTAGGGCTATTCTCTTGACGGAAGGCTATAGGGGGATCTGGAAGTAATGCAATGAGGCCCACCATAAGGGTATCTTGGGATCTCGTTCCTGTCTCATCTTCAAAACCAGGTGTGTGATGGCTGATCTGGTCTGGCTCTGTCATGCATTCTAGGATGCTCCTTCCATCAAACCCTTTCTCACTGCAACCTTTGCTCCTAGTAATGACCACTATAGCAGGTAGGGAAGATGGGTATGCTGGTTACCCCATCATTTGGGACTCAAAATGAACACAGAGGGCTCATGAATCATGGGCATGGTGTGAGGTGGGGGCGATCCGGGACCCAAGGGGATCAGAGACTCTTGATTTTAGTGGCACTCTTGGTAGTGGGGATTCCCTTAAAGTGGAAGCCTTGGCTATGTTGACTGGTTTACTCTTATGCGTGCAAAATAATTTCCATCTCACGGTTGTGGAAACAGATTCAATTATAGTGTACAATGCTCTGTGCGGTATCAGTCCCATCCCATGGGTTATTGTTTAAACTATTTGTCGATGCAAGGGGATTTTGAGCAGCAGCACGGAGGAATGTCATAAATGGCACGAAGGGAATTTTGTGGCTGACTTTTAGCATCTAAGGCAGCTCAAGGGGTTCGTCTATCTTGTTTTTTCAATCTTGTATCCTTCCCTTAGAAGGGTGTAAACCTTGTTTACATGGATTCCCTTGGACGTCATTACTTCATACCACCTTGACACTCTCTTTGTTTGTGGTATTTTTTCGTCATGCCGTGTTGTGACTCTTTTGAAAATCCAATAAAAATGTTTGTTTGGAAAATATATTTTCATGTAAAAATAAACATATTACACAACTTAAAACCAAAAAAATACATATAATTTTCAACAAATTATTCCCTATAACCCACTTTAACTCTTAAAACATTTATATCAATTTATATCATAATAAACAATTTTTAAAAATTATTTACATATATAAAAAATGTTTAATTCAGAAAAAATCATCTAAAATAATTTGAATTATTTTGACATAATTATATACACATTAAGTTAACACACAATTAAAATGCATGATAAAATTTAACAATTAATATATAAAAATGAATTAAATTCCATGAAATAAGATAGGGAAAATTTATCTTGATTAGAAAACAAATCACACCAAAGAAAATGCTTAATTCCTCCTCAATCACATGGAATCCACAATTTTGCTTAACTATATAGAAAGAAGAAGAATGAAATGCGACATCAATCAAACCATGATATCTTCACACTAAAGGTCATATTGGATGATGATAGTAGTATATTATATATATTTTAGTAGTTTTTTGTAAAGTCAATGAAGAAGTTGAAGGTGAGTTGAAGAAGTAATTATTATTAGATAAGAAGATTAAATAATTATGATAAATGAATTTATCCTAAATGTATAACCATCATAAGTAAAATAATGAAGTTTGGGTTACTAGAGAAAGTTATAAATATTTCCTTATAAATGTTAGAAAAATTTCATTATAGTTATCACGAATGTTTCATTACAAATTCATATTATGTTATTCTATTATAAAAGTTCCTAACATTATGAAGATATTCATGATTAAATCTTAAGTTCATAGGGTAAAATCAAGGCTATCATAATGATTGTAATAGATCAAGGTTACCATGCATAGATCACTAGAAAATTTTATCAGATGGAGATGAATCATATGTTTGAGTTTAGAATTACACTATGTTGTCAAATGTAATGTAAATAATGTTACCAAATAGAGAGTTATTATAAGACAACATATATGAATCTCATGCCAGTGATCAAACAAACACAATTTTTGGATAAATACTTGAGTATAAAAAATAGATAGCTCATATGATGTTCTATGGAAGAAAATATTATGTTACAGTTTATAGAAAGTTTGATGTCATGAAGTCAAGAAGTGTGAAGCTATTTGGATGATACTAGATCGATTCCATCAGATGAAGATAAATTGAACTATGTTTTTTAGGATATAAATTACATCCCTTCAAAAGAAGGATAGTTCATATAGATATTTACAAAGAATAATGAATATACAGGTTGAAAGTTTTTTTTTTATTAAGTACATTAAATAGTAAAAGAGATAGTGTTTACTAATATTGCATCAAATAGTTTCATGTATTTACATATGATGAAGATTTATAAAGTCATTGACTAAAGAAATACAAATGTGGCCCTAGAAGAGGAAATTTTATGAAACATGGGATGAATTTAAGTTCTATTGTATGAATAATTAGTTAATTTATACTGATTAGGGGAGTGGAAATTACATAATTCAAAGAAGTCAGTCTCTCAAAGGAGGAACCAGGATGGTTTTCATTAGTCAGAATGATTGGTTAAAGAATCATAAGATGGAAAAGAATCAAAAAATAGATTACAATGTTATCAGATGAACAATTCTAATATTTTCAAACCAAGAACTATATAAAGTTTTATATGAAGTAGTGTGACCAGATAAATAGATGTCAACTCATTGGAAAGACAAAACTCAAACATAAAATGTGAGTTCATTGATCATATGAAGAATATGAGAAGCATCATTCCAATTTATTTTTAGTTCATTGGAATGATTTAATTGGTCAAATAAGTTTTTAGAGAGGTGATTTACTAGATGGAGAAACATAAAATACATTAGATAGAGGAACAGTCACCGAATAGAGGAGTTCTTAATGAAGTCGTCAGAAGATCATAAGTTAGATGGAGTACTAAGGAGAATTACATGACTTTGTAAATTCATTAACATGATGATATTGAGATGATTTTTAAAATTGTTTAATCTAGACAAGATAGGTATGTTTGAATAATTTCGTTAATGATGAGTTTAATGAAGTTTGAAGAAGGATGTGTTTTCTGGAGTCTCAAGAATCTTCAAGAATGTGATAGAGGAGTAGAGATGTGTCCATTGAATGAAAAATGAGCGGGATGTTATAAATTGGAATTTGAGTTTAGTGGGAAAAATATTTTAGTTCCTATCATTTTAACTTGAGCCATACCTATATAAAGGAGAGTATGTAGTGAACATACTAACATAGTTCATGTGAGCGGGTGAAGTGAGGTGTTGAAGATTTTAGAGGAGGTATTTTCCAACTAATTAAATACTTGGTTGAAGAAGATACATCATATAGATTTAATGATCATAGGATTATAGACCATAGGTTTTTATTAGAGGCATCATACAATGGTTTATGGGTCATGTGTATAACATACAGAGTTTTATCGGATAGATGTACCAGTCATAGGAAAATTTATTAAAGGTGACCAGATGGAAGAATACCAGATAGAGGTTGTGGCACGAAGAATTGTGGGGTAGAGTTTAGAGGTTCACTGATTAGAGGTATACCGAACATTAGGTGAGGTGCTTCAAATGGAGTAATACTAGATGATGGAAGAGGTTCACTGAATAGATTCACACCAGATGTAGTTATCAGACAAAAATTTTCTGGATGAAGTTTTTAGGAGTTTTTTAAATGTTTTATCTTATGTTGGGTCAAAATAATAGAAATGTTTGTAATGGATGGGAGTCAATATAATATCCTATCAAGAGATAGGTGTATATTTTTAGAATATATATCAATTGCATGATGTAGTATAAATACCCCTCACTTTTAATTGATGAAAATATTATTACAAGAAGAATCCATGGACCGAAAGGAGTCACCATGGAAAATATGTTGGTTCTCACACTAATGTCAGACTCTATTAAAGTAATTATGTATTATTTTAATTATATCATATATTTATAATAATGGTAAATTATTGTTCAAGATTTTATAAATATCTATACATATTAAAAGATAATAGAGGTTTGATCCACTTAAATAAGGAAGGAGATAAAGTTGAATATAATCAGTAAAAGTTGTTCACCACAGATTCATCATACCTCTCAAGGTGACTATACGATTCACCTAAGAATATCAATTGGTATTATAATGAGTCTACCTATGTTTGGATCTATAAGTATTATTCATGATTGTGTTTAACTATTTTATATGAATTCTATATTTTTGAAAGTTAAAGATTTTTTTATCTAGATATCAATAAATTTTAACCTAAGCTAAAGAATATAGAAGTTATTTTTTGTCATATGAACATTTAGGATTCGACCAAAAACTTGAGAAACCAGAAGAAAAAATAATCTTGAATTATTATACAACAACCTATATAAATAAATATAAGGAGAGTTAACCACTACCTGAAGTTCAAGTGTGTGGTAAGAAAACACGTGAATAAAAAAAGATTAATGTTACAAAAGAATCTTACTGAGGTTGTGAAGCGTATGATTTTTTAGTAACCATTGAATATTTTTATTTAGAAATAAAATATTAAATGAAAAATGTACCTATTAGAGTTACTATAAAACTACTTTCACATATCGGGGGACAACAAGAGGAAATATTATAGCTAAAATCAAATCTTAATAACACAGAGAAACCATTAGTAAAGAAGATCTAGGAATATAAATCTCTTACTAAAATCATTCAAGGAAAGTACGAAACTATGTTATGTTATTAATAAAAATTTGAACTTATAGAGGAAACATTGTTTAGGATTTTTTTATAATTTTATTTTTAAAGAAGTTCTTATAGAATGATGTCAGGCGTTTGAATATTCTATTGAATACAGAAACTATCAATTTAATGATACAAATGGATGAATAGAACAACTTGAAATATTATAATAGAATTAAAGTATAATTAATGAAAAAAACATCCAAATGGTCAAATATTTGATACCCACATTAAACTAATTGATCTTAAGAATAAATTATAAACATATCATGAAGAAAACTTAACTATTACAGAAGAATATTTGTTGATGAGTTTTTGTAAAGTAAATGAGTCAAAAAATATTATCAAGGAAGATCTTTATGTACTAAAATATACTCAAAAAGAAATTTTTTAGGTTTATAATTCTCAATTATAGATCAATGACAATCGAGTAAATGAACTTTATCTTTACTTGAAATAGATTAGTAAGGTACATGATTAAAAGATAAAAACGTTAGAAGTTATATGTGAAGATAAAGTGTAGAATCTTGAAAATAATAAAACATTTTAAAAGTAAAGTTTCTGGATCAATAGGTGATATTGAGAAACATGGAAGTTAATCAAGTTAAATCATCACATTATTTTGAGATAATATTTTTTGTAATGTTTATAAGGAAAATATTACATCATGAAAGACTTTATCTTGTGATAGGAATAATGTGAAAGCATCATAAGAATCAAATTTATATAAGATGAAGAAAACTTATCCCTATATTCCAATGAATATATTATCTCTAAATCCTATAGTACATGTTAGAATTCCAAAACAAATATGAAAAAATTTGTGAATCCCACCTCTTATAAGAAAGTGGAAGTAAGAAAAGAGAAGGTAAAGAGTTCCTCTAGAGATATCCTAAAGAAAAAAGTTAATACCTAAAAGAAAAAAGTTACATAAAATGTTTCCACCAGTAAAAGTACAATAAAATATAAGAAGTTTAGGTTTATCAGCTACTATTGCAGCTATTGATTATTTGGACACATGGATATCAATTTTGGAACAATATTAGAAGATATGAAGAATAATGAAATCTGACAATGAGGGGGATCAAAGAGAGAGGAAAAGGAAACTCAAATATGCATACTGAATCTTCCCAATAGAAGAAATATCTATCAATATCCAATAGATTTGGATATCTTGAATATTTTTGGAAAATTTATAGAAGAAATAACTACAGTGAAGAAAATTTATTATTGGTCTCTACCAAGAGAAACACTGTTGCTACTCATTTTAAGAGTCCACAAAATTTGAAATAAAATTAAAATAATATAGATTGTAAATAAACCATGGGGTGAAAATAAAAAAGAATAAAATAATAATATTACACCCAGGAAGATTGTTTTCAAAAGATTTTATACATAAAAAATATGTTACTCTTCTATAATAAAAGTCCAATTAATTGATAGTTATAAAAGTTCCATGAATTTTAAAGATAAAATAAGGAATCTTAAACAAAAAAATTCAATTAGTCCAAGAAAAACATAAGTGGATTCGAATGGTGGAGTACATATATGATGAATAAGTAGACGTTCACAAGATGTTACCTCAAAAGTTTAACTTACTAAAAGATAAGAATCTATGTGGGATATATAGGTTGACTGGGCATACTTGTAAAAACTTTATGACAATGAGATTAGGATAGAAAAATTGTGTAAATAATAATAGAAAATATTTTGAAGCAAAAAATTGTACTGCAATAATTATTGATCACAATAATAAATTTAAATATATTCTGAAGGTTCTCATGGTTGTATGTCTAGAATAGTTAGGTGAATAAATGATTTTGGATGAAAAATAAAATAATAAAAGTGAATGTTCATTACTATCTAAAGTTAAATATACCCCACCGCACAATGTTGTAAGAAAATGTAATGAGGATAAACTCATGAAACCCAAGAAGATTACTTCTTATAAATAAAACGGTCAAGAAAGAAATAAAAATGGAGTGAGCGTTTCTAGGTTGGGAAAAGTTTCTCGTCTTTGTTACATAACCAAAATGATCTAATAAATATCCACCTTATTTCCTTGATTATTTTAGATAACTTCACTCAAAATATAATTGAATTTGATGATGTTTTTGGGGATCCCTAATGCAGAAATATTAAGCTGGTTATCTAGAATCCTTGTAAGGTGATGTAGAAACTTATTCTGGTCAACAAAAGAGTTCCAACATCAAACTCTGAAAATTTAGTGGTTTAATGAATTATTTACCCAGAAACTAAAACATCATATGATAAGTAAAATTTATGGTGGTTTTCATTCTCATGGTATGTTTTCTATGATTCCATTTTCATGAAAAAATTGGAGTACAAATGTAAAAAAAATGTATTATTCATGAAAAGCTTGTATTATGTTGAAAATTGGTAGAAAAAAAGATCATTTTTCTTCTTTAATTTTTTTGATATGTTTTTTTATTATGTATGTAAGAAAGTAAGTTGATTAAAAAAATTATTTTTTACCTAAAATGGATTTTTTAAAAGTTGTAACCACTTAGAAAAACATCATGGACTTATTTAATGTCCAAGTTAATCACACTTATTTTTTACACTAATCATGGACCAAAGAGATATAGAGTTTTGATTATTTTAGTCTTATTTATTTAAGAATTTTTTTTATTTTATTCTCTCAAATATTTTGGAATTTACACTAGTAAGGAAGAATAAAAGATATAACCGAACTTCCTCCCTCACCCCAAGATGTCACAAAAGGGTTTTTCAGAATAAAATCATTAAGGGGAGAGAAAAGTGTCCCCTCACTTAAATATATCTAAAAATAAGGATAATTTTAATTCATTTTTAGTAAAACTGATAATGATCTTCTTAACATTAAAAATAATATGGTATTGTCAATAAATCAAAAGGGGAAATTGAAGTTCTTATCAGACTATGATTCTATTATATTGTATATATTGTAAATAGTGTTTTCAAAATAAAATAATGAAGATTAAGGTGAGTTTAATAAGTAATTGTCAACATAAAATAATATTGAATAAGTCTACTAAAGGAAATTATCTCAAAGTTAAAACCATTAGAATTACAACTGTGATGTTTTAGTTGTTGTACAAAGGTGAGAAATTTTACTTATGAAGGTTGGGAATCATTCCATATGGACATAAAAAAAGTTTCCATAAAAATTATGATGCTTCTATATTGTCCTGAAATTTCTGAAAATCATAAATATATTAATGATTAAATCTTGAGTCCTAAAGGGGAAATCATGCTTACTATACTGATGGTAATAGATCTGGGATTCTGGATGTAGATCACTGAAAAAATGTGATCTGGTAGATATGTTATAGATATATTATGTTTTAGATTCACAATGTTATCAAATATAACATGAATGAGGTTAACATATGAAGATTTATCAGAAGATAAAATATATTAATGTTGTTGATTGTGATTGTATGGATATTATTGAAGGCTAAAGTCTTGAGTACATTGGGTAGACAGTTTTTAAAAAGTTATGTATAATAAAATATTATGTTACAAGATGTATATTGTTAAATGTTATGAATTAAATGAGTAAAATATTATGTAAAGGATACTGAATCAATCCCATTACATGAGGATCTATAGAACCAAGTTTTGTATGATTATTTTTGTCTCTATAGGAGAAGGAAATTTTGTACTTAGGTTTAAAAAATCAATGGAATGATAGTTTCAATATTTCACAAGATGGTGTGAATTTAATAAAAAAGATATAGTGTTCACTGATTTTCCATCATACTGTTTTCCCAGAGTTACATCTAATGAATATTTATGAGGTCATTGGCTAAATAAATATGAAGGTTCTCTAAGAAGTTGAATTTGTTTGAATATTGAGATAAAGTGTAGTTTTATTGGATGGACAATTGAAAAACTATTACCGATCAAGGTTGTATAAACTACATCATTCAAAGAAGGCAGTTTATTAAATGATTCACCGAGATGAGTTTTCTAAGTCATAATGATTGGTTTAATGACTATTAGATGGAACAGAATAATAAAAAGGATTATGGTGTTATCAGATAGATTATTCTGAGTTCTGCAAACCAAGAGATTCATAAATGTTGAGCTGAGGTTGTGTGACTGGACCAAGATATGTCGAATCATCATACAGAAAGATATAGACAAAAACTTTGAGTCTATTGGTCATGGAAAGCATATTAAAATCATTTTTTGACGAATTGTTGAGTTCATCGAACCAGGTAAATTGGTCGAAGCTATTTTTGGAGAGGTGATTTATCATATGGAGAAAAATCAAATTCACCAGATATAGGAATAGTCACTAGATGGTGGAATTCTTAGTGAATTCATTGGATGGTCATATTTGAGACACCTTACTGAGGACATTTTCAAGGCATTGTAATGTCTTTATAATGATGATGTCGAGTTGATCATTAAAAGTATACTATCTAGCTATGATATTTTTTTTGAATAATTTCTTCAATGATGAGGTTAAGGAAGTTCGAAGAAGGTTACGTATAATAGAGTTTTCAGGAATCTTCATGAATATTCCAGAATATTTTAGATGTCTCCATCAAATTCAAAATGAGTGGGAAGTTTGAAATTGTAATTTGAGATAAGGGGAAAACATATTTGAATTCCATCTATTTTCCCTTGAGGCATTCCTATATGAAGCATAGTACATACTGAGCAAACAAACATTATTTATATTCATGAATGAAATGAAGTGTTGAATATTTCAAATATGTAGGAGTTTCCAAACAAGAAATACTTGGTTTAGGAAGAGGAACCAAATAGAGGTAGCAATCAGAGGTGTACTAGGAAGAGGTTTTGATCAGAGGAATCAAAAAGAGGTTTTTTGGTTATAGGTATAACATTCAGAGTTTTATCAAATAAAGGTACTGGTAGGAGAGGAATTGATTCAAGTTGAACCAGATGGAGGACTACTCGATGGAGGTTGAGGTTCATAATTTTGAGGTGAATATTTTAGTGGTGAACTATATGGATGAATACCATATTAAGGGTGGGGAATATCATAAATATTCATACTTGAAGAATATACAGGTTCACCCGATAGAGTCACACTGGATAGAGTTATCTGATGAATGAAATGGGCAATGTTTTCTTGAGTTTCATATGTTTTATCTTATACTAGCTTGAAATATTATAAAACTTTTCAATTGACAAGAGTATGTATAATATATTATCAGTAGATAGGTGAAGTTTTTAGGGAAATAACTCAAATATGTTATATAGTATAAATACCCATCACTTGTAATTAATAAAATGATTATTATTATAATAATGTATATACCAATAGGAGTTTCCATAGAGAGGATGTATGTTCTCACACTGAGTGTGGATATTTTAAAAATACCTATGTGTTTTATTCCTTATATCATATACATAACATAAAGGTAAATCAGTGAGGAAGAGTTTTTGAAGGTCCATATATCTTAATCGATAATAGATGTTTGATCAACATAAAAAAATATTTTTAGTTGAATATATTCCATAAAATTTTGTCACCACTAATTTACCCCCTCTTCTCAGGGTGAATACATTATCCAATTGTGAATCTCACACATAAAGTGATAAGAATTTATAAGATCTTACTTTTCAAGTCAAACACCATGGAAAGAATCAAAATTTTATTTAAATCATTGAATAAATATCCAAAAGTAGTGAGAGTGAGAGGGAGATAGATTTTTTCAAATAAAATATTTAATTATATATTAAAGGGATCGCAATAAAACTTAAATCTCTAAAACACATGAACAAAAAACACCCTATTTAAAAAAGGGTTAAATTAGGCACCATACATCTTGTTGACCCACATTGGACTTTAAATATCCAACTAGGATCTCAGTTCCCATCACAGACCTCCTAGTGGGAACCTCATCCGTTATTTTATTGACCATCAAACTACAGATAGATTCCAATAGATTTTCAATGATATTATTCAATTGACACCTTGTTCATTCATCACCTCATACCCTACCAAAGTAAACTTCCTCAGACATCCAAAAATGCAATTTAAGAAAATTAAATTAAATTTTTAGAAACAAAAAATTAAAATATATAGAATACCTAAAATCCTATTTCTACAAATTCCCCACCATAAGACTTATTAACACAAATAAACTTTATTAAGTGCCTCTAATGAACATGTTAGACTATTTTTAAATAATTTATTCTTGTAGATTCCTTGTATCCTCTTTCACATTTCTATTCTCCCTTCGAACATGTACGAGTGTGATGAATTTTTATCACATGACCTTCTCACTATGATCCAGAATACACATATTCTCTTGATGATTGATGTATTTGAATCTAATTCCACATAATCATAATGAATCATATGACATTAATCTAATTATTATTTCCTCAATAGCAATACATTAAATACATCATGATACTCACTATATAATGAAAGTGATGAAAATTTATAAGAAACATTCACAATTTTTTCCAAAATTTCAAATTGTCCAATGAACCTTGGATCCAATTTCCCTTTATTTCAAATCTTTGATGGCCCAACCAAGTTAATACATGAAGAAAAACATGACCTCCCATAATGAAATTGAGGGTTCGGTTCCTTCAATTGATATAAGAATTATTTCTACTTTGAACCATATGTAATCTATCCCAGATCAATTCCACTAGATCAGAGGTATCTTACTCCATGCTAGGCTCAAATAAATAATCTTCCCTAGTTTGTATCTAATAAAAGGGTGAATGATATGAAATTATGTATAATACCTCAAAAAAAACATGTGAATAAATTCTTAGTAACTATTGTAATAAAAAACTCTACCAAATCCACACTACCTTCCAATTCCCCACTAAAATAAAGTATACATGTATTAATAATTATTAGAGTTAGTTCTATAGAACTAAATTAGTTGACTTTGATTACATGTATATTTAAACATTTAAAATTAATAAAAAATAATATTACATATTTCTCGTTATTTTACATGACATTAATGTAATAATTTTCTAAGGTATATATCATATTGATAAGATTATAATAGTTCTATTCTAGGATGAGAACCATTAACTTTCATTATGATATTCTTAAATATAGTTTTTTGGTCAAATAATGTACTAGGATAGGGGACATAGTATATATACTATTAGGTGTGAGTACTCATAAGAATATGAGTCTTATTATCTATAAGTTCATGCTTGGTAATCTCCAATATGGGAGATTATGAGAACAGACTCTAGTAGGAACTCTACATGTTTTGGTGTCCTTAGATATTCCTATATGCATGCATGTGTAATGGAACTTAGACTTTATGATTATTATTAATGCATGTTATCACTCATACACTTATATTTATTTTTTAAATCTTGAAAATATAGTTCATGGTGAAATTAGATATGATGGGTGTGTCATGAGTGACATGTTTTAATGGATAAGTCAAGGAAGGATTTTTTTTCCTTCCATATTTATAGAAGTTGATATCTCATCCCATGATTAGAATAAAATTGTCACATTAAATTAAATGGACATGGTGTAACGACATTTTTTCATCACATAGTAAAAAATGACGAATCAATCATATAGGTTGATGGAACAAATGGGAAACCTTCTTGATGATATATTGATACAAAGAGATTATATTACATGGTGAGCAATCATATTTGGTTTTCGATGTTTCAAAATTATGTTGTTTCTCTTGGGTGCCTTGACCCATTTCTAGAAAATAATCTTGGACTTTATACAATCTCACTTAATGAAAATGAGAATTAATCCTAGAGTTTCACATACTCAGTGTTTCTGTAGATCTTGATTAGATTCTAATTGAATTTAATTATTGAAATAAATATTATTCTCAATTCTGATGAATAATTTTATTCAAGTTTTTATTGAATACTAATATTCACAAAGTGATAAATAAATATTTATTCATTAAATAATTTATTTTATTATGTGGATATTTAATAAATATTTATTCACACTACTTTGAATAAATTATTTCTTTTATTAATGAATAAAATATTTAATAAAATATTTATTCTCGTATTCAAAAAAATTTGAGGTGTCGGAGTGGATAAATATTTTGTCTGGTGATGAATATTTATTTTCAAGATAGTGAATAATATTTATCCTTTTGTGAGTTAGTTTACACTATAAAATAATAATAATAATAATAATGTTATTATTATTATTATATGGAATGGGATTTGATAATGATTATTATATTATTTATGGGACAATATGCAATTAAATAATATTTTCACCAAAGCTCTAGCACTATAAATAGATGGTTATGTCTATTGTGTAGGGTTAATCAATATTTGGGAATCTCTTTGCACAATGAAAATTATCTCCCCATTATTCTTCCTCTCTTCCTAACAATAACAATAAGTGATAAATTGATTGCTTAAAGATAAAAAGAACTATAAGTGATAAACAAGAATAATACAAAACAATTGATTCACTATGATAGCACCTGGAAATAAATTTTCATCACTCATAGATCAAGGGAGCATGTGTGGATCACCCCTAGAGGAAAATAAAATTAGATCCCCCCTACCCAATGAAGGTAATATGATAAGAGTTTCTGTATGATCAACATCATCATCAAAGAAATATCCTCGAAGAAATATCCTTGAAGAGGTATCCTTTTCTTTCAATCATAAATTAATTAATTGTAAATTTAATGCGAAAATATCCTCTCTGGGTTCTGGGTTTTCTTTTTGTGATTATTTGGGGTAAATTTTTCTTTTTTATGGTGTTCATGTCGTATATAATATTAGAAATGATTTAACGAATCTACAAACCATTTTTGATTTATCACCCACTGAGGCGCTTCTACTATGCTTGAAACCCTATAGTGGTATTAGAGCAACCTCATTTCAAATTTATAATTATTTATTTTATTATTGATATATATGTGCAGTAGGGGTTAGATTTTCATTTAAATAATTATTCATTCTTTAATCCAATTTTAATTAATATGATTTCAATATTTTAATTATCATTATTTGTAATTTCATTTTCTTGAAGGTCTAAAAAAAGATGAGGAACAATTGGAGATTCTATCAGAAAGTACCAAAATTTTGATCGGTAAGACACTACAACAGATCAGCGCCCGGGCAACACCGACCGTTATCATTGTGAATAAAAATACACTGATAAAAGGGGGGCCATAATCAGTGCTAGATAAAAGAACTAATAAATCTACACATTAATAGTACTGATAAAGGTGTACCCTTTATGAGTACTTTTTTTAGCACTGATATAAGTTTAGAATAAAAAATACTATTAATTTATAAAAAATTATTTTATTTATATTCAAAATAAATTTTATTTATACACATTAAATAAAAAATTATTGTTTATAATTAATATATATTATTTTAATAATTAAAATATATATAAATTTTTTAAAAGTATTTATTAGATAATAAATATATATTTAAATAATTATATGATTATATTAAATTTTATTATATAATAAATATATTTATTATATTTATAATTATATATTTATAGTTATACATAAATAATTAAATGGAAATAACAAAATAGTCACCCAGTTTTATAAATGAACCCTAACAATTGGTTTCTTCTATCATATACCTCAAGCTCTCGTAGAAGCCAACCCCTAACGATGTTGACTCCTCCTCTGATGACTCCTACTCTACCTCTGCAGACACCATCTCCGCCGCAAACCCCTACTCCACTGTGAACCCTTGCTCTACTGCGAACCCCTCCTCCACCATGAACCCCTCCTCCTCCACGAACCCCTCCTAATCCATGAACCCACGTCTTCTGTGAACCCCACCTCCATCGTGAACCTCACCTCCACTATGAACCCCACCTCTACTGTGAACCCCTTCTTTACTGCAAACCCCTCTGCAGCCTATGTCGCCGTCATCACCGCCTACCCCAACTCCACCACCACCAGACCATACTTCTTTCATCGGACCTCCAAATCTAAGGTATGTTTTTATTTGATTTTTAATTAATTCTTGGATAGTGAATGATTAATTGTAATGTTTTAGTGTTCAAAATATTATAGAGAATCTGATCATTGTACTATTTTTGGGTATGATTTTCTATTATTGAGACTAAAGGAACACACTCACTTACTATTGGTTTCATATTTGGATATTGGTTCCTTCATATAAATCTATAAACATGTGTTTTAATATTACTTATTATAGATTATTCTTCATATATAGATCTGGTTACAATTTCCAATGATAAACCTTTTTTTAGTAGAGGGAATTTGGAATCTATCATTATCTATTCTTTCAAGTTTCTTTTCTATACTATGTGATATATGGGAATGGATAAGAGAGTGTAAAAGATTTGATGGTAACCAATAATTTTCTTATGTCTATGACAAAATTATTAATACCTATTAATTTTTTGGTGTATGAAATACACATGTTACATTTATTTTATATTTTTCCAATGAATATAACATTTTTAGATATTTTCAAAAATATTGAGAGGACCCTGGGATGAGTGACTATTTATTGGTAATAAAATTAGAGATATTAGTCAAACTTGTGCGATGATATGTAGTTCTTCACTGAGAGTGTTGAGTTGTAATTTGGGCTAGGCGATAGATTTTCCTTGTGTGTTAATTTATGAAATAAGATATCAGTGGCCTAAGGTGATTTGGATTATCTGAGAGATGATCATTGTGTGTTAGGGATTTTTTTAGGGGTAGTGGATATTGATACATAGTATAACAATGTATATAATTCTAGACATGTTATAGAAGAAATTTTTTATGATAGGTAGACTGTATGAGTCTATTTTTAATGATATTACTTGCATTGACTTAGGATTCCATTTTCATATTATATTCTTGAGGGAATAGAAAGGTTATACCTAGGCCCAATAAAATATTAAAAAGGATAACTATCTACATGATGACCATTACTCTTCTTGAGGGATTGGTTTTGTTATCACTATGCTCATTAATCAGATACACTTACAATGGTGTTGACATTGTTATATCGATGGATTAACACATCTTCAGTGATTGTAAATTTTAAACCTTTTTCTACAACATAGATATACTAACCCAGAGGTAGAATATGTTACATAAAAACATTAAATATTCCTGAATGGTTGAATATGTTACACCATTTATATTATTCCAATTCATGTTTCTAACATGGTAGAATAGATGTCATGTTTTATTATTACAATGGTGTAGAATATTATCTTATTTTGAAAGTTATAATGATTCACCAATAATGTAAAAATATGGGAGGTTCATGAATCATAGTTTCCTAGCCAAGTAAAAATACATTGAATCAAAATAAATGTGTGTATAACATCAATTACTACCTTTTATATGATATTATACATGTAGAAACAAATATTTGGTTGGTAACCCTTAATGGTTGATGCTTGATATTATATTATTATTTTTTCTTATGTTTGTATCTTGGTAAATTATATTTTATTTAAAATAAAAAAATATATGTTTTGTTATTTTATTTACTCAAAACTATGCAATAAAATTATTTTCACTATTTTTCTTACAACTATAATTTTTTAGATTATCTTAAAAAATGAATGGTATAAAATATTTTATGATATCCTACTATTCTCTTTGAACACACCATACATATACACATTGGTGTGTATATAGACATAGTTTTCTATGATACTAGTAAAAGGAAAGAGTCACACTTTTATAATAGTGTTCCATAGTCACATGTTAAAGATATAACGATAATGGTATGTAGAGGACACCATATGTAATAAAGAGACAATATTAATTTTTTGTAATTTTAAGATATTTACTATAATGTGCCTCTCTTAAAAATAACTTCTTTTTTGGTTTACCCTCATATTTTTCATCATGTGTAAACATTTTATAGCTTTATATTTTTTAAAAACATTTTTATTTTTTATTTGTTTATCTTTTATAAAGTGTGTCTCTTGGGATTTATGTCTTTGTGAAAATATCTAAGCTTATCTTTTAAAATGATTCTATTGTTTTGAAATGATTCATAAAAAATTATGTGTGTTCAAAATACACTTTTTTGGTTTTAAATATATTAAAAATTATTTTAAAACTTGTAATGGATTTAGGATGCATGCCAAGTGTTTTTCAACTCAACAGATTGACTTTAATAAAGGGATGTGAATGTTTTGAAAGCATATTTAATGATGGTTTAATTTTAACAAGGGGTGTGTGATGTTTTAAATGAACTTTTTTAAAATTTAAACAGTTATTTCTCATTTTAAATGATTAAGCATATTACATCAGTATGTTTTCATAAATTCATTTAAAAAAGGAATTGGGATTTTGTGAAAGAGTATTTGGAAGTGATTGGTTTATTTTAAAAAGGGTGTGTTATGTTAAAGAGGAATTTGTGTAAATGGTTAGTTTTTTAATTGGATTTCTATTGTGATTTCATAAATAGTTTTCAAAGGACATATAAAATGTATTCTTTCCATAATATTTTAAGTTTATATTTTTATATAATTATGAAAACCATTACATTATATACGAAGGATAAGTAAATTGATAATGAATCCATAGAAAATCAATGTCACAAACTCTATCCAACCCATATGATATCCATAAGGACCTCATTCTTGTAAAAGGTGAATTAATATTTAACCCCACTGAAACTCCTAAACCTACTTTTCATACAATATCACATGTATGGTTTAAATTAGGTTAGTCCTCTATAATTACATCTTCTTTATGGTTTGGTGTTAGCTTCTAATGGGGTGACTCTATGGAAAAAATATTAAATAATAAATAACATTCAAATTTTGAGTTCCCCTAATTTGAAAAACCCCTTTTGGGTATTTATTTTGTTAAATATTAATATTAACAAATAAAATAGGATGGATATTAATAAATAATGGATGGATGCCAATCATATGAAAAAATCGTATGAAGATGGAGTGAAATAGTTCATAATGTTTGAAAACTATCATGCATATGACCATTCTCAAAGGATTTTTCCTTGTTTATGCTATTGTTATTCAAGACTAATTAGTCTATATGAGTTATAAGAACACTTGGTATATCACATAATAGATCAAAGTTAAAAATGTTTGAATATATATGGGGAAAAGAAAATGTAGCTAGTGGCTAGGATAAAACTGTGTTTTATGGATCATCTAATAAGATTACAAGTATAGAAAATGAAGAATACCATATTGAGGATGTTATTAAAAATGTGAATGGTGATTAATATAATATTGAGGAAATGATAAGGACAATTAAATATGAAATTCATGGTTTCCAAAAATTGTTTGAGAAGTTAAAGAGTTGTGAAAAGACGCCATTGTATGTTGGTTTCACTAAATATTCAGCATTTCCAGCCATGCTAAAGTAGTATAATTTGAAAGTAGGCAACGAATGGAGTGTTGATAGTTTTATGGAACTACTTTCTCTCTTGGATGACATGCTCCTAGAAGATAACATTCTCCAAAGCCGAATATAAAACACCAAATGAATTTTATACTCAATGGGTATGATCTCTGCAAGAATACATGCATGATCGAATGATTGTATACTATTTTTCAAGGACCAAAAATCACTTATATAATTTCCAAAGTGTGGTGCTTCTCAGTACTAGAAACATTAATATGGTCCTATTAAAATTTTATGCTACTTTTCAACCATTCCAAGGTTTAGACTCCTATATAAAAGAGAAGACACTTCAAGGAAATTGATGTAGCATGTAGATTCAATAATTAAAGATGGAAAACTATGTCACCCGGTAGAATATCCTCAGTAGAAGAGAATTGATCATGAGTATCCTGAATTCTAAAATGATCCATGAATCATTTTTCTTGCATTATCTATAGATGGAGTGAATTATTTTTGTTTTAAAAGAATAACTCATAGTACATGGTGGGTTATGTTTGTACATTATAACTTGACACCATAGTTATGCATGAAAGAAAAATACATTATGTTATCTATGATTATATCAAAAACAAAAAAATTGAGTAATGATATTTATGTTTATTTGGATCTATTAATCAAGGATTTGAAATTATTGTGGGATTCATGTGTTATGTTGTATGATGCTTACAGTAATGAAGATTTCACATTGAGAGAAATGTTGTATGAGATGATAAATGACTTTCCTCTTTATATAAATTTTTCATGATATAACATTAAATAAACTTAAGGGTGTCCCATTTTTTAACAAGGTACACAGTCAATTAGATGGAAACATTCATCAAAAACCCATGTTTCTAGTACATCTCACATTTCTACCCTAAAATCATAAGTACCAATCTTGGATGACATAATTCAATGGATGTTCAGTGGAATGTAAAAGACCATCTCAACTAATAGGTGATCAACTATTTAATAAATTAATAGATGGGGACACCAATTTTGGTAAATGGTTTTTGAAAAACCTAATGAAAACCAGATGAAAAAAGAGATCAGTTTTTTTAATTACCATATAGGAATTTTCTTTACATCATAAATTTTCTTGATGTTATGCATTTTGAAAATAATTTATGTGATAGTGTCATCATCACATTGATAAATTCACCGGAAAAAACAAATGATATATTTAAGGCTAGGTTTGACTTGGTTGACCTGGGAATATGAGAAGTGTTGGGACCAGTGAAGGGTAGAAATTGATCTTTTCTTCCTGTATTTTATTACACTCTTTCTAGGAATGAGAGATATTATTTTTTCAACTTCATGAATGATGTAAACATTTCATAGGGGTATTCATCAAATATCAATAACATCGTGTTAATAAACGATTTAAAGTTAAAGGTTCCGAAATCACATGACTACCATGTTTTGATGAAAAATCTAATTCCTATATCTTTATATTTCATTTTCCCAAAGAGTGTCCATCATAAATTAACTAAACTATGTTTTTTCTTAAAAGTTACATGTAGTAAGATTATAGAACCGGTGAAATTTCTTACTATGGAAATGGAAATTTCTATCATATTATGTGAATTGGAAATGTTCTTCCTACCAAAATTATTTGATACGATGGTTCACTTAGTGAGGGATATTCAACTTTGTGGTCTTGTACACTATTTATAGATATTCCCCATTGAACGTTATATAAATATTTTGAAAGGGTATGTCAAAAATAGAAGTCATCCAAAGGGTTGTATTTAGGAGAGATATATTGTTGAGGAATACATTTAATTTTATACCGAATAATTTTCTAGTGTGGAATGTATTGGTTTACCAAAATACCTCCGCATTGGTCGCCTTGTAGGTGAAGGAATTTCTGGAAGAGATATTTTCACAATCAATATTATATATCATTATCAGGACCACCTTTATGTTTTTCATTATAGTTTTTAGAATTCCCCATATGATGATACACAGAATGAAATTCTTAGGAATTTTATTCCATAAAGGGCTGAAAATTTGATATCAATTATATATGATCAATAGTTTATAGGATAGTTTCAGGACCATATTTATAAGGAGTTAAATGAGAATCTGGATTCAATTTCAGAATGACTTTGATATCTATCCAAAGGACCAATTATGTAAGTATTATCTTATAATGGTTATGTAATTAATGGTTACACATTCTATACAAATAAACATAATTAATACAATACCATGAAAAATAGTGTATTTACACTTTTGGATGAAGTGATGCATGTTTCTGGTACTAAGAAAAGAAACCCAATGTACGTGGATATTTCAAACTTTTCCATTATTAAAGAAATATTGGAGTTGGATTATACAACATTCGAAGTTTCGGTTTTTCAATTCAAGTGGGATGATAAAATGAGTGACATTAAAATACATGAATTAGGATTCATGAAACTTGATTTTATTAAGGAAGGGTATAAATAAGAGATTTTTATAATTGAATCATAGTTAATACAAGTATTTTATGTTCTAGATCCCACAAATTTAATGTGGGAAATTGTTTTGTTATTAACTAAAACCACTGAAGGGTCAGATGAAATTCAACCGGGGATGACCCTTTCATTGGGACATCACAATCATTTCATAATGGTCCCATCATAGATAGCATTCTTATGTCATATGGGACCACAATTAAGGGATTTGGATAGTCTATAGAAGTTTCAAATCCCTTTAGCCTTCAAAAAAAGAGAGTTTAATAATAAGGATATATTTTTTAATATATATAATGTTACCTCATGTTATTATCTGTTTGCTATTGTATTTATGTAATCTAAATTAAATTTTAAAATACTTCTGTTGATAATTACTTCAGAATTTTCTGGTTCTCCCAATACCGATGAACAATAGGTCTCTGAACCTACTATTGCTCATAGTGCAGAGGTTTAATGATCTTCTACATGTGTTGGTGCTCCTAATCCTGGGGAAAGATGGGTTTTTTTCAACCTATTACTACTCCCAGTGTAGAGGTACAATGAACATTTTCACATGTTGATTCTACTTATCTAGAGGAACATATTGATGATGTTAAATCCATGGAAAATGTTGGTGATGAAGGACCAGTGATGTAGAAAAAATAGGATTGTCATAGTTTGATATTGTTAGAAAAAATCATTAGGGTGAAAATGAAAGTAATCATATACTAGGTCATATGAAATGCAAGGGGTGAGCATGTTAACCCTTACAAGGCCATGTTTAGTAGTTACATTGTAATCAACACTCAAAAAGGCTTGTTAAATGATGTATAATTGTGGAATCATGTATTAGTTGGGCTTAAGAAACTGATGTGGGAAGATATTATGGTAACATTATGAGTTCATTTCATTATTTTACTAAAAAATAAAATAATGAAATGTTCACTTACTCTTTATCAACCATTTCAAAGTGAATTTATAGTATATAACTCCCATAATAAATGTGTATTAATTCTTCCTCGAAGGATTCACTTAATCATTCTAACAATTCTAACAAGACATAATCTTAAAAATGATGAAGGAAAAATAAACTTTCACCCACAACATATCTATGCACACCTGATAACCCAAGAATCATGTGATGTGTTTACTATTTGTTGTACAGATGTGTCTTTTTAGGTATATTGTGGCTAGTAATACATTGTTTGGTGATATGTTAATTCATCCCTTTGATTGAAAATTTTTTATTTATGAAACAAAAACTAAGTCCTAGAAATTAGTTACAAGTATAAAAACCAACATACCCTTACTATAAAGTAAGGATGGGGTATGCTTCACTAGAAAAAATATATATACACATTTTAAATATTTAATAATAATTTTATGTGACATTAAACAAGAACATAATTATATTCCTCTATTTATATGAATATTTATTACTCTAAATCCAAAGCTACCCCTATCCCATGCCATGTGATATGGAAGTATGAATGTTTAAATAAATATGGGATACTAATAGATGAAGACACACAAAAAGTGTGGGAAATAAGTGTAAGTACAACATAATAAAAAATATTCAAATATATATTGAAAATGAATAATTATTTATCGATATTTTCTATCTAATATAGTGACAGGAATTAGTAACACTTTTATAGGATGACCACCTACCATTGATGGCCTTGAAGTGGCCAGAACAGTATGGTCGCATCAGAGGTGTAGGTTTTGAGGTGACATTGTGAAAATATTTTGAGAAGAAAACAAGAGGAGAATCAAAGTGAGGAAATGAAACATATGAGAGAAATAACATCTACCCTTGAAGAATAATTTAAATTTCATGCAGAGTTGATAAAAAACTTTTATTTGGGGGAATACAAGAGAAAAAATCAAGAACAGTTATCTTGTGATAATCCTTCTCCCCCCACCATCTTTGAGGCAATCTATTCCCCTCAAAAAACTATCATAGCCAAGTTAATCAATGTTCTAATAATTTTTTATATGAAATTTTAATTAGATGGAAATATATACATTTATTGTACTGATATTCTACATGGTAATAATTATTGTTATTTATATCTATCAACACCCACCCATCGCCTTGTAGTGAGGGATATGATGTTTATTGTCCAAGAAGACATTCTACACTACATACAACTTCTAACAAGTCATTTGAGAGTGTTGATTAGCGTATCCCATTAGCTGAGTACCGAGATACCTATTCCAATTGATGAGAAAGATATTCATATGGTTTAAAAAGAAATTGGAACATTCATCTCATGGTCATCAAATCTTGTAAAAAACATGTCAACAAGGAGGTATTAATTTACAATTTTTTTCAGTCTAAACCTTTAACAATTAATGAAAAAAGTTTGGAACCAATAAATGTTATTACAGATAGAAAAAAAGAAGGGTTGAAACAAAAGACCAACTCAAACCCATATAAAGGATCAAACAACCGATAAAAAGATCTACCAAAACCACTATTACCCCACCCATTTTATAACCACATTTAAAAGAGTTGAAGGATTATGTGGATACAAAGTTAAAAGACACTAGTAGTCACATAGTTTATTTTGATGAAAATACATATGGAGAGATATTTGGAGAAAAAATGGTGTTGAGAATGTAAATGGAATCCTTGAATATGATTGGTTAAGCACTTCATTTGTAAATGTATACACGAGGTATGTTTTCATGATTCGATTTTCCAAAAGCTGATATACTATGTTAATTATGAATAAATATATTTCATATTTTTTGCAGGCGTATATATCAAAAATAATTTAAGTTATTATCCCGTGAAAAAAATTTAACTCATTAGTCCTCACATCACCTCTATATAACAACAAAAAATATATACCAAAAAATGTTGAAATCGGGGAAAGTATGGTCATATCACTGGAAAGAAAACATTTGGATGATAGACAGTATTTAATACCAATGATTTAGAGGTAAAACTATAAAATTTAATCATATCAAATATATTTTAATTTATTTTGTTACTTATTATTTTTTATGTTTTTAGGAAACATTGGATACTCATTGCGGTCAATTTGGATACTCAAAAGATTTATTTCATGGATTCAATGCACGTATATCCAACAAACCAACCACACATGATGGATTTTTTCATTTTTTAATAAAATACATCAAACATTATAGAACTAAACATCATGTTATATAATTTAGATTATGTTTTAACGAGAATTATTTTATGATAGGGTGTTACATCAATATCATAAAAAACAAGGAATGAGGCTAGGGGATAAGAATAAGGATCCTGAAAAGTTCTATGACTATAAAAGTATTAGGGTATATATAATAATATTTCACTATCCCAACACATGTAAAAATAAATTAATTACATTTCTAAATGTTTATATAGTGTCTAAAGAAAACAAATTAAAAAGATTATGGTTATTATGTGTGTAAATTTATGAGAGATATAATATTCCATAATCAAACTATCATTCATAAAGTGGTATTTTCAATGATAATTACTATTTAATTTAAAATATTTATTAATCCTTTGTGTATTTATATTCTTTTCAGACCTACCATGACTGTTGAAAAGACCTATATTCATAAGATGATATATATGTGCTCATAAATGAATGGACAACATACCTAATGAAAGAATGCACACAAATAGTATGAAGATGTGACTTCTATAAAAGTAGTGGATTGTTTCATATATATTTTTTAATTTATTTCTTTTTTGTATTACTAACATATGAATTGTTTTATTATATAGGTGGATTCATTTTTTCTATTTGGGTTATTTTGTTCTAAACTGATCATGCTCATGAGATATTGGACTTCAAGGATACAACTAAGATATTGACAACAAGGAAATGGGTCAAGAATATATAATGGTGAATCCCTACTACATATGTAATTAATTAATTTTATTATCATTTTAACTAATATTTGTAAGTTAATTTCCTTATCATTTTTATCTAATAATTATTTATTTTTTTTACAGGTCTTTTGGGAAGTTATATTTTCCTTTCAACTATCATCTAAAAACTAGATAAGAGATAACGTGTTCCATTTAGGTGGAAGTGGAAACCCCATATTTCATGAAATGTGAACTGAATCACAAGAATGCATCTACTAAGAGATTTCTCAGTATATTAATTCAAATTATGACTTTCAAAAATATTTTTCATGAATATTTTCCTAAATTGTGTAGTAATTAGTCATAGCTCAATCAGTTAGACCTTAATCTTATACAGAGTGTTCTCATTATGACTCAAAGTGTTTTTTTAGTTTATAGTATTCTTTGATCCATTACTATTCATGTCTTATTAACTACCATGCTTTGATCTATGACCCCTGATTGTGATCTATGATATGCAGGGTTTGAATTTCTAATGATAGTATCACCTTCTAACATCTTTATTCTCATTTTATCCTTATATGATCATTGATATCTCTTTTTTTTACACTTATAAAGCACCTATGATCACCCTTTATTATATTTCATATCCTTGTGTTATGAAGAATGGGTTTATAAATGATATGTATAAGAAGGTTTCTTGTAACAGCCCGAGATTTTATGAAAAATATTCTTTTTTATTTCACTAATGTCTTGTGTTGTACGCTACACCAAAAGGAGCTTGCACAACACGCATCCTTGACTTGCCTTGCATTACACGCAATCGCAACCTTCCTCGATAGCGTGTGTGGTACGTAATACTGAGTTTCACGAAACAATGATATGCTATTAAAATATTATTAAAACTAGCCGTTATGAATAGTAATAACCACTTTTTAAATTTTATAAATTTTAAAATGGACTTCATTTTTGGATTCGGAGTATCGAATTTAGCCTAAGGTGAAATTTTGGTACTTTTCGGATAACTTTCATATTCTGATGAATAGTGAAAATTACTAAATTATAATTAAAAACAACTTTTTTAATCGAAATAATTAATAGTGATAAATCATTAATTTGAGTGGTTTTAAAGTATATTTAGAATATATTTTTACAATTTAATACAATGTTGGTCATTGGATGTAATTTCACATTTAAACTAGACATAAACAAGTGTCAATCTTTTGATAGATATTGTTTCTTAAAAAGACGCTATTTGTTTTAACAGCGGGATTTAATTATAAAATTAATTAAGGGAACTTTTATGTAATGAATTTGGTAAAATAGACTTCATTTTTGAATTCGGAATATGAAATATAGCTTGGGATGAAATTTTGGCACTGTTCTGAAAAACATCAATTTTTGATGAATAGTGAAACTACTAAGTGGTAGTTAAAAAACTGAATTTTTCATAAAACTGAATTTTACCGCTTCTGTGAATGGAATTTCAAAAATCCGAGAGACACGGTTGATGTCATTAAGTAAAATTTGGTTCAATGAGATGAAAATAATTTTTGGTGAATAGTAACTTTTTACTTTTTTTTACCGCGGTTAATAGTAAATAGGGTAACTAAGGGTAAATATGATATTAATATTACCCTAACACATGTCCTAATTCTATTGTACAAGTTTAATTCGACCAAAAACAAACTTAGGAATAAAATATGACCATTTAGGCCCACTTGGATTAGATTAGGACATTTATTATTAATTTATTTAAAGAAGGGTTAAAATAGTTAAAATCAAAGTTTAATAAGTAAATCATTTTTAATATGGGGTTATAGATAAGATAAATTCGATTGTAAATATTCATTAGAAATCTAAAAAGATTTACTACATGATGGTATTTTATTTGTAATTTTTAGACATCAAATAATTTAATTTATTTATGACACAATGGTGATGCAGTAATTATCTTATTAATGAAATATTGACATAATTGATGTTATAAACACCAAAATAAATATAATTTGAGACTTTTTATGAATTACACTAATTTTATAGGTTACTATGATATATTAGTGTTGATGTAATCAACTTGGTTCGAACATATAATTCTGTTATGCCTTTCACAAAAATCATATATCAAATAGTGTCAAAATTGACACAAAATAGTTTTTAAATCAAATTTTATATTATTAATTGTTATTTTATTCTTAAAAATCTAAGGTTCGGCCAAATGACTTAGATAAGAATATATATTTTAATAATAAACAATTTGGGGTTCGTTTGGCATGTTATAGTAAGTGTATTAACCATATAGTGAAAGAAAACAAAAAGACACGGTAAAAGTTAAATTATTTAACTTAGAGTTAAATCTAATTGATAAGGTTAAAATAATAACCTAAACTTGTCTAAATCCTATTGGTTGATAGAATTTCGACCCTTCCCCACTTTATCTTCGAAATAAGACCCTTTGGAACCATTATAAACCGATTTTGACTTTAATATAAAATAATATTTTGAGATATTCCTAAGGTGCCCCTCTCCTCCCTTATAAAAGGGCACCTCCTCCCCCTCCTCCTCACACCAATTTGAGCACTCAAGCTCGTCCAAACCCTGCCATTTTCTCCTCTCCACTTCCCTAGAATAATCCTAGAGGTCCTGGTCTTCTCCAAAGACCAATCTTAGTTCCTTAAGTGGAGGATTCAAAGAGGCGTTCCAAAGAAGAGGAGCTTCGGACACGAACAAAGCAAATCAGACCTAAGGTAAGGGAAATATCACAATCTCATTTTTATCCGAGATTGTTTATTCGTAAGTATTTACTGGGGTGTATTTTATCATCCACATACATGTTTCATAAATATGTAATATTATTTCCATCCACCTACAATTGTTTAAATCCATTTTTACCCTTCGGTGAGTTTTTAGTAAAAGATATGAAAGGAATCTTTTGTCGTTTTTCATACGAGGTAATTTTTGACTTTTCCGACAAAAGTACGAAGAATATTTTTTTTTAACTTATACGACATGAATGGATTTTTAAAACATTATTTCCAATAAGCTTCCTTTACAAGTTTTCAAGTTTATTTTTAATCAACTTCTTTTATTTTAAAGTCATATGACATGTTATGAAAGGAAAAATGTTTTTGGAGAAGAAAGGATATTTTCCTCAAGAATAGAGTTCAAGTATTTTATCAAAATTATTTTCCATATAAGATAATAAAAGGATTCTATTTTTATCCCTATTATTACATGGATTTGATTATGTCGTGATGGAAACATTTTTATGAATTCCTTTATCTTATATGAATTGTTTTATGATGTCATGTTGTTTAAGAATCCCATTTTTATTACATGGGTTACGCTTTGATGTATGGTTTATGATTATGTGGCACACATAAGAAAGGATTCATTATAAGATGGGTGGGACCTATATTTCCCTCCAATTCATTGGGTAAAGATTTTATATCTCATGAGATAGACAGGGCTGGAACGGTAGGTTATACCGGTTCAATGAAACAGGACTGAAACGAGGGTTACTCGATTCAGAAAGGGACTTTGTCCACTAAGATAGTCTTGGCAATGAGTCTTGACTAACAAGAAATGATTCTCTATGATTATGTGTGAATGCCACAAAGTTTCATGTTTTATGTTATGATTATGGGGATCTCATTTTCACTTCTATGATTTATCCCATGTTATGATATTATGAGCGCTTTTGCAGGTTAAGATTTCCAAAAGCTATGTTCTTATGTATATGATGTGATTGATATTTCTTTTGTTTACCCTTACTGAGAATTTGAGCTCACCCTTTTATGTTTTCTTTTCCCCAGGATATAAAGAAAGGTTTTTAGGTAAAAAAAATGGAAGATCTTTATGGGAGATATTGAAGATCTTTCACCACGATTAGAAGATTACGTTCCGAGTTTCCAAAGACACTAAACTATTACGATCCTTGTGTGTGTGTTTTCGTTATGTACTAAGTATTCCGCAAAAGTAATGTAATGTCCATGTACGATAAGCTTATGGTCTCTACATTTCTAGTAATGAATAACTTATTGAGAGACTCTTATGAACTAGTTCTTTATGTTTCCATGTTTCCAAAAACACTAGACCTAAAAAATTATAGAATGAATCATTATATTATACAAGTAATGTTTATATAATAAGATCTGATATCTGTGTATGAAATGTATGGGTCAATATAGTTGGTATTACAGAATTTGACTTACTCAAAATGAAGAAAATGAATTTAGATTGTTTTGATACTTTAAGAAAATGATCCACAAGTCATTTTTGATGTGTAGGAATCAACCTCACCTCAATCTATCCCACAGTGTGAATGATATGACTTTAAGTTCATATTTTTATATTAAATTGAAATTAAATTAAGTAAAAAGAAAAAGTGACATGCTGAAAATTGAGAAAATGTATACAGATTATTTTGATACATTAGTAAAATGATCTATAAGTCATTTTTGATGTGTATGAATCAACCACACCTAAATCTAACACACGGTGTGAATGATATGACTTTAAGTGTGTATTTTTATATTAAATTGACATTAAATTAAGTAAAAAAAGTTAACATACTGAAAAACAATAAAATGAATTTGTATCATTTTTATACTTTAGAAAAACAATCCACAAGTCATTTGTGATGTGTAGGAATCAACCACACCTCAATCAGATGCACCATGTGACCGTTGTGACTAAATGTGTCTATTATCATTTTAAATTCACATTTAATTAATAACGCATCACTCACAAAAAATCAAGAAAACGCACTCTGATTAAGTTTGTAATTTTGGATAGAAATTCATAAGTCATTTGTGAAATTTATGAATAAGTCTCACATAAAACTGACATGTGATGAGACTGGTACGACTCAAAATGAATGTTTCAACTTTGAAATGGCATTTTAGTAAAAAAACACAATTGGAATACTGAAAATTGATCAAATGCATTCATATTGTTTTGATACTTTAGGAAAATTATCCATCAATAATTTTTGATGTTTAGGAATCAACCACACCTCGATATGATGCATGGTGTGACTGGTATCACTCAATGTGTCTCTTATAATTTAAAATTGGCATTACTTTTAGTAAAAATAAAAAGTGACATACTGAAAATATAGAAAATAAATTTATAGATACATTAATAAAATGATCTATAATTAATGTTTGATGTGTATGATTCAATTTTACCTCAATTAAATGCACGATTTGGTCAGTATGACTTTTAAGTGTGAATTTTTATATTAAATTGACATTAAATTTAGAAAAAAGAACAAGTGTGATACTGAAAATTAAACAAATGGATTAATATTGTTTTGATACTTTAGGACAATGGTACATGAGTAATTTTTGATGTGTATGAATCAAAAAAACCTCAATCTGATGCACACTATGACCGATATGAATAAAAGTGTTTGTTATCAGTTTAAAATTGACATTTTAGTTCAAAATGTGTCACTCATTGAAAACCAATAAGACACACTCTGATTGTCTTCATAATTTATGATAGAAATTAATAAGTTATTTGTAATGTGTATGAGGTATACTCATGTCAATCTGATGCATGATGCAACCAGTATGGCTCAAATTTCATGTTTCCAGTTTGAAATGACATTTTGGTAAAAAAACAAAATTGCCATATTGAAAACTGATCAAAATCATTCAGATTGATTTTATTATATAGGAAAAAAAATATAAGTCCTTTTTTAATGTATAGGAATCATCCTAATAACAATATAAATCACGGTGTGTTTGGTATAACTCAAAGTGTCACTTTTTATTTAAAATTGGCATTAATTTTAGTGAATTGAACAAGTGACATACTGAAAACTAAGAAAATGCATTCATATTGTTTTGATAATTTAAAAATATGGTAAAAGATTGATTTTTCACATGTAGTAATCAACCCCACCTCATTAAAGCACATGGTATGACAGGTATAACTCCAAATGTGTCTTTTTATTTAAAATTGACATTAATTTAAGTAAAAAACGAATAAGTGACATATTGAAAACAGAGAAAACATATTCAGATTGTTTTAATGATTTAGGAAGAAAATCCATCAGTCATTTGTGATATTTAATAATCAATTATATCTCAATTTGATGCACGGTGTGACCAGTATGACTAGAAGTGTTTGTTATTAGTTAAAAGTTGACATTTTAGCTCATAACATGTCGCTCATTAAAAAATAAGAAAATGCACTCTGATTATCTTGATAATTTAGTAAACTAATTAATAAGTCAATTTTGATGTTTATGAAGTAGTCACACATCAAACTGACACATGATGCGATCAGTATGACTCAAAATGCATGTTTTCAGTTTGGAATGACATTTTAATAAAAAAACATTCATACCGAAAAATGATAAAACACATTCAAATTATTTTGATACTTTATAAAAACAATCTATAAGTTATTTTTGATATTTAAGAATTATCTGAACGTCAATATGATTCTTGGTGTGACTGGTATGACTATAAGTTATTCTTTTTAATTAAAATTGACATTAATTTAAGTAAAAAAACAAGTAACATATTGAAAACTGAGCCTACACATTTGGATTATTTTGATATTTTAGGAAAAAAATACTTGGGTAATTTGTGATGTGTAAGAGTCAACCCAATTTCAATATTATTCATGGTGTGTCCAGTATGACTCCTAGTGTGCCTTTTTATTTAAATTCACATTAATTTAAGTAAAAACAAAAAGTGACATACTAAAAATTGAGAAAATGAATTTATATTACGTTAATACTTTATTAAAATGATCCATGAGTAATTTTTTACAATTATAAATCAACTACACTGGAATCCAATGCATGGTGTTACCAGAATGAATAAAATTTCTCACTATTAGTTTAAAATTAACATTTTAGTTTAAAACATATCACTCACTGAAAACTAAGAAAAAACACTCCTATTGTCTATATAATTTAGTAAAAAGATTCATAAGTCATTTATGATGTGTATGAAGTAGTCTCACATCAAACTGAAACACTATGCGACCGATAAGACTCATAATGTGTGTTTCCAGTTTAAAATGACATTTTAGTAAAAAAAGCAACTGACATACTGAAAAAAATAAAATAGATTCGGATTTTTTTTATACTTTATGAAAACAATATATCAATAATTTGTGATAATTTGGAATCATATGCACCCCAATATGATGCACGGTGTGACCAGGATAACTCAAAAATTTTCATTATTTAAAATTGAAATTAATTTTAGTAAAAGAAAACGTTAAATACTCAAAACCAAGAAAAAACCTTTGGATTGTTTTGATATTTTAGTAAAACTATCTATAACTCATTTTTGACATGTAGGAATCAACCCCACCTCAATACAACGCACTGTGTGAATGGTATTACACTAAATGTGCATTTTTTTACTAAATATTGACATTTTATTAATGAATTATTTCATATTAATGTTTAATTTATTTCTTTATATCATTACTATCATAATATTTGTTTTCATATATAGGTGGAATCTTTTTCTCGGGTTGAGATGATTTCTTCATAAATTGATACCATGGGTAGACATTTTTTAGAGGGGATCACAGTCATCAAAAGATGAAATATTAATGTTTTAAAATGTTTTTTGGATAATTATAAATGTAATTATATAAAATAGTAATTGAAATTTAAATAGAAGGGTTTTTTTGTAAATAAAATGCTTGGAATTTTTTTATTCATGATGTAAATTAAATTTATATAGAATTGTTTAAAATTAAAGGTTATTGTTGGGTGTGATGTTATATTAACATCACATTGCTGCTATATAGGCCTTTATAATCGCTATTTAAATCGCTAAAAAAGGGTGGACTTTATCATCATTAAAAATAGTGATGATAAAGGTGGCCTTTTTCAGCGCTAAAAAATGATGATAAAGGGGGTCCTTTATCAAAGTTTTTTTAGCATGAATAAAGGACTCCCTTTATTAGTGATGTGATTAAAAATTCTCTATGGCACTTTTAAAATCCTATTTGCGCATTGTTGAAGGGAATATGTGTAGTAGTGAGTCTAGGTTTCACAAGGTGTAGTCTAAGTACATGTCGTGTACCAATGTGCACTGCCTTTGTCCATGTTGTGGGATACACGATGAACCAAGAAATAGCTATATGGAGTTCATTTATTTCACACCACGTATAGACCAGAAAAACCTAGAACCTAGAATGTCATATTATGGGTCATGTAACTAAAGTACACACCATGTAGTCTATATGGTTTAGTGCAAAAAATCATGCAATCTATGTGGTCATATACTTGGTCCAAACCACATGATATTGAAAACTTGGGGTAATAATAACATGCAAAACATGTATATGGAAAACATGGCATGTATTTCATTAGTTCCCACATTCAAAATACACAATGATCCCTTTGGAGAGTTATGCGGATAAATGAAATGATAGATACACAACATCTAGTTAGATTGTACACATTGTGTAGTCCAATATTTGATGAATACTTATAGTCCCTTGATAGGTTGCATAGACACATGGCATTCAAACCACACGACGTGTAGGTGGTTAGTATACACCATGTAATCTGTCCGAGATATATGCTGATGCCCTGGAAATTTATCCCAGGAACATGAAAAGCATAACACATGACATCTAGCTAGTTATTACACGTTTCATATTTTATCCTTGGTACACACCAAATCCCTAGGTGTGTATCCCAAGTACACGACAATCAGGACACATGGTGTATAGATCTTTTATACATTCCATGTAGTTTTATAATAACAGATGGAATTAAATTACATTAAATTACTAATTAAAAAATTAAAACCTTATTTTATTTATTGGAACCTATTGTGTTTGAAAATTTGATAATGGATTTTAATAATTATTAAATACACAATTAATTTATTATAATTATCTTTGATTATCAGTTCTACAATTTATTTTCCATTAATGAATTTATGATGGGTATCTCCTATAGAATTTTTATGTACATTAAATTAAAAGGAAACTAATTAATTAATGTAATCATGTTTATATTAATAATAAATAATTAATATAAATTATTGTTATCCAGTGTAACTTTTCATAACTATTTAATGTATGTGATCGATTATGATCTTGACCAAGACCTTAATATGTGTTGGTTTTATTTAATTTAATTTATTACATGGATTTCCAATTATTAATTATTAAATTAAAATATGATAGATTTCATATCATCCCCCCCTCCATTATTCTATAGTACTTGTGTGTCCAAGGTTATTTTTGTAAATCCCCTTAATGAATCCTTTGGTTCTCCTCCATTTCATTTTATTTATAAATTATTATAATAAATGGAGTATATCAAGGAATGTGGAGGTGTTTCAAGAGGGAACCTAGATTATTCCAACCTATATGATACACAGGTGGAAAAGTTGAATGCTATAAATCCTACCAATACTAGAATAAATATTTTTCCCCTAGGTCATTGGTTAATTTATTGTGCACTCAATAAATAAATCATTAGATAATATCATGATTGGTTCATTTATTTATTTATTTATTTATTTATTTTTGATGCATTATTTATTTTATGGATGAAAGACGTGATCACATTAATAAATGAATTAATGTGAAAATATGGAAATAAAAAAATGGATTATGCATCAATATTTTATCAAACATGGTTAATCACTTATATAAAATCCAATTAATATTAAAAATAAATGTAAAAGAGAAAACAAGAATATTTTATACATAATAAATCAAAAAATACCCTCAATTTAATTTTAATTAATTATTCCTTCCATCATTTGATTTAAGATGAACTCATATTTAAAGTGTCAATTCAGCCAACGTGAGGGGAACATTTAATTATTGGTAAATCTAAACTAAGATAGTGAGTTGAATCAACCATTTTACTTTAAGAGGATTATCCATTGATAGACTTGGTGTAATTTGGAGGAAAGTGTTGGGGAAATCCCTATTAGATTTTTAGGATTGGGGAATCCAATCAATAAATAAAGGAGCTGAAAACCCATCATTAGCAATGACCTACCTACCTAAATACCTTTAAGTAGCTTGAATTACCCCTATTGGGGTTATGCGAAGAGAAATATGGATCCTTTCCACTATAATGTCTTGGAAACTAAACATTCTGAGTTCAATTGTGAGGGTTTTTATGACTTGATAAAATATTGGGAGACTTAATAAAATCTATTATTATTTCTCACATAATTTATGATCATTCAAATTAAAAATAATTTTCTCTTTATAATTGTAGAATAATTGTAAATTTCATCATCAAATTCATCCCTATGATCTATATAGGAGAAAACAAGAAAAAAACCTAATGGGGTCTAAAATGGTGAAGGACAAGGGCATCATGTCTAATCAGGTTAACCCCTTCAGGTTTCAACGTGACAATATCATGTAGCCAAAACTGATCATTATCAAGATTCTCCATAGAAGATGGATGATCTTCCACTTGGTTACCCTTATTCCACGAGTGCCTAATTTTGATGTTATTGGTGATCATGCTTTTACACATTCTCATAATATTGATTATAGACCATGTGGGAGAGAAAATATCATCCAGGATGTCATGTAGGATCTTATAGTCAGATTCAACTTCAAAAAATGATAACCCCATTTTATGGAAGAGATTAATACCCATAAGCATAGCCTTGGCTTCGGCCTGAAGAGAAGAACCATGACCCAAGGTGGAGGAGAAGGACAAGAGGACTGAACCTCGAGAGTCCTGGACAACCCCACCCCTGCGCAAGACACCCAACCTGTAGGACCCATCAGTATTTATTTTATGGCCCCTAGGGGGGGATGCCATCACACTCAAAGGCCCCAGTTGATGTTGGTCTCTAGTTGGGTATCATGAGAGTGAGGAATCATCCACTGTAGGGAGGGGGAATCTCTCCAGTTTCCAATGAGCTGAGCCAAATCAAGGAGAATTCTCTTAGTCCAAATGATTATAGACTTACCCGTTGAATGTATACCATCATGTCTAAGCTTATTCCCAACCTTCCATATAGACCAACACCTGGAAAAGAGGATCACTGAGCAATACTCTTCTCCGAACCTCTGTCTTCAGAGCCATAGAACCACCTACACTGAAATTATAGGTCTACCAAGTTATTGTCTTTAATGCTAGTGAACTCTACAAAGAAACACCACACATCACACACCCAGTCCCCCCTGAAAAAGAGGCGATCATCAATTTATTTCATGTAGGAATTACAGTAGGAACTACGCGAGATGTATGGGATACCATAGAATTTGATATTATCATCTATAGGGATGGACCAATACCTAATCCTCTATAATAGGAAATTATATTTCAAGGGAACCACCTTGGACCAAAGGGTTTCATTCCATATATCATGCTCCTCTGTGATGTCTTGAGACCAATGATACTCTTGAGTAGTTAAATCCCCTGAGGAAGATAGAGTGAAAATACACTGATCGAGATCCTATTTCAAGATTATAAGGTTGAAGTAGGACTGTTTCTTCTCATCCAGCATAGCCTTGATGAATTTCGAGTACATTCGAGACTCCCTAAAAGAAATGGAGGGAGTAGGGAACCCCGTGAAACTAAGCACATTATGTAGCCAGTTATCGTTCTAGAAAGAAATGTCACTCCTCCCAATAATCCATTAAGACTGTAATTGAAGCTCTAAGTTCAAGTTAAATAAATAATTCAATAATGAGGAGACCCAACCCTAAGTTGAGGAATTATTTCTTAGTAGAGGATTCATTTTTCCGCCACAACGTACTCTATTCCATGACTTCCCAAGACAATATTTCATGCATGCAACCAAAGGTGTCATCCATTCTACGCACGTTAATACGACCATCCTTAGCCGGCCTAGCCACTATTCACCATGAGGCCTAGTGCCTTCTCCTTTCCTTAATAGGATCCCAAATGAAACAATCCATGATCTTATCAATACTAGATATGACACCCTTTAGCACCTTGACTTCCTATAGAGCATGTATTGGGGTTTCCAATAGAACACTGTTAATGAGATAAATATGACCCCCAAATAACATGAAATTATTTTTCTAATTGTGGATGTGCTCCGCAATCCTGCTGATAAGGAATTCGAAGTCCCGAATCTGTAATCTTCTCAGAGAAATGGGCTCCCCAAGGTATTTCATATTAAATAATCCTCTTTTCATACTAATGGAGAGCTTAATATCAGAAATCCTTCTGGGTGAGCAGCTATTGTAGATGTAGTAGTGGCTCTTCTCTTTATTGATAAGATGGCCACTCCAGTGGTACTAATTCTCCAAGATATGATTCAAGCCTCAAATATATATTTTTCTTCCATTATTAAACACCAAAATGTTATCCGAAAACATTAAGTGGGAAATGTTCTTGGCCCTCATACTCTTCTGATAGGACAGAATATTTCCATTATTGATGCTCCTATTGATGAGCCTAATGAGAACCTCTTGTGTGGGGACAAAAATGGTGGGGGGAAATTGGTATCCTTTTCTCAGGCCACGAACATATTTAAAGAAACAATAGGACTTATCCAAGAATGATACTTCCATCCATGAGGAGTTGAAACATCTGAAGATAAGATCAATAGTCCAAGAAAAAAGTCCATACCTTCCATCACCTTGATAATGAATCCCCACTCCACTCAGTCATACTCTTTGATCATTTACAGCTTAAGATACACATTAGATACATGATTTTTATAGTTAATATCACTAATAATTTCTTGGTCAATTGAAATAGCACCTTGAATAGACTGACCTCTCATGAAGCCATGCAGCTCCATGGAATCCACCTTGGAATGTGGATGGAAAGTAAGGCATTAATTACCCTTGCAAGAACATCATATGGGAAGATTCACATAGACACCAGTCTAGAGTTTGTGATGGAGTAGGGGTTCCTATTTTCTAGAATAAGAATTATAGTAGTGGTGCAGGAAGCCCGCGGCAGACTCCCCCCCTGAAAGAAAGCTTGAATGGCCATAAAAATATCCACATTCACCAACTTCCATAGGTTTCTATAGAAAGAGCCCAGGAAGCCTTCCGGACCTAGTGTACTGTCCGGGTGGAGGTTCATCATGGCGTTGTAGAATTAATTTTCATCTGGAAGGGAACTCGGTCCTTCATTGTCTTAGTACGGGACACATCTAAGAAGAACCTCTAAGATCCCACTATCACAACCTGTATATCCATTGGGAACACAACTATTGGAACCAGATATAAATTCCTTGAAATATGAGAAAGCCATACCTCCCATGATATCCCTATCATTCATATAAGATTCATCATCTAGAAGAATATTCAGTTTAATCGATCTCTTACTCTCTTTGATGCAGTCATGAAAATATTTTGTGTTCTTATCTCCCTCCCGAAGACATTTAATTCACAACAAATCCGTATCCAAAATCTCTTGAGCCAGTAACTTGACATCCATAGAATCATTCCTATTAGAAATATGCCTAAAGGTTTGATCATCCCACTCCACTTCTAACTGATCTTCAAGGATCTTAACCTCCAACATGGTATAATTAATCTCACTGTCAACCAGAGGTAGGTCCTTTTACCACATCTAAAAACAAGACTTAAGGTGGTATAGTTTCTCATGAATGCTGACCCACGGTCCACCCTGTGTTGGAGAATTCCAAATATCATGCACCAAGTCCTAATATCCTCATTTGTTGACCCATTGATGAAGGAAATGAAACCTCTCCCTATGATCCTGCTTGGAGGAAATCGAGACCAATAGGGGGTGATCATAAATTTCATGAGTCATGTGACGTACCATAGTGTTAGAGAACTAGGTGATGGATTACATATTAGCTAGACATCTATCCAATCTGATCCACAACCAATGATGGCCCCTTAGATTGTTTCACCAGGTAAAGGAGTTGCTTGAGAATCCTAGATTTATGAGACCCCTCCCAGCCCTGAACTACTTAAAATCCCAGTTGTCCTTCCTCTGAAAAGTTCAACGACCTTTCTTTCCATCTGTGTTGGTGACAATATTTAAATCCCCACCTATGAACCAAGGGTGATTTCCTGGGATAAAATCATTAAGGTCACTCCATAACTTGGTTCGTAGTATGTGATCACAGCTCCCATACATGAGGGTCATGAAATAGAAGACATCACCCCTACTTAATTTGGTAGTGATGAACTGATTATCCACTTGAACTAGCTCCACATAGGTGTTATTGTTCTAAAAAAATCAAAATATGGATGTTAGTAGGTTCTTCATGAAAGAAGCCATGCATCTTAATCTTCCATGTGAATTCCTAAATTTTGGCAGGGATTTTCTTGTTCTAGATGATAGAAACCTTGTGTTTTCTTATTTCTAAATAGATAATATCAAACTTAACTTGAGAATCCATGCCACAGGCATTCCGGATGAGCATAGGGATCATTGGAAGGATAGGGCTCTGGAATTGTCCCCAAATATGATAGCTATCTAGAAGTTGTATAATGATCTCTTCTTGTGGTTTTGAGGTTGTGATCGAGTGAAAAACCCCTCCTGAATGGGAACCATTATGACATATGAAGAAACATGAACTGTATGGTAGGCTTTAGAATCACCTTGACTCTTGGATTTGGGTGGGGGTGTTCTCTTTAAATCTGAGTGGAGAAAGGACTGGGATACAAAGTGAAGTTCCTAACAAATTCCTAATTGAGGGTCCCTGGGCCGCTCGATGTTGATGGAATGAGCCACCTTAGAGGTTGTACCCAAAGAATAAGTAGGGCCCTCTGGTAGGATATAAGGAGGGGGTGGTAGTGTCAGAAGTTCTAATGGAAAGTGACTCACCCCATAAAATCACATCTCCAATAATACATCCCTCAAGAGAAAAGATGAAAGAAGAGGGTTCCCGGCCAAACTGACTTAAAGAGGATGCTCACCTTTGGGAATGAAAGGGACTAATGCCTGACACTTCACCAAGTTCTTCTTGAGATCAGGGCCTGAAGAAAGTTCTAAATCCAATGGATGATCCTCCACTAGGAATTCCACAGAGGCCGGTACTTCCCGTAGTAAATCATTTTCAAGGGAGTGGATTGGTAGTAGCAGCATACAGTCCCTACTAGGAAATTCTCTGGGAGGGTGGCCCCATCCTCCTCTCACCATCTTTGACAAACCTTGATGGAATGTCCCTATAGAAGGTAGTGAGAGTATAACTGGGGAAAGATAGGATAAATTATTTTCTAATTCGAAAATAGGGCATCCTGCAAACTGAGAGGGAAGTCTTATATGATAAAATCCTCATTACTTGACATTCCTAAAAATAAGGTGAGTGATAAAGTGTTAAATTCATATGAGAAAAACTATAAAGACTTGGTTTATATTTAGTGTTTAATGATTTCATACATGTCAAGTGAACTCATGAAGTCTCATTAAAACATGTACACTTATAGAATGATCAGGCATCTTTATGGGATTTACCATGAGAGATCTAGGAAAGAATAGTTTGAGATCTCCCAGGTACTCTTTCATAGTAATCTTGTAGAGGGTTCTATATCTTGGCTTCATGTATTCAAGCTCATTGGATACGTTTACCACCTAGTGGTTCTAGTTTTTAAACTACCCAATGAACTACAAATCGATCCCTTTATTACATCAATTCATCATATATTATATAGATTTGTTGTCAATTTTAAAAGGAACAACATTTAGAAGTCTCTAATGTATTTTCTCACATTACTTTTCCAAGTTGTTAAGTTCAAAAAGTATGAAAATCATTCCATCATTATGGTGAATATAAAAAAAAGTTCATATGAAAATCTATGAATCTAAATATACTTCATAGTACCCTTCTAAGAATATAAGGATCACGAGAAAAAAAGGTCATAGTATGTTTTGTGTTTTTCAATTGGAAAGAAGAGCCAATAGAGGAAAAATTTCACCTAAGAAAAGAATCAAGGGGATGTTTTAGGTGCATTTGTTGTTGATTGAAATTTATCAATTTCTAACAATTTGTTTTTATATATATATTTTGGTCCTAACATATGTATTCAAATACATAAACCAAATATCTATCTATCCCACTTGTGAGAGATTATTCCAAGGGTTTTCCTAGGTTTAGAGCCTTGGTTATTCTTTAGTCTGGCATTCCTTCAGTGGCACTCACTTCTTCTCCATTCATCCATCTCAATCTGATGTGTGTCCTCCGAGTCTCTCTATTTTCATTTCTTCTTCGACGGTGATTTTTTGTGGAGTTTTTTTTGGAGGTCTGGCATTCCTTGATCTAGTTTCCCTCTGGTGGCATCTTTTCTCTGCAGATGAGTTTCTTCAACCCACACGACATCTAGAGTGGTTACGCATCTCTAGGGACAGGGCGAAGTCTTACTGTTTGAGATCTAAGAGTGACATCAGATCAGCTTCCGGGTGGTTTCATTCAACGAATCAACCAGCGTTATCGGATCAACAACAGATCGGCTCCTGAGGGTTTGGTTTCTTCCAATTGAACTCCTATTCGACGTCTGTTTTTCATCCCCAACAAACCGACTCCAATATTTCTCCTAATGGCTAGACTCGCAGAGGGGCGTTCTCGCATAGGGGGTGCTTGCGAAGGGCGGGGTCATAAAGGAGGTGTTCATGAAGGGGTAAGGGGGGAAGATCTCAGTGTGCGAAATTAGTGTTATGCGAAGGGTCTGTTTTGTGAAGGGGGTGTTCATGAAGGGGTTTTCTTGAAGTGCTTCTATGGACAGATCTTTCAGATCATGAAGGGATTGATCATGTGCAACGTGTTCTCCACGTAGGGAGTGCTCGTGAAGGAGGTTTCCATGACGAGTTATATGGGAGAAGATTTCACTTCTTGAAGGGGGTGTTTCACGAAGGGGGTGATCATGCACAACATTTTATTCGTGTTGGATTGGGCCTGTAGTGGATTACTAGGATCTGCTCACGAAAAGTGGGCTCATGAGTTGATGTGCCTGGATTGGGCCTGCAAGTGTGTTGAGTGTGTTCACATTGGGGTGGGCTTCTGAAGTGTTTGATCACAGAGGTTTGAATCATGGAGGGTTGTGCTCACGCAACCCTTGATTGAGAAGGCGGCTGTCTGTGATGGGTGATTCCCTCTCTATGGGTAAGATGGAGTCAGATTTAATGAATCGCTAGTAGAACCTTTCACTAACCGATAAAGAGAGGTCGATGATTTCCACTTGGAAGAATGAATATGAGTTTCTTTTGCAATGAATGTCACTCTTAATAGTTGGGAAATTTATGACAAAAGGCCCTTCAATCAGGGAGCACTGAAAAATACTATGCATAACATTTGGAGATTGGAGGATGGCATGGCTATAAGAGAAGTGGGAGATGGCCTTCTTGTATTTGAATTATTTAATGAAAGAGATAAGGAAAAGTTCCTCAACAATAGGCCTTGTTCCTTTGACAACTAGATCATCCTCATGGAGGGCCTTAAAGGAGAAGAAGATATTCCAAAAAATTAAGTTGTCCTTTTCACCTTTTTGGATTCGAATAATAGGTATCGCATTTCATGGTATAATGGAATGAGTTATGCGTGATATTGGAGGTTGCATTGGTAAATTCCTGGAATAGGACCGATCAGATCCAATTCATTTGGGACCCTATGTTCGTATCAGATCATTGGTGGATGTTTCGCATCCACTTATGAGGGGTTTGTTTTGGGAAAATGAGGATTCTAACACATGGATATCCTTTTAGTATGAAAATATCACAATTTTTTGTTTCTTTTGTAGGTGTCTCAGACATGTAGATAAGGACTATGATTTGAAGAAGGAGGATGGAAAAGGTAACATTTCATTGCATTATGGTCCCAAGATCCATGAAAAAACTAATGGAATGGTTTTCATCTCCGAAGTTGAAAAACAAAAGGATAGAAAAAACTTACAAAGGCATTAAGTAAGAGGGTTGAACCAACGCACACTAATATCATTGTAATGTCTCATCCCAACTGACCATTGAACCGGTGGCTGGACCTGTAGGTCACATGGCCTCAAGTGCATCTCCCCGTATGCCAGAGGCTGCCGACCAGAAGCGAGGGTCTCGGGAGGTGATAGTGGGGAGACTATACCCTCTTATCAGAGTTTCACAGTGGTATTATCATAGTGAAACACAAAAGTAGCGGAAGCAGTAATAGATAAACAATGAACAAACAGCAGCGGAAGACAGATAATGATCATTTTTATAAAAGGTGGCCAAAGCCAGTTTACATGTTATAGGGATGATGAATGATACAACGTGAAAATAGAAAACAATACAGCATGCTTACAATATAATGTAAATGAATAAAGAAAAGACAGAAAGGCCCGACGGGCATTCTCCTGAGCATTCCGAGATTCCGCTCAGTCCTTTGCTCTTATCCCCAAGTACAAGCAACACAGCAACCAACCTAGGTCCTGCAAACAAGAAAGGTCTACTCGGGTACCCCGGTGCAATGGCGGCCCGAGTAGGGTGTGAGATATAAATATCAGTAGGCCAGCACCAATAGTGTCTAACCCAATCCATAAAGCGTGTATTTAATTAAACAGTAACCCGATATAACAAGGTTCAATAAGCAGGACAACATAGATAAACAACACCCGTCCATGTTCCCTAGGGACACCCGACGGCTATACCAGCTTCAGCTCATTACCGGTAATGTAACCTGATCATGTCACCATATATATAAATATATATCTATCTATATATATATAAATACATTTAGATCATAGATGGCATGGGGTAAGAATGCCTCCCACCCATTAATCGAGATTAGCGGGCACGAGGTAAGAATGCTTCTCGTCCCTATATGTCAAATGGAAATGGGTATGAATGCCTCCCTTCCATCATTCGTGATTAGTGGGGACGAGTTACGAATGCCTCTCGTCCCTATCGGTCAATTGGCAAGGGGTATGAATACCGCCATTCCATAAACGTATTGAGAATAGCGGGCACGAGGTAAGAATGCCTCTTGTCCCTAAAAGTCAACTAGAAAGGGGTATAAATGCCTCCCTTCCATACACATATAGAGATCACATATGGTGTGGGGTAGACATGCCTCCCACCCATACTCAAGTAAGCTGGGATGGGGTATGCATGCCTCCCATCCATAACCGTTCAAAGTAGATGGCATGGGGTATGAATGCCTCCCATCCATAACCACACATATTCGTTATCAGCATTATATTACGATGCATAAGGCAGTACATATTATGAATTTCAAACAGAAATACTACATTCATAATATACACATTCATCATTAGTTTTATATCACAAAGCATAAGGCAGTGCATCCTATTCATTTCAAATGACACATAAGGCATTACATCTTATGCACTCAAACTAACCATATTAAACTCACGACCCAACCCATTCAACTATGTCATTCAGCGCATGTTCCCTATTCAAGGTAATTTTATCCAATTTACCTAAACATGGAAAATTGGGCTAGGGTTCCACATGAGGGTCATTACATCTAGTTGCCTAAACCTGGCAGGATGATTAACAATACAAGCGTCATAGTCATTTCACTTAGTTTCCCCCATCTCATTTAATCCACTCTAATCAAATTCACTTAACCCACTTACCTTAAGGGCTATTATAGTCCAAGGGTTCAAGTTCAAAGTGAAGCGTTATAGCAACATATCATTTGCCCACTTGGGAAAATTCAACAAAGAAGAAAAAAGCAGCCAAACATACCATTTAGTAATCATCACAAAGGCAAGACCAATCGGGCAAACATAAATTTCTACTTGCTACTTTTTATCTTAAAGACAACGCACCTTTGATCGAGGGGTTTTATTATTAAATAGTTAGTTTAGTTAGCAGGAAACCCTTTTTATCTTGTTCCTGCAATTCACACGGTTTTCACAGAAGCATTTACTCAAGATTAAGTTGCAGAATTAAAGTGCTAAGGCAGTGCATAAATTAACCCATTTAAACTTCACTTTAAATAAAAAGGCAGGAGAGGGACCCTACCTCAAGGTGGATCCATCCATCCACTCCAACTCTTGGGGATTTCTAACTAAATCTACCGATGTTTCTGTCCCACTAGGCATATGTGATTTTACATACGTATCAGGACACCTAGCCTCTATGCACATGCTCTGCATGGCCATGAGCATGCACAAGAGGATCCTTACACATATGCTTATACACATAAGCCTGTATCTGATCACCTGTGAAGGAACTTTTATATATTCAATGGGGACAACTATCCTCGTACATGTATATTCGATGCCATGCATGAATATACACATATCGAGGGAACCCACGTACATATAAAAACGTACATATGCCTACGCAGGCGAGTCGCCTAGACTTTGGCAACCCGAAACCACGCCAAAACATCCAACGCACTACAAGATTAATCCAACGAACCTTAAAATGCATAAATACACTAATTTGAGATATGATAAACCAACCATAGTAATAAAACCTTACCGCCAACCCAAGACGTCAGTTCGAAATCACCACAAACTGCTACCCCTTCGGCAACGGACCTCGAATCTTACCTAAAGGAGTCCTAACGGACCCTTCGCATCAACCTAGAACAAGAGAAAGAAGGAAGAACGTGAAATCCAAAACTAATCCCAAACCTAGGGTTTGGAAGAACGAGATTAGGGCGAGGGAGAAGCCCAAAATCGGCCAAGGAAGGAGAGGGAAGGAGGGGAGTGACCTACCATGGAGATTTGAAGAATAAATCGCCAAGAACGAAGGAGGAATCACCGGTTGAAGGGAGGTCGTAGGAGGAGGGTGTTGCACAACGAAGGGGGAGCTCCTTGTGATGCACGTGGGTCTAGAGAGAGAGGATGTGAGGGAGTGTTTAGTTTAGGTTTTATTTATTTTTTTTAATTTCATTTAAAATATCCCAAAACCCAAACAGGAGGGCCGCGCACGGTTTATCCTGCACGATTTTCCAAACCGTGCGCAAACCATGCAGACTCTACTGGATACCCCAGGCACCCCGCATGGGCTTGTCGCATGGTTTGAAGAAACTGTGTGTAGGCCATGCAGATGCCTCTGCCTTCATATTTCAAGCCGTAGGGTTTGGTAAACCGTGCGCTAACCGTGCCCCTTCTGCTATTCTTTAAAAACCAACCTCCTTCGATTACGATGCACCCGAAACATCTCGAGCCACTCGGAAAACTTAACGGGCATTCGCCCATAGCAAAAAAAATTAAAAGAGAAGGGTTCAAACCTTTGAAACCTCGTTCTGAATCCCGGTTCTAAAAACGACTGGTTCAGTAATTGAAAAGTTAAAATTTCGCCGCTTTTTAACCCGATTCAAAATGCGGGTCATTACAACCTTCCCACCTTAGAACTTCTCATCCACGAGAAGCCCTCGGGAACAACGCACACTTCATATAACCTACAAGGTTCATGAAGCTCCATTCAGTGATCGCGTTACGTTTCCAAATGTTCAACGCTCCACTATCATCCACTTAAGCACACGATAGTTAAGTAGTAAACACTCGAGCCAATGCTCGTTTTCCCACCGAACCAACACGAGAGCTCTTACCCAAGCCCATTCCACAAGAGAAACGATCACATCGTTGTCTCATCAAGAAACCAAACAAAGGTACTTCCCACCTTATATTTTTCACGTTAAATGACCAAGACTCAAATCACAGCTCCACCACCTTTTGAACTGTCTTTCAAAAGCACGCTCTAAGCGCTCCAATGACACACCTAGCGTGATTTTGAAATGATCAAATGGTCGATTTCCCCATCGACCTCTAAACCCAAGTTGAAATGATTCAAGCCACTTTGGCTGACTATTCAAGAAGATGCCTGGCATAGGCAGCCGACACTTTACAAGCTGAACAATGATGCCTTCTCCCAAGGCACCCCGCATTCACCATGTGGACATTCACTGAAAAGCTCATACCTGACTCTCGGTGACGTCTCAAAGATCAGACCACGAACGAAACCACACGTGCTGCGTGCAATGGAGAAAGGGAACAACCAACCAATCCCAACAGCTTTTTAAAACTTTAGTACGGTGTAAGACTGACGCTCTCTTAGCGCATCCAGGACGAAAGCAAGATAGGGGACAAGCTCGTCGCGTAGAAGGGTACACTAAGAGGATTGAAAACGGATTCTAGTTATTTATACCCAAAAACTGGAAAGGAGATCATTCGAACCACCCTTGGTCGACTTCTAAAGAAGAAACTCAGCTTCACCAGCCTACACATCAAGAGTTATAAACCGACCACAATGCCCTTTCCCACATGAGTCATTCGTTGATCAACCTTACCAAAAAAACCCAAAAGCATTCAACTAAAAGACGACCATTTTCCAAGATGGTCCTTCTTGGCGTGTTCCTTCTACCTGGAAGGACACACTATACTCAACCGGCACAACGCTTCCCACCTTAGAAGGGTCGGATTCATTGAAAGGAGAAAGACAAGCTGCTCATAAGCGAACTTGTTCGTAATTAACTGAACGGATGTGCATCGCTCCTTCGAGCCAAGATCACCACATCAAACACACAAGGAAACCAAAGCAACAAGACCGGCATGTCAACCACCCGAGTATTTTGAAAATCATCCTGAGCATTGGAATAACTTGATTCTCAAACGCTCAGGTCACTCTACCATGGAGATGACCTGAGATTGTACACAGCAGCGCAAGAGATACAGCTAAACATCGTATTTCCCCATACGACCATTTTCTTGGATGATGACATGTCAAGTTATCCATTACTGCACAAAAAGAAAGGGTCAAATGACCAACAAGGCGACCGACCATGCCCGAGGCATGTCCAAACAACTCATACAGAGCATTACCTGATGCTCAATCCCTTAAGAAGATCAAAAGAAGCATGAACACCCATCCGAACAAGGGCGTCATTAGAACTGGAAGTCCTACACGGGACAACGGTACCCGAACAGTACCAAACTCAGAAAGTTCACCAAACAAGCCATGCACATAAGCTCTAAGGGTGCTACCTACCACGGGCTAGCCCCTCATGAAAAAAAAAAGCGTTGACCCAGGCAGTTGGTCACACCCAACAAAAGTCATCAGGCTCAAAGTCTAACATTAAACGTCATTGCTAAAAGAAAATAGCCTACGGAAAACGCGTAAGGTTCCGTTCCAAGCACTCGCAAGAAAGACTTTACCTACCCACACACGGGGTCTCAACAGAGGACACCACTACCGGTTCCTTTTTCCAAGCCCTTTATATTTATTCACATTTTTCATTTAATCACTTTAAAAGATTAAATTCAACACATCAAGTACCCTTTTCCAAAGAAAAATTTACTAGGCACTTGATCATTTTTAACTAAAATCTCAAAGAAAAGCAGGCAAGTTTCAACAAACTCCATTTTTTTAACCACTAGGTAACCTACGAGGGTACCAACAAGCCAACTCACATCAGATCAAAACCAAAAAACCTTTACACATATAAGCATTTCGCAAAGCATGCTGAAATCACATTTATAATGGGTCACCAGTTCCCAACTCATGAAGCGCCCATACACTCCATGGGTTGGAAATTGGCTCCCAACAGACAAAGAAAAACACATTTCAGAATTTAACACACTCAAAACAGTCATCCAGTCACACAGGTGGCCACCTACCAACCTGTAAAGTGCCCATACACTTTAAAATTTGGAATTTGGCTCCATTCATTCATAACAAATTTTAATTCATTTTAAAATTTAAACTTATGCAGCTCTTTTTATTGTGATTCAATTACACAGGCTACCCTTTCCCAGCCATAAGGCACCCATACACCTTATAACTGAAAATTGTCTACTCTCATAATCGCAATCACTTAATTTAGAAAAAGTAACCAATTTCATCTTAATCAAATACAACATCTTATCATAAGCAGTAACACATAAACATGCTATATCACAGAATCATGGAATAACTACCACAACACCTATCACAACAGCAGGAATCAACTCATGCATCCTAGGTGGCATGGAATAATGCATGGTATGTGATTTCTTACAAGGTTCCTATGTGATGCATGAAATGGCATACCCTCGTATCATTGACTTGCAACAGAAATGGAACCCTCAATTTCATCAACAGTATCAACAGAAATCATGTTTGTCACCCAACGGTGAAATAAAATCAACCGTAACAATCAAAATTATTTAGATAACAATTCCATTCGAGGCAATTTGGATTTTCCCTATGCATGGGGTGGCTAATCCTAGACATAGCTTATTACCAAATTCCAGTTTCTTTCTATCCCTGTCTAATGTTTCCAAACAGTAAAACAAATCAGAAGAGAAAAATCCTTTGATACCACTCTGTAACATCCCGGGCCAGCTGACCATCGAACCAGTGGCCAGACCGGTAGGTTACATGGCCTCAAGCACGTCTCCCCATAAGCCAGAGGCTGCCGACTAGCAGCGAGGGTCTCGAGAGGTGATAGTGGGGAGACTATACCCTCTTATCAAAGTTGCACAATGGTATTATCAGAGTGAAACACAAAAGTAGCAGAAGCAGTAATAGATAAACAATGAACAAATAGCAGCGGAAGACAGATAGTGATCATTTTTATAAAAGGTGTCCAAAGCCAGTTTACATGTTATAGGGATGATGAATGATACAATGTGAAAATAGGAAAAAATACAGCATGCTTACAATAAAATGTAGAAGAATAAAGAAAAGACATCAAGGCCCGACAGTTGTTCTCTTGAGCATCCCGAGCTCCCGCTCGGTCCTTTGCTCCTATCCCCAGGTACAAGCAACACAACAACCAACCTAGGTCCTACAAAGAAGAAAGGTCTACTTTGGTAACCAAGTGCAATGGTGCCCCGAGTAGGGTGTGAGATATAAATCTCAGTAGGTCGGCACCACCGGTGTCTAGCCCAATCCAGATAGTGTGTATTTAATTAAATAGTAAACAAATATAACAGGGTTCAATAAGCATGACAACATAGATAAACAACACCTGTACAGGTTCCCTAGGGACACCCGACAGCTATTCCAGCTTCGGCTCATTGCCGGTAATGTAACCTGATCATGTCACCATATATATATATATATATATATATATATATATATATATATATATATATATATATATATATTCATTTAGATCATAGATGGCGTGGGGTAAGAATGCCTCCCACCCTTTAATCGAGATTAGTGGGCAAGAGGTAATAATGCTTCTCGTCCCTATATGTCAACTAGAAAGGGGTATGAATGCCTCCATTCCATCATTCGTGATTAGTGGGCACGAGGTAGGAATGTCTCTCATCCCAATCGGTCAACTAGCAAGGGGTATGAATGTCGTCGTTCCATAAACGTATTTAGAATAGCGGGCACGAGGTAAGAATTCCTCTTGTACCTACACGTCAACTGGCAATGGGTATAAATGCCTCCCTTCAATACACGTATAGAGATCGCATCTGGCATGGGGTAGACATGCCTCCCACCCATACTCAAGTAAGCTAGCATGGGGTATGCATGCCTCCCATCCATAACCGTTCAAAGTAGATGGAATGGGGTATGAATGCCTCCCATCCATAACCGCACATATTCGTTATCATCATTATATTATGATGCATAAGGCAATACATCTTATGAATTTCAAACAGAAATACCACATTCATAATCTACACATTCATCATCAGTTTTATATAACAATGAATAAGGAAGTACATCCTATGCATTTCAGACAACACATAAGGCATTACATCTTATGTTCTCAAACTAACCATATCATACTCATAACCCAACCCATTCAACTATGTCATTCAGCGGATGTTCCCTATTCAAAGTCATTTTATCCAATTTTCCTAAACATGGAAAATTGGGCAAGGGTTCCACATGAGGGTCATTCCATCTAGTTGCCTAAACTTGGCAGGATGATTAATAATACAAGCATCATGGCCATTTCACTTAGTTGTCCCCATCTCATTTAATCCACTCTAATCAAATTCACTTAACCCCCTTACCTTAAGGTAAATTACAGTTCAAGGGTTCAAGTGCAAAGTGCGGCGTTATGGCAATATAGCATTTTCCCACTTGGGAAAATTCAACAAAGAAGAAAAAAGCAACCAAACATACCATTCAGTAATCATCGCAAAGGCAAGACAAAGTAGGTATGAATAAATGTCAACTTCCTACTTTTTATCTTGAAGACAGCGCACCTCTAATCGAGGAGTTTTATTATTAAATAATTAGTTTAGTTAGCACGCAACCCTTTTTATATTGTTCCTGCAATTCACACGGTTTTCACAGAAGCATTTACTCAAGACTAACTTGCAGAATTAAAGTGCTAAGTCAGTTCATAAATTAACCCATTTAAACTTCACTTTAAATAAAAAGGCAGGAGAGGGACCCTACCTCAAGGTGGATCTATCCATCCACTCCAGATCTTGGAGCTTTCTAACTAAAGATGCCGCTGCTACTCCCCCATGAGGCATATGTGATTTCACATACATATAAGGAAACTTGTCCTCTATTCACACGCTCTGCATGGACATGAGCATGTGCTAAAGAGTATCCTTACACATATGCTTATACACATAAGCCTGTCTTCACTCACCTGCACAGGCACTTTTATATATGCAATAGGGACAACTAGCCTCAAACGTGTATATTCACTGCCATACATGAATATACGCATATCGAGGGAACCCACTTACATATAAATACGTACCTATGCCTATGCAGGTGAGTCGCCTAGACTTTGGAGACCCAAAACCACGTCAAAACATCCATAGCACTATAATATTAATGCAACGAAACTTAAAATGCATAAAGACACTAATTTGGGATATGTGAAACCAACCAGAATAATAAACCCTTAATTCCAACCCAAGCAGGTAGTTTGAAATCACCGCAAACCGCTACGCCTTCGGTGGAGGACCTCGAATCTCACCCAAAGGAGTCCTAACAGACCCTTCGCATCAACCTAGTACAAGAGAAACAAGGAAGAACGTGAAATCAAAAACAAATCCCCAACCTAGGGTTCAGCTGAACGGGATTAGGGTGAGGGAGAAGCCCAAAATCAACAAAGGAAGAAGAGGGAAGGAGGGGAGTGACCTACCATGGAGATTTGAAGAAGAAATTGCCAAGAATAGAGGAGGAATCTCCGGTCGAAGGGAGGCCATAGGAGGAGGGTGTCGCGCAACGAAAGGGGAGCTCCTTGGGCTATGCGCAGGTCTGGCGAGAGAAAAGGTGAGGGGGTGTTTAGTTTATGTTTTATTTATTTTATTTTTAATTTCATTTAAAATATCCCAAAACCCAAACAGGTGGGCCGTGCATGGTTTACCCCGCACGGTTTTCCAAATCATGTGCAAATCGTGCGGCCTCTATTAGATACCCCAGACACCCCGCACAAGCTTGTCATACAATTTGGGGAATACATGCGTAGGTCGTGCAGACTCCCCTACCTCCACATTTTAAGCCGCACGGTTTGGGCCGCACGGTTTGGGAAATTGTACGCCAACTGTGCTCCTTCTACTATTCTTTAAAAACCAGCCTCCTTCGATTACGACGCACCCGAAACATCCCGAGCCACTTGGAAAACTTAACGGGCATTCGACCATGGCCAAAAACATTAAAAGGTAAGGGTTCAAACCTTCAGAACCTCGTTCCGGATCCCAGTTCTAAAAATGACCGGTTCAGTAATTGAAAAGTTCAGATTTCCCCACTTTTTAACCTAGTTCAAAACGCGGGTCATTACAATCATCATGGTAGGACCACCGAATCTTTTGTATGGCAGTAAACTGGAAAAATGGCTATAAAAAAGGACATGTGTGTAGCACAATGTCCTGGTTCGATTCTGGGGAGGAGCAAATGAGTCCAGGGAAGGATCCGGCTAGCATCTCAAGTCGTGATCCGTCTACTTTGACGAACATTTCTTTTACACTTGTTGGGCCAAAATTAGGATGTAAGGAACCACCAGACCCAGGCTCAGGGATGAAAAAACTCTGTAAAGATCCACCAAACCCAGTTCCTATATAATAATTTTTTTCTCCAGGTATTCTCTATCAGGATAATGACGATATTATTAAGATAATGTCACCTGGTTCTATAAAACCTCAAAAGTGGAAAAGGATGAATTGTGGGGGTAGGGTGTAGATCCTATCAATGCACAACCTAGTGAAAAAAGGCAACTGGAGTCATTCCAGAGGACTGAAAGTCTTCCAAATAGGTGGAAAGTGGCAGATGATGGATAGTTTGTCAAAGTTTCAGAGGCGGAGGCGGGTGTGTCCCAACCCCACCTAGGGAAATGAAAATCCTATGTTGGAACTATCGAGGGCTTGGAAATCCTAGAACTATTTATGTTCTCTATCACTAGAGTTAAAAATATGGACCTGACATAGTTTTTGTATTCAAAACTATGTTGGATCACAAGGATGTTGGAATTTTGGGATTGAAGATTGGGTTCAAGAATGCCTTTCCCAGTGGAAGATAAGGACACTCTAGTGGTCTTTGCCTCTTGTGAAAGGATGATCTGAGTGTTCAGATTTTTAATTATTCAAGTAATCATATTTCTTCTATATTGTTTGTCTCGAGATCTCCATCTTGGTCTTTTGTGGGTTTCTATGGGTGGTCGGGGGGAAGATAAACAAAAATATTGGAACATATTAAATCGGTATGGAACTCTCTCCCTGACCTTCTTCTGATAGGGGGGATTTTAATAAGGTCCTTCTTCACCACAAAAAATAAGGTGGAAATTTGAGGAGTGATGCTGCTATGGAAGATTTGAGGAATTACCTTGTGTTGAACTCTCTTCATGACCTAGAATTTTCCATCTCTCCATTCACATGGTGTCGAGGTAGATCAATATAGAATCATCTTGTGGAAATGATGGATAGATTTATTGGAATTGATTAGTGGATATCTCTTTACCATGCCTTCTCCATTGTTCACCTGCCCCTAGTCTCTTCTGACCACTGCTCAATCATTTTTTCAATGATCTCCCAAGGTAAATAGAGGAGGCGTGTGCGAACCATTCGATTTAAAAGTTTCTTCCTTTAATATAGTAACTATCAAAATATGGTACAATCGGCTTAGGAAGGACCGAATCGGTGCATCACGTCCAATTTTCACAATATTGTGGGTTTTTTACAAAATTAGAGCTTAGATAGGTTTGGGAACTTTGAAAAATGCATTAATGAGGCGGAGAATCGCTTTTTGAGACTCAAATATTCTCCCTATTGTGACTCTGTTCTTAGGGATATCTATGTGGTGGAAAAGAATCTGAATCCAGTGTTGAGGGAGAAGGAGATATTTTGGTTTATTTATGAAAAAGAGTCCCAAATTCATGATGGGGATTAGAATACCAAATTTTTCCACCAAAGAGCATCTACAGGGAGGAGGAAAAATAACATTTCTCATCTCGAGGATCAAGATGGGATTGCGGTTCATGATTTCAATGATATTCACTCCATTATTCTGAATTTATTTTGCAATCTCTATATAGATGAAAGTTTCAGCACCACTAAATGTCTAACTAGCTACATCCCAGAATTGGACACGGAAGATATGAATCATAAGTTTTAAAGAGATATATCTGATGATGACTTTCTTGGGGCTCTACCTCTTATTAATTCTATTAAATCCCAAGGACCTGATGGGTTTCATGCTCTATTTTTTAAATGTTTCGTGTATATAGTTCGCTCTAATGTGGTTTCCCTGATGAAGGGGTTATGGGCAGGAAGAGCCCCACTCGAATCCTGGAATGAAACTCTTATCACTCTTATCCCTAAAACCTAGTGCCCTTAGAAAATCACGGAGTTTTGACCAATCAGTTTGTGCAATGTTGTGTACAAAATTTTTTCCAAGATCTTAGTGGCCAGGCTTAGGGATTGTCTCCCGCTGCTCGTGACTGAAAACCAAAGTTCTTTTCTTCCAAAGAGATCCATTACTGGTAATGTTTCCATTGCATTTGAATTATTCAACTCCATGAAAACCCATTCCTCTTCAAAAAGAGGCATAATTCCCATGGAATTAGATATGATGAAATCCTATGACATAGTGGAATGGACTTTTCTAGAAACTATTCTATCTAGGTTGGGATTTGGGACGAAATGGATCTTTGTTATCAGGAATTGTGTTACGTCTATATCATTCAGAATTAATATTAATGGGAATCCTTTGAAAAAATTTAAACCTTAAAGAGGTTTGAGACAAGGGGATCTTCTTTCTCCATATCTTTTCATTCTAGTGTATGATGTCTTTTCGCATCTTCTTTTGAAAGCAGTGGATCGAGGAGCTATTTATAGTGTGAAGGTATGTAGAAATTCCCCACCTATATCCCATCTCTTCTTTTCAGATGATAGTATCCTTGTTTCTCATGCTACCCTGTAAGAATTCATTTTAGTGATGAATATTATTAAGTTGCATTAAAGGGCTTATAGAAAACGTCTTAATCCTTCAAAATTAGATTTATCTTTCAGTAAAGGTGTAATACCAGCTAAGGAGTGGCATCATATGAGTGGATTTCCAATGGTTGAAAAAAATCCTAAATGCATTGGACTCCTGACTCTTATTATTAGGTTAAATAAACAAGTATTCACTTTGATTATGGATAGGGTGCATAATTTTATCTGTCTTTGGTCCAGTAGGAAGATATCCTAGGAGGGAAAGGAAGTTCTCATCAAGTTAGTGGCCCAAGAAATCACATCTTATGCTATGTCTTTATTTAAATTCTTGGAAACTCTTGTTTATCCAATCCATTCCCACTTGGATAATTTATGGTGGGGCTCTCATGAGGGAAAACATAACTCCCATTAGACATATTGGGAGAAACTGTGTGTTTTGAAATTCTATGGAGGCCTTGGATTTAGGGATCTCAAATGGTTTAATGAGTCTCTGTTAGAAAATAAAGGGTAGATCCTTCTCTCAAGTCCAAATTCCATGTTCTCAAAGGTTGTGTGAGAAAAATATTTTCCTCATTCTGACTTCTTGCATGCCCAGTTGGGGTCATAGTTGTTATTTTTATGGCAAAGCATTTGGGGTGAAAATTATCTTCCTGACATTGGTTGTTTGGGAGAATTGTTAATGGAAATTATTTTAGTGTGTGGAATGTTCTGTGTCTATCAAATGGTGTCAACCATAAAGTTTCCTCAATTTTTGTACTAGGTTTCAAAAATGAAAGGGTGTGAGATCTCATCAATGATGAACTAGAGTAATGGGATCATGGGAAGATTTGTAGCTGGTTTAATGAGGTTGACCATCATCTCATCCTAAGTATTCCTCTTACAGCCATTATGGGTATTGACCAGATTTTCTGGATGGGGGAATCTCATGGTAGGTACTCAGTTTGCTCAGGTAACAGAATTCGAGTTCAATGAATGGCACATCTTTTTCCCGACCGTCCCTAGAAGAGTATATGGTCACTCACTACTCTACCCAAGGTGATTTTTTTCGGTGGTCGGTATGCTCTGGTGTCCTTCCAACTCGTGGGTTTTTTGTGAGATGTCATATTTAAGAGGATAAAAGTTGTACTTTATTCCTCCAAGAGGTGAAATATTCTTTTCAAGCAATTATTTTATGTCATGGGGTGGAAGGGGGTTGGAAGGCTTAGAGGTAGGATGTTGGAATGTTCTTTGGTCCTTCAGTTGGTTTGGTCCAAAAACTTATCAACTGGGTGGCTTCATTGGAACCGAGAGTGGAGGGTTTGATCTATACAATTGCTTGGCTGGTTTGGACTTGAAGAAATGAATATATTTTCAAAATAAAGGTGACCCAAGATCATATCTGGGTTGTGAGGGACATGGAATAGATGAATTGTTGGAAATAAAATGATGAATTTCCTTCTTCGAGGGACATGTGGCCGTAGGATCCATGTTGGTCCCCCCCAGAGGGTTTTCTAAAAATTAATACTGGTGCTATAGTCTCTTCCCATTCCAGTGTGGGTATTGGAATCATTGCCCATAACAGTTCTAGACAGATTAAGGAAGCTCTTTTTTGGGTTGTTCCAAACTATTGGAGTCCTGTGGTGGTGGAGGCTTCTATCATCCTCTATGGGATCCTTCTCACCCGTTCAAAAAATTGGCCCAAGGTTTTAGTGGAGTCTGATTTCCTTGAAGTGGTGAATTGTTTTTCGAAGAAGGATGAGGACTCTCAGGTTTTTGGCCTTATCTTGCAAATGATTTATCCCTTATCTAAAGGCTTCACTAAATGAAAATTTTCTTTTATCAAATGGGTTGGTGATCTTTATGCTCATCATTTAGCATGTTTTGGGAAATCATATTATGATCATTATTGGGTAGACTCATTTATTGATTTGCTTTGTAGGTTTGATTTGATTGACCAGTAATTTATCTTTTCTTTTCAAAAAAAAATACATAAACCAAATATATTTAGAAAGATTGACTATGGGTAGGTATATCTATGAGAAGATAATAAAACCAAACTTTATATTGAGGCTATCAGGTACTACCACCTCTCATTTCAAAATGAAATGATCATAGTTTTGATTCCATGTTATTATGTTACATCCATTACTGAAAACATTTATTTTGTATCTATACTTGATAAAAATGGATTTATTTTAAAATTTGGGAATAATTTTTTTTCTTTTATAAAGGTATCATTTTTATAGTAAGTCATATTTAAACAACAGTCCTTATGTATTGAATTACACAAAACAAGTAATAGAAATCGATAACAAAACTATTTTACATGACTCATACCATACCTAACCAGGGAATCACTGGCTAGGTCATGTAAACCAAAGGTGTTTGAAAAAATTACACCAATGTGAATATTTAAATTCTATTAAACTTAAACCACTTGATGTATGTCATGCGTGTTTACAAGGAAAAATGAAAAAATCTCCAAATAGTAGAAAAGGTGAGATGGCTAATGAAATTGTTAAAATTATTTTATACAGATGTGTGTGAAACATTTTCATTTGAAGAAAGGAATGGGTAATCACACTTCATTTCTTTTATTTATAATTTTAATATATATGGATATGTCTACTTGATGAGGTATAAGTCATATTATTTTGATAAATTCAAAGAATACAAGAATGAAGTTGAGAACGAGATTAGTAATGAAATTAAGAAACATTTCTTAGACTATGGTGGAGAATATCTTAATCAATACTTAATTCATTATTTATAATATTTTGGGATTTTATCTCAACTCACTCCTTATACACCACAATGGAATGGTGTATGCAATAGGAGGAACCATGCATTATTACACATGGTGAGATAAATGATGAGTCATGTGAGTCTTCCATTATCCTATTGGGGATATGAGTTATATATATTTTCACATATACTTAACCAAATTCCAAGTAAATTAATAATGTGTATTCTATATAAACTATGGTGTGGAAGAAAAACCACATTGTTTAATTTACATGTGTGGGGTTTAAGCATTTGTTAAGGCCTCTTTAGGTAATAAATTTTCTCCCAGAGGAAAAAAGTGTACCTTTAAAGTATTCCCTAAATAAAAAAGAGGTTATTTCCTATATGAAACCCCAAAAAAAGGTTATAGTAGATAGACATTCAATATTCCTTGAGATGGAGTGAATCTCTAAAAGAGATAGTGGGAGCATGATAAACTTTGTTTAAGTCCAGGATCATGGTAAATAAGAGTTGTCACATGAAAAGATTCCATAAATACCCATGGAAAAAGATTTTTGAAAGACACAAGTACGATGTAGGAGTACAATAGATGTTAGAGAATCATAAAATTATGGTTTTCTATTCCCTGAGGACGGTAACTCATTAGTTTTTTATAATAATTTTCCTCTAACCTATAGGGAATCAATAAGTGTCAAAAATATTACCATGTTTAAAGAATACATGAATTCTAAAATGGATTCTATATACCAAAACCAAGTATATATTTTGGTAGATTCTCCCGTGGATATAAATCCTATCATGAACCAACCAGATTCAACCCTGAACTAGTCACCCGATTCGGCCGGAGAAAAGGCCTGAGAGACATTCCTGATCCTCCTAGGTTGGCAACTAGTGTCAAACATAAAAAGATAGAAAAAATGAATGATTTATCCTAATAAAATAAACTAAACATTGGAAAATAAATAGAGTGTCCCAAAATAAATAAAATTATGAAATTGAAGCCTCGTTTATAAAAAAACTAAAAATACAATGAACTGAAAAACAACACCCAAACTGAATCTAAAAACCACAACATCTCTGATTTATCTCTAGGTTCACTCTCTAATACCAAAACCAATAATCACCCATGTAAATTGAAAACATGATGGAACCTAAATAAAAATATAAAAACAAGAAGGAAACATTTTCATTTTAGAAGAGAAAATATGATGTTTCCATTATAAAAACAAATAAAGGGAGTGAAAAAAAAATAAAACATTTTCCATAAAACTTTTGAAAACTGACAAATCCATTTTTTCTGAAGAACACCAAAGATTGAGAAAAAACAATGATTTCATTAAAAGTGTAATGGAATATAGCACAAATAAGTAAACAACTAAAAAACATGTCAATCATTTGCCACAGAAAACTACATGAAAAGAACATGGGAGAACTAAAGAGTTCAGTGGAATAATCATGAATATACTCACATCTGACTCATTCCTAAGGTATACCTCACCCAATGAAACCATTATCACCCACACAGCCGATCACACCCAACCTAATATGACTGAGGGGAACTTTCCCATAGGAAAAAAACAAACCCCTATTATGGACCACAAGATGGAGAAAAATACTACACGAGTGCAGAAACTGTTCAACGAAAATCTTCTAGCTATGCCAAGTTCCCATGTCTAGACTGATGGTGGGGTGAGCCAACAGATGCCAACCGAGCATCCAATAACATGCACATATATCATACACAAGAAATCACACAACAAGTCACCCTTGAGCCACACCAAGGAACAATATCTTTCTATTAAACCATTTGATCACAAGGGAGTCTCTCAGCGTGAAACTCCCAAAACATTCATCATAACTAAGGTAAGATGATTATCCAATGAGATTTTTTAAGAAAATCAATTGAAAAAAAAGCACCAAATGGAAATAAATAACCCTTTAAGAAACCACAACTTTTTAAAGAACCAAATCCACCTTTCCATTAAGGGTAAAATAAACCATTTTTTATTTTAGAACCATTTAGGAAATTCCATTTACGTATTCACATCACATTTTTAAACCAAATACACTTTTATCAAAATTAAAAATAGACCACACACCACCACCTAATATCAAACCACTTTAAAAACAACCAAATATATTATCCTTTAAAATCAAAAACGAATTTTTAAAAACTCGTTTAAGAAACCCAAACCATCATTTTAAAAACCACATACATTTAACAAACCGAATCCATAATTTAAAAATCACAAATATATTTCCAAATCCAACCGATCATTATATCAAACACTTGGTGTTCACATCTTCAAAAAAATCCATATACATAAATATGAAAAGTAAATACCATCATTTCACTTCTTATAAAAATCACACATCACTAATTAACATCTATAGAGGGTGTGAAAAGAAAGAAACCAATTATTATTAAATTCAATGGACAAGTGAAAAGGGAAACCTACCTCAATCTCATGGTTCTTCAACAAAAACCACCAAAAAACTTTATGAAGGTCTGAAGAAGCAAGAACAAACACAAGGAACGTTAAACACACAAAACCCCTAATTTATGCTAAAAACAAGAATGTGAGATTCAAGATACTATGTAAGAAGAGAAACCACAATGAAAATTTAAGAATAAGGAAGAGGAAGAAGAGAGAAGGAGATTACCTTGAATATTCTCCCCAAACCTTAAAGAAAACCATAGATATAACATGTGTAAGGGTAGAGGAATCTTGAAGAAGAAGGGAGGATATCCCTTAGAGTCATACGAAAAAGGAGGGGTAGAAATGGGGTGTTTTGGTGTTAAAATTTGAAGATAAAAGAAAACTAAAATTATACATTTTACTAACCTAGATAGGTTGCATGGTTTTCAAAACCATGAGAAAATAGTGCATATCTCACTATAAAAGAGGAAAATGATGCACATTTTTCCTACATGGTTTCCCAAACCATGCAAAAACTATGTTTTCTCCACTTCCCAAAGTATAATTTGGTTCCATGGTCTCCTAGATGAGGGTGAACGATTTCACCAAACCATGTGACAACTATGTGATATCTGATTTCAATCCCAAAATTTCCATTTTTCACTAAAAATTCCTAAGGTACCCAAGGGGTAAAGACTAAACAAAAAATAAACAAATTAATACCTGAAAATAAAGTAACATATGTGAAAATTATCCCCACAATTACGCTTTCTTCCCCCAAAAATCCATAACATCTCCAATTGATCAATCAAATACATAGTTTCACACACTCTCATGATCTAATTATCCAAAATAAAAATCACATTAACTATCACCTATATGAAACAAACACTTTTAACTAAAACAAATTAACAAACCAAATCCAATTCTTGAAAAATGATGAAAAACTAAAACTGCAAACCCCGCAACCATTCCATAAGAAAAACATTCAACCATACTCCAAAATCCTGATGTCAATCCTAATAAAAAAGACCCAAAATCAAAAAATATGGAAGAAATCACATAGAGCCAATCTAACAGCAGACACCAAAACAGTTTTCCAACACGAGAGGTCTGAATGGACTCCCCACTATTAGAAACCAACTAGAACTAACTGACATAGGAAACCACATGGAGAAACCCTGAGACTACCCACACAAATCAACCTTCTTACATAGACTAACCCCCACCATAAGGGGGGTGACGAAAGAAACTCCAAAACAAGTGTCACAAAAATCCACTATTCTTTATCTCCATATGATGAAACAATTTCCAAATGATCACAAACCAAAACTGAAACTAAATCACAAGGGATAACCATAAAAGGACAACCAATTATATATTCTCATTAAAAAGGCAACAACCACTAGAATTTCATAAGGATAAGACCACTAAGATTTTTTCAACAAGGAGAAACTCTCAATGATAATGAAAAATATAACAAGATCATTTAAGCTTCTTATTCCCCAATGGTGGACATAAGAGATGATTCATGGTTACCCACACCACTGGATATTTCATACTACATGAATAGATTCACTTTGGGACTGATGGATAGAGTCCCGATGTCTTGAAGCATCTATTTCCCAACAGTTATGAGTTGATAATCCCTAAGAGAAGCTCCATTTTTTAGTATCATGAGAGGCCACACAACACCCTAAGTATATCCAAAAGAACACAACACACAATGAGACTCACTTTTATCCAACAAGGAACTTTCTCCTAGGAATAGATTTAGAATATGCACACACATCATCCTATTTCACCCTAATTATAATAGTAGGAACAAGGTACATGCAGGATACACCTCCACTTAGAATGAGAAAAAAATCAGAATATACAAATTAAAAAACATGATTCCATTGAAACATAACTTCTTATGAGATCCAAAACATATAATTTTACATTTTAAAGAAAATAGAACATCAGAAAACACCATTTCACACAACCATTACAAGAAAACAATAATTACATAAAAAGGGAATTTAAACTAATCCCAAAATAGTACCTTACTCCTACAAATGGGCTGGGGTATTTTTCCAAGGGGTGGATTGGGTTCCACATTGCTTCCTAGAAACACCCTGACAGACCCATTGCAAGTGACATAGGAATCCACAAGAATAGAAAGTATTTGAAGCACTCATACATGATGACTTCTAATGAACCAGCTTACTAAAGTAATGAAACACCATGATTCTATGCTTATAAGAATCTAACAAAATATTTAGAGGCCTTTTAACTCTATGAACATCACCAATAGCTTTAAGAAAATTCCCTTTATCCTTACTATAATTCTTATAACTACTTCCAAAGACTGGAGAAAGGTTGGAAAACTCAAGTACTCTTACTAACACAACTTCCACCCAAGTAGCTTGCCTCACCACATTGAAAAAGGAGGTTATACCAAACTATTACACCTTCAACTAAAGATTAGGAAAAATCTAGTTCTCAAAATGTGGAGCCTTCTAGGAATCATCTATATCCCTCTCTTTAAGGTAAGTAAATAGATCCAGAAAATGAAAAAATAACTCCAACACTGATCCATCACTGGGTTGTGGAAATCACATATCTATTCCCCTTCTCATAGTTATTACCTCAAAGAAATACTTCTAGATGAATAAAGGCTTGAATAACTCTGAGGTAAGATCTTACCGAGGATTGGTTAGAGTGACTGACTTCCACCACTTGTAGTTCAAACCTTCAAGCGTAAAGGTAGAAAAATCAACTTGAGAGACTTAAGAAACTCAAGAAAACCGATGTTTCTCTCAATTTTTATTAATCCTCTCTTTAGTTTTGAGAGGATCTACCTGACCACAGGATTCAACTTTCAAAATTCGAGAAGGAAATATATGGGTTGATCAACAAGAGGGTCCACTAATAGTGAACCACTAATATCTACACCTCAAATTTCCATTAAATCGTTCTAGGGGGTGTACACAACAAAACATGAAAAAAATAACTCAATCGAAACTAATTCATCAACAAGAATTCTCAAACTCAAAATACTACAGAATGTTTTTCCCAAATCATAAGAAAATACACTACATAATAAATAGTTATTAAAACACCATATCTTTTCCTCTTAAGAACACATTTTGAAAAGGAAAAAAACTTGGGAAGTATCACCCTCACCAATGGTATTCTGTGGATCCTCACACACATATACTCCTATTCCCATACTATCAATCATCCACTCATGTAATTAAAAAACCACCTTCACACACAAACACCCTTACATGTGAGAACCCATGAGAATACCAAAGTTAAAAAAACATTTCTAATTTCTAAAATATAACATTTAACCCATGATTTCTACTTTTCAATTTACTTACCATTTGAATTTTCACATTGATTTTAAAAAATCTCCCAAAACCCATTTCCCATAATCGCTCTATTTCAAAAAGAATTTATATTTCAAATTTTACAAAAACCCTTTAAAATACCATTATCCAATAAGTAAAAAAATCAAACTCTATACTACAATCTATTTCTTTCTGTTTTTAAAACAAAGGTTTCATAAATTACATTCAAAATCCAATTCATCCCATTTCAAAACACCCCTTCCAAATAAAAAAACTCATTTTTTCAAGATTAATTTGATTAAAAATCCATTTCATAAAATTTTTCTTCTTATTTAAAGCTATTTTTCAAAACCCTTTTAAAATGAATCTAAAATTTCATTTTCCATCTCCCAATAATCAAAACAATACCGCTTAAAATATATCTTTTCAAAATTCTAAAATAATAGTTTTTAAAACAACTTTAAAATTTTCAAGAAGACTCAAAACAACTCTCAAGGAGAAAATAATGTTGATGGGTGACTTATCCATATGGTTGGAGGCCACATTCTAATCATGCCACCATCATGGAGAGTTTTTAGTAACTATTTCCCAAAATCCACATGGTCTTTGAGGCCATGTGAGCTCACTGAGACCATTGGGCCAACTCTATTTTCATTTTCCCAAACACAAAAAAAAACAAACGTACTAAAGAAATCAAACATAACCCAAATTCTTATGGAAACCCAAGGTTCGTTATAGAAGGTATTGGCTAGACACTCCATTATACTTACACCCCAATATCTGATATTTCTAATCCATATACCTTAAAAACCCAAACAAAAATGGGTTCTCTGAAATATAGGTCATCTAAAAAACTTAAGCTCTAAAACCATTTTTTCACGAACCAACCTGAGTCGACCCCAAACTTGTCACCTGAGTCAACCTAAGAAAAGGCCTGAGAGGTGTTCCTAATCCTCCTAGGCTAGAAACTAGTTTAAGGAATCTATAAAGAGATGAAGGGAATTATTTATCCAAATAAAATAAAATAATAAGTGTAAAATAAATAGATAATCCCAAAATAAATACAATTACAAAATTAAAGCATCATTTAAAAAAACTGAAAATACCACAAACTGAACAAAAAAAACAAACTGAACCTGAAAACTACAACGTCACCATGTAACCCCATGGGTCACTCTCCAATACCAAAACCAACCATCACCCATGATGATGAAAAAAATAGAACCTGCACCTAATCTTAAAAACAAGAAAGTATTATAGGTGAGAGTATTAAAACTCAGTAGGCATACCTGAAAAATCCATTTCAAATGAATTTTCTTTAAATAAATAAACATCAATTTCATTTTTGAAATACAATATACAAAAGTATGATTTTTTCAAAACAATTACCTTTAAAATAAAACATGTTCCATTTCCCTTTTCCAATTAAAGCCACATTCTTTTCCAAGAAGGAAAAATTCTCATTTCAGAAGAGAAAAAATGGTGTTTTCATTCTAAAAAAGAAGAAAGTGAGTGAAAAAAAATTAAAACATTTTCCATAAAAATTTTGAAAACCGACACATAAATTTTTACATGAAGAACACCAAAAAAGAGAGAAACAAATGATAACATAACAAGGGAAATGGAATATAGCACAAATAAGTAAAAAATCAACAAGCACCTAAATCATATTCCATAGAAAACAAAGTTCCAAATAACATGGGAAAACCTTTGAGCTCATGGGAATAATCTCTAAAATACTTACATCTAACTCATTCCTAAGGAATGCCTAACCCGATTACATCATTATCTCCCACATGATCGATCACACCCTATCTGGTCTAACTGAGGGTCACTTTCCCATATTAACAAAAAAATCTCCTATTTTGGGAAACGATGTAGATATAAATCTTATTCTAGTACAATAATATTTTAACAAAAATATACTATTTATGTTATATTCCCATGTCGAGACTAAATAGGGGTGAGCCAACTGATAACAACCGAGCATCCAATCACATGCACATATATCAAACACAAGAAACTAACACAACAAGTCTCCCTCAACCAACCCCAAGGAATAATCCCTTGACTTTCAACACATTGGAAAACAAGGGAGTCTCTTAGCATATACCTCCCACAACATTCAACATAACCAATGGAAGATGATTATCCAAGGAGAGTTTTCAATATAATCATTTTTAGAAAAGTTCCAAACGGTCCTCAAGCACCCTTTATGAAACCACCCTTTTTCAAAGAACCAAATCCATCTTTCCAAAAAGGTAAAAATACACAATTTTTCATTTCACAACCATTTATAAAATTACATTTATGTAATCACACCAAATTTCAAAACAAATCCACTTTCATCAAAATTCCAAATGGGCCACACACCATCATCACATATCAAATATATTTCCAAAATACCAAACTTACTCTACTTTCAAATCCAAAACCATTTAGGAAAAACCCATTTAATAAACCCAAACCATAATTTTAGAAACCACATATGTTTACTAAACCAAATCCATATTTTAAGAATCACAAATAAATTTCAAAATCCAATTAGGCATGTTATCGAATGCTTGGTGTGCATATCTTAACCAAAAAAATCTATATACATCAATATGAAATGGAAAAAACCTCATTTCACATCAAATAATTATTTTAAAAACATACATTTAAAATTAAAATTCAGTTAAGATGAGAAAATCAAGAAACTAATGATTATTAAATTTAATGGACAAGTGGAAAGGGAAACCTTTCTCAATCTCATAGAACTTCAGTGATTCCCACCTGAAACAACTCCATGATGGTTTGAAGAGGCAAGAACAACCAAAAGAAACCTTATACACACAAAAACCAAAATTTAAACTTAAATAAACATGAACCCAAGATCCAAGATACCATGATAGAAGATAAAATACAATGACAATTGAAGGAGAAGGTAGAGGAAGAATAGTGGATGAGATTACCATGAATATTCACCCCAAACCATGAATAAAACTCTATATCCAACACATGGGAAAGGATAGAAATCTTGGAGAAGAATAGAGGAGCTCCTATAGGGCTGTAAAAACTTGGAGGAGAGAAATGGGGTGTTTTTCTGATAAAATATAAATAAGGTAGAAAAGTAAAATCTAATTTTTTTAATGATATGGATAGGTTACACGATTATCCCATAAGGTTTTCCAAACTATGTAGAAACTATTCATCCCTTATTGTCAAAGAGGAAAAAGTTTCATTATTAGCCCGTAAAGTTTTCTATACTCTATGGTCTCTACAACCCAAAATGGAATTTTGTTGCATAGTTTACTGGGTGAGGGTGCATAGTTTCCCCAAACCGTGTGCCACTTTCTATCATGACCAAAATATCCATTTTTCTAAAAACACTCATCGGGAATCCAAGGTATAAATAACAGACCATAAATAAACAAAGTAATACCTCAAAAAAGTCACTGATGTAACAAATACCATTGGTTGTAAATGGGTATTAAAGAAAAAACTAGACATGGATGGACAATTCAGTACCTATAATGTGTGAACAGTTTAAAAAGGGTTAAAAAATATTAAGTTATAAACTAAAAAAATATTTTGACCAGTTTAAATGATGAAATCAATCAGAATTATACTTTCTATTATGATCTTGTATGACTATGAGACTTTGAAAATGGATGTGATAATAACCTTCCTTAATAGGAACCTTTAGGAATTTTCTTGTATGATATGACCTAAAAGGTTTGTGACTCTAATAAATTCCAACACGGTATGCAGGTTTGCAAAAATCTATTTATGGATTAAAGTAAGAATTCAGGACATGGGTAATTTAGTTTTATGAAGCCATAATTGAATTTTGTTTCATAAATAATGAATGAGATCCTTCTATCTATAAGTGTTTTAGTGCGAGTGTGATCATTTTCTTAATTGTATATGTTGACTACATATTACCTATAGAAAAAATAATCATTATTACAGTCAGTTAAATATTGGTAGAATAAATGATTATCGATGAAGGAATTAGCTAAGAAAACATATATTCTTGGGATCAAGATTCATATTGATAGATCTAAGAGACCCATTAGTCTAAGTCAAATAATTTATATTAACAAGATACTACAAAGTTTCAGTATGGAACAATCCAAAAGGGTATTGTTTCCAATGTAACATGGTATTCATCTATCTAGAAAAATTTCACCACATACACATAAGGAAATAAAAAGGATACAAAGGATTCCACATGCATTGACAATTGGTTTAGTAATATATGATATTCTATGTACTAGTATAGATGTTTAGTACACCTTTAGTTTGGTGTGAATAAATCAAACTAACCTAGGAGACCACCATAGAATGGTATTCAAGATTATCCTTAAGTATCTAAGGAAAACTAAGTATATGTTCCTAGATTTTGGATGGGATGACGAACTAGTAATTATAATATATTAATATTATAGTTTCCAAATAGATCATGATGATATGAAATCACAGACGGGATACATATTCACTTTGAATGGAGGTGTTGTGAGCTGGAAGAGCTCAAAGAAAGTTGTGTTCATACAAACCACAATAGTGTATGAGTATATTGTGGCTCTGAGGAAGATAAAAAATATTTATGGATACAAAAATTCATCTAAGGTCTTGATATGGTACCTAGTATAAAAGATCGTATCACACTCTGTTATGATAATAATTTAATAGTGGCTCTTGCAATAGAGACAAGGTCATATCAATGGAAAAATTCATATACTTAGAAAGTATCATCTCATGAGGGTTTTTTTATAATGCTAAAGTTGAAGTGATTATAATTTTAATGGAAGATAATTTAGTGAACCCTTTTACTAAATCCTTAACTTAGAAAAAATAAGATAATCATGTGAGGTATAGTGGACTGAATGTTTTAGGCAGTTGGATCTAGTCCAACTGTGAGTTTGTTTGAGTCGATGTTCTTGGACTAATTTATTTTACTATTATTACATGTGTATTAGAACATTTGAACATTAATAAAAACATATTATTATATATTTATCATTATTATATATGAATTTAATGTAATAATTTCATGTGGTATCTGTTATATCGATAATTTCATAGCAGTTATCTATTATAATGATAACCCTAAAGGTACATGATGATATTCATAAATATAGTTCTATGGTTAGATAAAATACAATGATAGGGAATATAATATGCATATCATCATGTATGAGTTCCCATAAACTAATAAAGATTATTTTAATGAAATTCACACTTGGTAATCTCTAAGATGGAATGTTATGAGAATAGACCCACCAGTAGATATTTTGCAGGTTTTTGTGTCATTAGAAATTCCTATTTGTGATAATGTGTAAGGGTCCTAACAATTTAAGATTTTTATTAATTCATTTTATGACTCACAAACTTAGATGTATTTCATAAAACTTGATGATACAGTTCATGGTGATGTTGGATATGTTGGGTTTGTCACAAGTGACATGTTTTAATGGATAATTTGAAGAAGGATTTATCCACTCCATATGTATAAAAGTTGATATCTCGACCCATTTATTGGAATAAAACTATCAAATTAAATTACATTTCCATGTTTTAATGAAATTTTTATTTCATATAGTCAAAGAAAGACATACAAGAATATCGGTTTATGAAACAAAAGTGAACCCTTCTTGATGGGATATTGAGACAAAGGGATTATATTGCACAGTGAGTGTTTGTATGTGGTTATCAATATTGCATCATTAAGTTATTTCTCTTGGGTGCCTTGAACCATTTCTATACAGTAATCTTGGAGGGTCACACACTAAGTGTTTCCTCAAGGGTCCCACACTAAGTGTTTCCATTTATCTCGATTATATTATATTTGAATTTAATTATTAGAAAAAAAATATTCTTAAGATCGAGGAATAATTTTCTTCAATTTTTATTGATTTATAATATTCAAAATATAATAAATAATTATTTATTTACTAAATTTATTTGATTAGGTGAATATTTATTTTAAATACTGCGAATAAAATATTTATTTTATTAATGAATACAATATTTATTTGTATATTTATTTAGGTATTCGATAAATTTTGAGGGGTTGGAGCAGACCAAGATTGTGTCTAGCGGGGAATATTTATTTGAAAGCAAGTAAATAATATTTATCATTTTGTGAGTTAGCTCATACCATAAAATATTATTATTATTATTATATGGAATGGGGTTTAATAATGGTTATTATATTATTTAAGGGCTGGTATGCAATTCAATAATATTTTAACCCAAACCCTATCTTATATATATTTGGTTGTGTCTATTATATAGGTTTAGTAGATATTTAAGAATCATTATGTACAATGGAAATAACCTCTCCATTCCTCCTCTATTCCTCTAAAGAATCATAAGTTCTAAACAGATTCCTTCAAGTTTGAAGGAACTATAACTGATGAATATGAACAATGAGAGACAATTTATTTTCCGCACTATCACCTATAAATCAATTAGTGTCACTCATAGATCAAAGGAATACATTTGGATCGCCACTGAAGGGATTCTACACTTGGATAATCCCTACGAAATGAAGGTAATACAAGAATGGTTTACTTACAATCAACATCATCATCAAATAATTCACCTTGATGAGTTAATAATTTATTTCAATCATAAAAAAATTAATTATAAATTTAACATGAAGAGATCCTCTCTAGGTTTTGGGTTTTCTTTATTTCAAAATTCAGTGGAAAAATTTAATTGTTCATGGAATTTGTGTCATGTAAAATATTTTGAAAGATCCACCAAATAGAAAACTCATTTTGGTTTATCGCCCCCCAGGGGCTTCCTCTCACCTGAAACCATATAATAATATCCTTAAGAATCTATCTAGTATGATCATATTAGTTATCTGTCTATATATGAAAATCTATCATCAAATTTATTTGATTACCCAAATACTTTTATAAGTCTAAACATAATCATGATATAAACCTTGTATCATGATATGATACAATATTATTGGTTATCCCATGAAGTATTATGAACTCTCAAACATTATGATTTCAAAGATCGTTAAATATCTCAGTTTCTTTAATTGGAATTAAATGAGAACATTTAGTCCTATAATCAATAATATCCCATACTGCATCATTATCCTTATGTGAAAACAGAAAATTAGTCATAAAATCCATGGTAATATAATTCCATTTAACTTTATAATGGGAAAGGATGTTATGTCGGACTCTCAAAGTTCTAAAACACATCTTCCAGAACATGACTTATGGAATAAGGTTCAAACATTATGAAATTAGTAACGCCTAATGTAAACATAAAAACAAGTTAAATATGATCTAATATATCATTATAAATCACCATAATTGTAGTATAACATCTAAAACAAACACATAAGTGTAAAAAACACAAGAAATCACACTCACGTGGAACAAAACAATGGATTACCATAGTTCATAATTAGTCTTACTTCATTAGAGAAACACTGCTACTTATACTGATCATGAAACATAAGAGAAATATTATAAGATTAATATAATTAGTGAATAATGGATCCCATTAGTATATTTTTATACCACTTTAGATGACTGATTTTGAGGCACCATATTTCACTCTTCATGAATGTCCCTGCACTTAGTCAAAGCCAATGATTTCTGCACTGCCTCAACTTCTGATCCATTATGAAAAATGAAATCCATTAGTTTTACTCTTAAGAATACGTATAAATAATTATATTTATAAAATGAAAAATTTTAAGTAATTATGATGTATTCATTAGATTTAATCCTACACATGCCACCTACATCTTATATACTTTTATCAGTCAGATTCAGTTGCCACCACTGCTTTCACCTACATCCAATTATAAACTTCCTTGGTTCTAGTGTATTGCTTTTATCAATTTCCAGATTATATCATCTGTAATAACACATTCTGAAAGTTAAAATTCCTTATTTGGAAAATATTTTTCATAGAAACCCAATAATCCCCCACTTGATAGTTGGGTTCTTGATTTATCCCATATAGATTCTACTTAAGTTTGCAGACCATTTTTTTCTAGATTCATTAAATCCTTCTAGTTTATCATTGTAAATTTCATCCTACAACTCTCCTTGAATAAAATATATATTCACATGTAATTATTAAATATATAGACCTTCTTCTACAACCATTCCAAGAACCATTAATATTTTTATGTTTTTAATGACATGAGAAAATAATTATAAGAAACCCGATATTTCTTTTTATTGAAAGAATTTCAAAACTAACCTTTCCTTATACCAATTTCTACCTTATAATTATATCATCAATATTTATAAACATTTTTTCTAAAATTACCTATTTCCTAGATGATGTTATAAAATATCCACTTATCTAAAATATTAAAAATATTTTATCTCCTCTTTCATCACTAACTCCAATTATTTTGAGTTATTGATACTTTCTACCCCTTCTTGGATTTTGGGTACTCCAATATTCATAAGATATAAATAGTTAAAGTTACATCAAAACCTTTTCCTTTTTCTTATGAAACTAGTGTACTACCTCAACTCTTGAGGTTTCTCTCCTTCCAGAACTGATTCTTCCAAGAATTATTACATAAACATTTACAGTCCATGATATTTATAGTACTTTTAGCCTGGATGAAACTTTTGAATATGAATCCCATTTGAAATTACATGTTTCATAATATTAGGTTCTTAAATAACTTGAGTGCTTTTTAAAATTAATGAAATTTCTAGACTTACATTAAGACCAATCTTGGAATTATACACTAATTCTTTATCCTCAGCTGTATGTTTCACTAGGTTCAAATATTTCTATAAGATCCCTTAACTAAAGTGAATATTTTAGTTCATTGTGTCCTTTTATAGATAATTATACCATATTTGAAATACAAGGTCTTCATTATCATAATCTATAAAGAAACAAGCTCATAAATGTTTTTATAATATATCCTTTTTCCTGATGTCAACATAGACATAGGTAATGTGTCCCAATCCTTTGGTTTATGACACATTGATATTTTTTCTGGACCAGACCCCTTTTTTAGGATCAAGTTCTAATGGTGTATATGGTATTTTATTCATGATGAATATTTCACAAATCAATTATTCCACCAAAAACACCTCAAGAAAACTGAAATAAATCCACATGATTATGTGTCTCTCACATGATGTCTAATTCAAATTCTCTACCACTCTATCTATTTTGGTTTTATAAGAAGAATTTTCTCAAAAAATATTCCTTTATTCTAGTAAAATAATGAAAACTCTTTACTTTTGTATTCCATACTATTATGTGACCTTAAGAACATATGGTTTAAATCAACATCCATTTCATCAATATCTCTCCATCTAATAAAGGTTCCAAAATATTCTAACTTGTACTTGAGAAATAACAAAAAAACTATAATGTCTTATAATGGATTATGGAAAGAAATAATAATGACCCTCCATGAGAGAAAACCAAATTTGGACCCCATAATTTCATATATACTTTATCAAAATTTCGATTCTGATGAACCTTTCCTTTTTTATTGAAGGATACATTTCTTTTCCTCCCAAAGATACACACATTACATGTTCCATACTACACAAGTCATGTTTTACTATTTCTTTATAGTGAGTACTTTTATCCACTTCTCATACATATGACCTAAATGATCATGCCATAACTTCTTGAACCTATAAGTTGTTATTATTGAAATTGTTGTATCTTCTGAAATCTTGGTAAGGTGCATCATTTTATCCTTCACACCTTGGGCCTCCAATAGAAAACCACATGTTATATTCCACACTCATTCTAAAAAACTTGTATAGATACCTCCATCATCCAAGTGATCATCCAAAATAAAATTATTCCTTAAAACTGGTTTATGTAACATTACAAAAAGTATTTTTTTTCCTTGTTCAAATGTTCACATCACCATTTCCAACTATCACAAAAGTTTCATCATATACAAGATGTACCTAGAAAAATATTCTAGAGACATAATTCTAAATACACCTCCTCTAAGATGTTGAGTGAAATAAATCCCCATAGTCAATGATCTATTAATCCACTATACTAAATACACTTAGAAATAATATAATTTATTCCTCAAATGTGATATTTTTAGAATAAATTATATAAGAGAACCATCTATAAGTTACCCTTCGATCTATGAAATATTTTTAAATGACCCATTTTCCCACAATTCCAACATATTGGTCTAGAATCTACTGATTTACCATTCTTATTCTCTATTTTCCAATTCTATTTATTTTAAATTTAGTTTTCCCTTAGACTATAATATCCCCTACCTTTAACATTGAAGGTTCTCCTGGTATCACCTTGGACTTCCTTCTTCAAGATATACTCATTTAGAACTAAATATCAAATTTCTTATGACACCAAGTCACTCTTAACACTGTAATTAGTTACAATAGTATTCATCATATCCCAATATTATATAAGTAATGAAATAATTATAAATTCACATAATAAGTCGTTGAAATTAATTCCTTCCAAATTAGTTGGCTACAAATCATTTTAAACTCATTGACATGATCTGGCACTAACTTTTCATTATATATCATCATTCAAAAGAGTCACTATATCATAAACACTTTCTTCATTATAGTATGTTTTCCATAAATGTTAGAAAGAATTTCCATTAGTCATAAATTTTCTTTACCTCCAAGATGATCAAGTCTATGTTATGATCAAAATTTATTTGAAGTTCCACAATATTTTATGGTTGAATATTTATTATTACACTTTATACATGTCTTGCAGTTTGATCCCCTTCCATATAATATAAAAATTATTTTAGTATAGGTAATATTCAATTTTTATCCTTCAAAAACTGAAATCTAACCCACCAAACGTTTCAATATAGACCATTCCATCTTCTAGTGACATTCCTTAAGATACACTAAAACACCACTAAAATGATAATCAGAAAATACAATATCCTCACCAAAAGTATACTAAAATTATCTAATACTTCTTTTTGTGTTGAACTTTCTATATTAAAGAACTAGTATTCTATAACCTAATTTATATAAAAAGGTTTGGATGTTTTGAAAATGGTAGTATCTTATATCAACTTTTAGAAGAGGGAATTATTCTCTAATGTATCATAATGAATCAGCTTTATGTTAGCAGAACCTCTAGAATATACCCATGAGAAGAATAAATAAGATAACTCACACTCACTTGGAATAGAAAAGGTATTAAAATGGTTTTTAAATATTCATACTCCAATGGAGAAACACTATTTCTTTTATTAATCATGTAGGACAAGGAAAATATTATAATATTGCATGACTTAGTGAATAAGTGACCCAAAAAGTATATTTATAGACACTTCATGAATTTTAATCCAATGGAAACACCTTTCACTCTATATATACATCCCTCCACTCAGTCAAAGACACCATATTCCACACCACCACAACTTCCAATCCTTGTGGAATAGTTCAATATATTAGTTTTGGTCTTATATATCCCTTTAAAATATATTATGTATCCCTTAAAAAATTATAAGTTATTATTACATATTCATCAGAGTTAATTATTTAGATAACCCATAAATTCATAAATTTATTTTTTATTAAATAAATTTTAATCCTTTGTGTTTATCTACTAATTTAGTTCTAAGGATCTTTCAAATTAAAGTGTAAATTCATTAAATTATTAGAATATTGATTAAATGGCTAGAGTTCAAAAGATGACTGGTTTATTTTAGTTTTATACTAAAATGAATGTCTAGATGAAGATTATTATTTATCATGTTGTTATGTATGATTAGTGAATAGAATGTGACATCAGATTTAATTATTAATAAATTAGTTATTACAGAATGAGGTGATTCTTAAAGGATTGTTATGGATGCATCTTCCAATATAGTTTAATGAAAGTAATGTTGAATGGATATTTACATAAGTAGTGGTGCTTTTAATTAGGAATTACTCATTCATAAGTCTTTTAGGATTTCATTAGATTTTCCATGAAGTCTGGAAGAAGTTTTAAGGGTTTTCCATAAGTATGGTATGAACATAATCATGAATTCTTGTATTTATGGTTTTCCTATAAGGATTATCTAGTTTTTACATAAGCATGGTTTCCTATAAGAATGTATTATGTGTAAAAAATGATTTCCCATAAGTATGGAAACACATAAGGATGAATATTCTATTCATAATGACCAATCCTATCCTATAATAATGAAGAGAACATTTTAATCATGAATTGTGTAAGGATAAAAGTTTGTTTGAATGAAAAAATGTAATAATTAATGAAACTATAAGCATCATCATGATTCTATAAGAATAATTCCATTATATCATTTATAAAAATGAAGTTTTGTAAGGACCATATAGATTTGAAGATGATATTTTTTCACTAGATCCCCAATAAATCATTCAAACATAGTTGGACACACTGATCATTTTGAAAAACAAAAATCACAACTATGGAAACATGTAATTTCTTAAGAAACTATGGATTTCGTGGAGATCCATAAATCAAAAGAACGAATGGATGGTGAATGAATTCTGAAGGATTATGGATCTTTGACATCTAACAAAATCTATAGAAAATGGGAACCATGGATCTAAAATAAGAAACTAATCCAAAGGTAGAAGATAGTTCTTAGTAGGTAGTTTGACCCACACATCTATTGTTGTTGTTTTTTTTTTGAAGCTTTTATTTTATTTATTTTTCACTATTGTAATTATTTATCCTTATCCAATCATCTTTATAGCCATATAATAGAGGGGTAAAATTTTGATTGATTGATGAAGGGAAGAAATTTTATCTTTAATGTTTGATTCTTCATATTCTAATGAATAAAAGTTATTTCTTTTATTAAATAATGTTAGTGTTCTATGGTAGTTTGTAATTGTGAATGATAATATGATTGATTTATTTCTATTTATTGAATATTCCCTTTTTTGATGATCCATAATCTACCTTCATTCACTGTAGTATATATGTGATGGAATATACTAGAATGAGTGGTGAAGTTCTTGGAGATGTCTATAACGTATCGATGGAGCAGTGGACCCTCTTGTATTTATTAAGAAGAAAATTCCCAATTTGGTGTTCCTTGAGTTAACTAGGATTGATTCACTATATCAAATGTAGTATTAGTAAATTGGGTATACCAAGAAGATATATTTATTAAGTTTAGCCTCACTAAATCCATTCCACCAAGGAAGATAGGTGAATAGATTGTAAATACTCTCATTTACCAGTTAATAAAAAGAAATCACTAATAATTTAAATATTTTGAAAACATATCAAGTAGATGAGTATCCTTAATCTTAATCATTATTTCATCATATTATTTTCAATCAATTTTTTCCCTTTAACCTTTTTTTAAACCAATAATTCAACCCCCCCCCCCCATTTTTTAATTTAAGTGACAAAAAGTTTCTGAGAACACCTCTCAAGAGACAACTATAGGTTATCACTATACTATATTTAAACTAGTAAAATAATAGTTTTTCTACACCCCTTTAAAAGGTTCATGTCAAAGATTAGTTACATTTATTAGGAGGTATTGCCAAAAATATAGCTTTCAAATTGCATGACTAACATCTATAAAAATAAACTTTACCCTTTAAAATTATAATTTTAAAGGACTTTTCTAACCAAAATTAGGAATTTGAACAAGCCACCTAAATTCAAGGAAAGTTCATTGAAATACTTGAGTGAAACTTCCAGTTTTCACCTTGAGACTGTCATTATGCCAACCAACCCCAACCAAACTATAAGAGATCATTATGACCCTCTATTTAGGAATTAGAATAATCACATTTCCATTCATATTTTTCAAAATAATTTTGAATTGAGAACTGGTTTGATTCAATTGATAAAAAAGTTTCATAATTTTGTAGGTAACGATACCAAGAATAATATCAAAGTGTTTACACTTGTTTTCTCAACATTTAAACCTAGATGAGTGGTTGAAGAAAAAGTCAATTAGATGGAATTCCCCTTTTCACTTAAATGAGTAATTGTTGAGTGGTTTTACAAACTACAACCAAGATAAGTACATTATTGAGATGATTTAAAAATATGATTTATATAAATATTCATCCCCGCCTCTAGATTCATATTCATTATAAAGAAGACTTTTTATATTAGAGAGGTATATTTAGAGACTTAGTATATGTATTAAGATAGATTAGAGAAGTTTTTTTAAAGTTTCCAATATCAATCCATATAATAGATCCATTTTCCTATCTCCTGTAATCAAGTATTTCTTGAAAATGATAGGAACTTATTAGATTCATAATTTAGAGGATATATAATAGATAATTCACTAAAAAATACAAATAAATCATTGAGAAGATATTCCTGGACTCTAAGTAATTTTGTACAAGAGGTACATGAACTAGAGGTTTATATAAGGTAAGGTCTTCTAACTTGTCTCTATTTCTAGAATAAAAAAAATTAACTAGTCTTGTTAGAAAAATAACATTGAATAAATCCAGAAAACAACAATAACTAGTATAGGTAAGTGTTTTGTGCATATATCTAAACCATTATATTGATCTATGTATTGAGGTCTGGGATATAGAAAGTTATGAAACATTCTAAAAGTAGAGTAAATATCCAAAATAAAATAAAATATGGATAGATAAATATAAAATATAATATAGATTTTTAAATTAATAGAAGTGGACTACCCTACCATATCAAAACTAGTACCAGCAAGGGGCTCCATTTTAGTAACAAAATCAACCTTTCCAATACCTACCACCCTTCCAAAAACCATACAGGCCACCCATTAACCATCTAGATTAATAAACCCCCTTTACATTAAAAGACATAATATGAAAAACCCTCATCATGTGTTCAATCCCCTATACAAAAAAAATTACATGATGTTGGAATTGAGGGATGAAGTGAAGTAGCTAAAGAATCAACTTAATAGTATTATGGAAATATTATCTAAAAACATGGGAAAATACTAGCCCAACCATCCCTTAATCACAAAATAAATGTGAGTATGGTCACTAAAATAATTGGTAAGTAGATTCATTCCCCATCTACACCCAAATCAAAATAGAACCCAACCAGTAATAGAGAAATTGAAGCAAAAAAACATGGATAGATTCCTAAAAACCATACTAGGGAAAATAAAATAAAGGATAAGAAGAAATAGATAAGATAAGTCTATGTAATAAGACACTAGTGAAACCCTTTTTGAGGAAACAAAGGGAGAATAAGGTCTTTTAACTTCCATTCCCTTCCAGAATGGTTCAATCCAAAAAGAACTAAGAATAAAAACTCTAAATATTCTAGAAATTTGAAATCAACATCCCTATTTTAGAAGTTCTTAATTAAATGAAAAATTATGTTATTTTCTTAAAATATATTTGTAAAAAAAGATTAAAATTCAAGGGAATTAGGTAGTAAACCCAAGAAGACGTTTTTATGACATGATTACACTATACTTTCCAAAAACATTCAAGATCTGTGGAAATTTTATATCACTTAAACCATTGGTTCACTAACTTTTTTAGATATTTTATGTGATTTTTTTGCCTCCATTAATGTTATTAAACACTTGATGTTAACTTATTTTTAAATGGTATAATTAAATCCTATAATATTGGTGGTAAAAATTTCAAACTGATCCACTATATTTCATGCAAAACTATTGAAGGATTTGATAGATATAGTTCAAAATTAAATCTTCCTTACTGACTTATTTGTGCTCAAAATGGTGGAACATAGAACCCCATTACACACACCCATTATTTTTTATTTTCCATTCTTGAAGACAATCAAGACTATCATCAATGTGGTTCAAGGATCCCTCACTATGGAGTTTACAGACAATATAACCCAATTCAAAATTTTTGAATCCATGAGGTACCCTTCATAGAATCATTCCCTTCTTACACTTTCTTACACTGAAGATCCTAGTACCAATGAAGATATATATTTGTTATATAAAATTTTGTCTATAAGACACATTTAATGATTTAAAATTAAATAGAGAAAAAAGATATTCAGAATTTTGGAAAATCATTTTAGACTAGGGGAAGTGGGAACTTATGAATTATTTGATGAATATAATTTTTTATTTCAGTAATAAGAATTTTATTTTTCATCTTATGTGTGTTATATTTCAGTAGAAAAAGTTTGTAACCCCAATATTATTTCATCTTTATAGAATCCCCCAAATATGGAATGAAAACCATTTCCCAATAAACTGATGTGTGCGTACTTGATGAAAGGAGAAACATTTCCAATAATAATTGATAATAACCTTGCCTTAACCAAGAAAAATTATTATAGAAATTGTAACAAAAAAATTACAAGCAATATGATGGATATTTGGAGATACTCTAAGAATAAATAAACAAATATTATTATTACAAATAATTATTCTTCAGGGAAATTCCAAACATGTTTTGCAGTCCCAAATAATGATGAATACCACCATAATATAGGAAGATAAAAATAGGTTAGTTAAGTTTTTATAATCATAAATAATCTACCCAATTTATGGCTTATAATAGGTCATACTCATTAATATAGTTTCTAAAAAATGGACCGACCATAGTGAGGAATGAAGGTCGAGATAAGACAACATTTACATGTCACTTCGGAACATTTTCTTATAGAAGTATTCCACTTGGAATATATAATTCCTTAGGTAAATTTCACAGGTTCATAGTAAGTTTATTTATAAATCATATTTAAAAATACCTCTAAGTTTTTTCAATGAATTCATTTTTTTATTCCTTCAATCATTTTTTAAAAAATCTCAGTAAAGTATTAAAAACTTACATTTAAATGATCCATATTTTAAATTTTGGAAATTTTCATTTAATGGTGGAGATAAGAATAGTAATTGGGCATGTAATTTCACAAAAAGGAATTGGGGTTGATAAGTAAAAAAATTGAATTGATAAATTCATTGACTTATCCAACTTTTATGAAACATGGTAGATATTTTCTTTGACATGAAACCTTTTACCTGAGGTTTATCAAGGATTTTAGTAATTGTTTCCTTCCCCTTTACAGGTTACCTCTGAAATATGATAAATTTATTTTTTATGATGATGGTCGTCAATATTTTGACAAATTAATTATAAGACCAATCACATCAACAGTTATGAAATCTCCATCATGGAACACCCATTTGAGTTAGTTTATGAGGATTTAAACCATAATGTGGGAGTAGTGATATCATATAAAGTTGAATAAAAATCCAAATTAATTTCATATTCATAAAGGATATTAGATTCTTCTCATATCCACTGCACAACCACTGAAATATATTTTTTAGAATTCATTTATTCTTTTGGAAAATTTAGATCCTATTTATTGGTAATTAATATTAATATTTTTTATAATTATGGAACCATTAGGTATTTGATTAACAAAGATAAGGATAATATGAGGATAATCGTATGGATTCTAATACCTTAAGAGTTCGATCTAGAGTTCAAGGATAAGAAAGGTGTTGATAACTAAGTGTAAAATCACCTAAGTAGGATTCCAAATACTACTGAAGTATAAATTATTTATCATGAACCACTAAATGGATACATTATAGGGGATAATATATACTTGGTTCAAGGATGAGTAGCCTAATATAATTATATGATCAACTATTTAGTAATTTTTTAGGTATCATCTCAATTTAATAACCAACAAGTTTTTAAAATCAAATATGGGACAATATTTTATATTTGGGAAGATCCATACCATTGTAAGATTTTTAATGAAACAATGATAAGAAATTTTTTTCTTGAAAGTGATATACAAGTTTTGATTTAGTTTTATCACACCCTAACTTATAGAGGAAACTTTTGATCTAAAAGGACCACTAAAAAATTATAATCTTGAATACATTAGCCTAATTTTCTTAATGATGCACTTGAATTTTGTGAAATGTGTTAGAAATGTCAATTCACTGGTAACAAATCATAAAGACAATAAAATGTCCCAATACCAATAAGTTTTTATGATATATTTAACTTACAGGGAATAAAAATCATGATAACATTTACCATTTCATTTAGTAACTCTTTCATTATATTAGTGATTTATTATATCTCAAAAATTGGTTGAAACCAAAGACAAAATAATTGATGATGTTATATATTTTTTAGGTTTCGAGTTCCATGATCCATCATCTGTAATTTATAGACTCCCTTTTTCATTAGGATCAGGAAATATTTTATGAGGAAGTGTGTGGCGAACCAGAAGACATCCTCACCCTACCACTAATAAAAAATTGAAAATAAAAATGTTCAATGAGAAAAATTAAAGGAATATTAGATAAAAATATCAAACCAAATAGAAAATATTAGAGAAAAAAGTCATATTACACATTATGGGTTTACATGAAAACTTATGAAACAACCATATGAATGACCTTGTATAGTATAATTTAGGGAAATAGATATCATCCGCTTATAGAGTTGGAGCATAAAGCCTAATAGGCAGTAAGAGATGTAAATATAGAAATAGAGAGAGCTGGAATATGAAAAAAATTGTATCTAATAAATTAAAGGAAATAAAAAGATAATCTTTTATAATCTCAAAATTTTAAAAATAAATAACTAGAGTGTATCATAACAAGATCATTCATAAAAAATACTTTCATATAGGGGACCAAGTGTTTCTATATAACTCAATACTCAAACATATTCTCTGTGAAAATTCTTACATATGAGAAAATACATTTATAGTCACTCTTGTATATCCTTTTATAGAATTTTAGGTTGTGCAAAATAATAAAAAAACCCTATGTACTTTTAATTGGAATAGGCTAAATACTTTATACGGAAATATACTATAATAACATGTGGGGAAGATCAGACTCCTTTAAACTATCTATCAATGACAACCATCATATTATAACTTTCCATAACACTATATTGATTACTATAATTCCAAAAAAAATATTTCCATTGATGAATATATTATAATTTATTGATTATAAAACATAATTTAAATATAGGGAGGGAACCTTTGTAGTTTAGATTTTTTTAAATTTTGTTTTTTATTTTCAATTTTCTGTATATTTTTCCAAATTTTTATGTGCTTATATTTCAATTTTAGTGCTTTTTAAATCCCATTTAGATCAATTTAAACACCCTTGAAACTTTTTAACCCATTCCAATGTTATGAAACATATTTTACCCATCTACCCACCTTATATAAAGGATAAAATAAAATTTTCTTCATTATAACTCATGGTAACTCATCAAGAGACCACAAATTTCCAAATTTGATGGAATGTAATATTTACCAATATTTTAATCAGTAACCTAAGAGGATTTTAAAACAATTTTCAAATACTCTTATAATTTCAATTTTATTGAGATAACCAAGAAATGTTTTGGATAATGAAAAATTTATGGTTAAACTAGTCAAAACCTAAGAGCATTGAGTACCTTATGCTATAAATGAATCATTCATTCTATAAAACAAAAATTCCCTTTAACAATGAACTCTATTTTCTAGAATACCATGATATTTAACACTTTTAGCCTTTATTATCCATGAATTTTCTTACAAGGAAGTCACTTTACAATCCAAAAATCTATATCTACCTTTTTAATTAGTTTATGCATGATCTAGGATGAATTTAAGAATGTGGTGGGAAAAATTTGTGATTGAACAAGTTGTTTTGATATTTTTACTTTAAATGAATCAACAATGTGTGGAATAATTTTTTTGATGTTTTATAAGTAAAATAATGTTGATATATTTTGATGTTATTCATGGAATGATATCACTGATGTGTGATGAAAAAATTCCCCTTTATTTCTCTAAAAATAAAAATATTCTATGAATACAAGATTTATAAAAACTGGATAAAAATATTTTAAGAGATATCAGAGGGAATGGGATTATTGATACTCCTGAATTTTTTATAAGGTTGGGATACCCAAGAAAATAATGATAATATTGAAGGACAGTTGATGTTATATAGGAGCTTAAATATATATAAAAATATTGAATTTTGGTGAGCTAGTGTGGTGATGAGGTATTTATCCTTGGCCTACCAGTGCAGCAGTTGTCACCAACCTAGTGAGAATACCATCATTTATCTTTTATTCAATGGGGAATGGGAAGCTATTGTGTGGATTGGTCCTGGTATTTTTTTGGAGTGTCCGACCAGGAGATATCTAGTAATAATTTTCTGCATACTTGGTTTCACAACTCACAGGTCAATTCTTAGGAGATTAGAGAGAGGACTATGTTCATGGATTCTAGATGCTTGATATTATGGAATTCCTGCAACAAGAGTAATCATGAGGGAAAGTTCAGTTGAAATCTAGTGTTTCTTACCTGGTCTAAATCCTTATCGGTTGAATCAAATCCTTTATTTAATCAATGGGGGACTTCCCCTTACCTCTGCCGGCTCTTGAATGGTATGGTCTCTCTTAGCATGACTCACGGATCGTCACCACAAGTAAAGTGGTTTTGATGGATTCCCACTATTACTAGTCACAAAATGAATATTGTTGGGTCCTGCATCCATGATATCATGATATGGGGAGGGGTTTTCTACAACTAAAATGGATCTATCATGTTTTCATTCAGTGCTTCTTTTTGAACTAGTGATTCTCTCCTTACTGAATCTTTTTCCATGAACAAGGGAATGGATTTGTGCCTCTCTCACAATATCTCTCTAGCAGGGCTAGAAAAAGATTCCTCCATTCTATAGGGGTCAATCAAAAAGGTCATCTAAATCCCTTGGGTTATCACCTATATTGTTCATAGTTGTATAAATATTCCTTCTACTCAAATAGATATTACTCACATGTTGTGAGAGCATAATTTGGTTTCAGACTTTCTGGCCTCCTATGATACTCTTATCAATTCATGTACCACCTTTAACACCATCGGGTCCCTTCCCTAGGAATGTGTTAATATTGTGGTAGTTGATGCTCTTGGGCTCTACTTTTTTAGGCCCCCGTGACTTTTTTAGGATTTTCCCCCTTATCAATAAAATTTCTTAATGTTTGATGGATAAATCTTATTAGATAAAGGACCTGGTAAAATATCAAAATTGTGTAAATATATCCTAATCTAGGATATGTTAGATCATGCATCAACTCAAAAATATAAAATTCCATATTTTTCTTCAAGAGTAAAAAATAATAATAATTGAAACCTACTATAGGAAATAATGAGGAGAGATGATTCTAAAACTATAATGTTGAAGGTATGATATATCTTATGACAACAAAAAGAAGTGGAGTTAAATCAATGGATGAGTTAGATAAGAAGGTTTCCATTATTAATGGAAACAAAAAGGAATTTACTTTTCTTTAACATAGATATAAACCTATTAATATGACTCATAATGTTTTCAATAGAATATATAAACATTTAACCACTAAATAATATTGGAAAGTATTCAAGGTATGAACCAAAACTAGAATCATTAGGTAGATAAGAAGAAATTTACCAAGCCTATGGTGAATCCTATATGAACTTGGAATGATAACAATTTTCATTAAATTCACACTTTAGAGTTTAGTGAAATGATTTTGGGAAGGTAGATATGAATGAGTATGGGATGATGGAAGAAGTGGAAAAGATTTGAATTAAATTAATAAAAAAGTTGTAACTAATAACACTAAAGAGGAATGGAATGATTAATAACATGATGTTAATAAGGAAACTTTCATTGTTTTCTATTTGATATTTTTTTGATAATCTATTTGAAGTTCACATATTCTAGATTCAAAGAATAAAGTGTGGGGGAATTTAAATATATCATAAATTCAAGATATTTATTTAAAATTAAATTAATTTTATTTTCTCATATTTATTTACTCTTTGAGTTATACTTTTTTTGGAATTAAAGTGGAAATTCATTAAATTATTTGAAAATTGATTAAATTTCAATAATTGAGGAGATAATTGATTTAATTTCTTCATTTAGTAAAATAAATTGATTGTTACTAATTGATATTTATCTTGTTATTGTGAAGGATAAGATAATGGAATGTAACATTGGATTCCATTCTTCATATAGTATTTTTTAAATAAACTAGTGATTCTCAAAGGATTATTATGGATTCTTCATCCAAGAAATCTTGAAGAAAAAATGTTGAATGGAGATTAGCATGAGGAGTGGTGCTAAAAATTAGAAAGTACTCATTATGGAGTCTTGGAGGATATCATGAGATAATCCATGAATTTTTTAAGAATATCTGATGATTTTCTATAACCATTATTTAGTTATAATCAAGAAATTTGTTATATATGATTTTCCCATAAGGATCATCGATCCTGGTTGTAAGAATGATTTCATTTAAGCATGGAATGTTTGTAAACATTATTTCACATACGCATGGAAACATATAAGGATGGATGGTATATCCATAAGGATCAAATTTTTTATGTATTCAAGAAGATATCTCTATAATAATTAATTCCATAAGGATGAAAGTCCATATGGATGGAATCTATATAAGGCTGAATTCAGTTATAAGCATCATCTAGCCTTCATAAGCATTATAACTTTACATATTTCATATAAATGAAGGTTTATAAGGATTGTTAGGATTTCATGCTATGGATTTTTTATAACACATCATTTTTCATTTAGTAAACTGTGGTTTTTCTTGTGTATAATTTTGAATAACATGGATTGCAATTATGAGAACATGAAACTTCCTATAAAACTACAGATTTCATGTATATTTGGAAATCATAAGAAATAAGGGAAGATATAAGAATTTAAAAATTAAAAAGGTATCTAAGATTTTACTAAATCCTAATGAATATTTAACTAGAATCTATAAGAAGAACATGAGGTGAAAATAAGAAGATATTTCACACTATGGAGATTTACTTGTATGGTTGATGATGGAATTTTTAAAGATTTTATTTTATTTATTTTTCACTATTGTAATTACTTATCCTTCCCATATCATATTTATTACCCTTTTAATGGATGGGTAAATCTTTGATTGATTAGGGAAGGGAATAAATTTCATATATAATCCTTGATTCTCTAAGTTATAATGAATAAAAGTTCTTTATTTTGTTAAATGATGTTAGTCTATCATAGTAGTTTATAATTTTGAATGTGATTGTGTTTGATTAATTTCTATTTATTTATAATTTATTTGGTTAAATATCAATAATATTACTCCACTCTATGTAGTCTATATACTTAGTGATTTCTGACATGTGTGGAAGGGGCAGTGTACACTCTTGGATTTCTTAAAAATCACAAGAGCCAATTGGGTGTTTCCAATGATAACTAGGATTGAATTATAGCATCACATTAAAACATAGGAATTAGGGATAACTAAGAATAGATATATATTAATTTTAGCCACATAAAATCCATTCTACCAATAGTGATAGTTAATGTGATGGTTAATCCTCTCATCTATTGGTTTATAAGAAGAAAGATCCAATAATTTAATGATTTTAATAACACTGAAACTGGATGACCAACCCGAAACCTAATCAATCTTTCAAAATATTTTTTAATCTATTTTTTTATTTGTTTTTATTCCCTTGTTTTGTAATTAACAATTCAAAACACCCCCTTTTTCAAATTTAAGTTATAACTAATTTTTTAGCACTCCTCTTAGGAGACAACATTATGTTACCATTATACTATATTTAATCTTGGAAAATAATAGATTTCTCACACCCAAAAAAAGATTATTCATACCTTATTGTACTAATATAAACTAATTAAATAAATAATTAATATGTAATAAAGGATATAAGTTATTATGTAAACCAGATTCAGCGTATGATAATTAATACAAAATCTCAAAATCCCATATGTGTTATTCGTGAAAAGAACTTGATCACCCTAAAGAGACAAACCTTACCTAATGAATCCCTGAGATTCAAAATGTTCTGACTAATTTTCAATTATTTAACCTCATTTGGATCTTGTGATAAGGAGGTATATAATTAGGCTTGATAAACGGTACTAATACAATCACAATCTTCTTCGGTGACAACACTAAAAAATTATTTAGAAATATGTACTTAGAGTTATTAACCATAAGAGAAAAAAGAAAATCATTAATATCATCAAATGATCTAAGAACCATCACTACTATCTGAGATGTGGTATTCCTCAACTTACCTAAATCATAGTTGAACCTACTAGCATGACCATTCCACTCCCACATAAAAATATAAGATTCATCTAAAGATGGAAATACGGACACCCGTCTTGGGTAATAGTCAATTTATATTTAATTTTTTTTTTAAAAATCATTTCCACTAATCAAATGGAATCCCCTTATCTCCAAAATAAATAATTTCCAATAATTTATAAATCCACAAAAAATAATGGTATAGGTTTTGGACCTTTTTATGGGAACTTATCTTCATCCCAATGGAGTACTCGCAAACAAAACTCCATACAAAAACTCAAAATTCAAATCCAAATCAGATACAAAAAAAGTATTCTTTTTTAATGAATAAGAATCACCGGTATCAATTAAAAGATTATCCAAGGTATATGTAACTAGCAACATACATTTAACCATCAAATATTCCTTTCTAATATATACTCTATAGATAATAATTGAACATACACTACACATCGACCCTACCCCTAAGTCACTTGAATCTCTTACATTGTATCCCCATTTTTAGATTGTACCTAAGAATCCCTTTCACCCTCATAACCATAACTACCAAATGATATATTGTTAGTGTTTTTTAGTAGTGCACTATCTAATTCATGAGATGCCTATGTGGAATTAGAATCTTAACCACCACCTATCTGAGCTTCCTATTAATATAATTTCAATGGATGTCCTATTTTTTTACAAGAACGACATTATTTTAGATCTTTAGGATATATGGCTTGGTTTACCTATTTTCGATATAATGATATAAATCTAAAGGTTCATTGCCTATAAAATAAGGATAAGAGAAATTATTCCCTAAATAACTTGACAGCTCACTATCTTTGAAATAAATATATATATTTCCTTTTTTTTCTACCACCAAATCCACTAGCACCAAATGAAGTCCCTATTAACTCTTTTATATATTTTTTAACCACGAGAGATATGTTTAAAAATTCTATTAAAATAATAAAAAAATTATTTGAACCCTCAAATGAATCTAAAACTTAATCCCATACACAAAATAATAATCTTAAAAATCTCTACACCTCCCTAGGTCAGAGAAAAATGAGAAAATCCCATAAAATTAGAGGCATAATAAATAATATTCATATTTTCCTATTTCATCTCCATAAAAATATAGAATATATTCAGCACTAAAGTTTTGGGTATAAATTCTCAAATTAGATAACCTAGAAATTATCCCAGGAAAATCACTCAGTCCACTTAACATGGACCAAAACATCCCACCAACATTGCACTAGTCCCTCAAACAAAAAGACTAAAAGATTAACTTTATTCACCTATAGTATATTGATCAAATTGAAGATCATGTACATTCCCTCTAGCCGCTCCACTAATATACTCTAAAAGGCCCAAGGTATATCAAAATGATAGGAGATGTTGTTATTGAAAATTTTAAACTATATAAAACATCATTTCCACCTCATAGGATAGGATTCCTTCCATGTCTAAATTAGTTTAATAAGAATCTCAATAATATTTATCTCCATTAGAGTCTTAGTTTCACCCACTAGAGTAACATTATTAGACAATCCCTCCATATTCTTCACATATGATCGCTCCTACTCCACCTCCATCCCCTGAGGCTCATTGATACACTTATTTGGTGCCATGATTCAATAGAAATCAATACATAACTTAATAATTATCCTCAAAAACCATTTTCAAACATATCATCCATCATCTCTTATGCAAATTCACAATGAAATTAGTTAAATAGAACAAATCAAATTACATGTTCAAATTTACCTCATAGATTTCAGTTAATTAATTCAGTAATAATAACCAATTCAAAAAACATTTATAATCTATTAATAATTCAATCATATAACTAAAATAAAATCTCCAATAAATCATTATCATGTGAACTCACAAATATATCAAGTCCCTATATTAAAAAATGATACATTAATAAAAAAATCACCTTTAGCTAGATTAAGCATAATAACCCAAACTAACATTTATAAAAAAAATGAATATGATAGAACAATTCCAATGAAACTTGTGTTTCTTATATTATTGTGTTATCCATACATACACACATACCATCTATAACAAGTCTCAGCCTCTATTCTTCATTCTACCAAATTTAAAAAATATAAAAACCATATAAATAGCATGGCACTAATACTATTTTTAATAGTCTCAATCACATATGATCATAATATTTTATGCTTTAGGTCCTCTATCTATTACATATTTGTTTTCCTTGGGGGCCTGTGGAAGGGGACTTGTGGTGAGAGAGGTATCTATACTCTCTTAAGTGGAATGATTCATTATCCACCTCCTCCAATGTGAGATGATTATCAATCCATCCCCTAAGGACCTAGTGTCCTTGTTTTCACATATACTAGGTGTTTACTCTATTATATTTATAAACTTCCACCCAAACTTGGTCATGATACCAAGGAAAATAATCACATGATCTCAATTGTACTCACTGGTCACAAGTGGAAAGCAACTAACACCAAGTGTCTATAAGTATCACTTGGAGAGTAATCTAAAGTCTAATGTTTTTTATAAAAAAACACTAAAGTAAAAAAATGATATCAACATGTAATGAAAAAAATAACATCCAAAATAAAGTTAATATAAAAATCAAAAAAATTGATAAATTTATCATAAATCCAAACAAGGAAATAAAATAAAACACAAGTATAGTGTCAGGTATAATTTACCTTAAATAAATAGAAAAATAATTTTTGTAAATCCATAGAACATGAATCTAAAATAATTATAAAAATAACACTAATATGTCTCATGATATCATCTCCTGGTCACTAAGTCATCTTTCCTCTACCTGCAACATCATATATATAATTAATATGCACCTGGGATGTGTACATATAGGGAGTGAGAAATAGATTTTTAGCGAAAACCAACAAAAAAAATATCCCTTGTAGTTCAACATGATTATATATAAGTAGTGTAAAGATATTAAATTATTTAATCATATCATTTATAATATGAAATTTAACATATTTAGTGCTAATATAGTCACTTAATAAACTATTTACCTACTTCAACCGATGTAGGTATAAGATCTTAATATCATCTAGGAAATATAGTATCCAAATACATGGATTATATCAAGGTTATTCTAAATATAAGGCTTATAATATATCCAGAGGATGAAATCAAGGCTTTGAAAAATCTATGGTGTAATCATATCAAGTTATATCATATCTCAAGGATCCTCGAAAGTCAGATAACTTTATAGATTTTCACATCAAAATAGTTATGTTAAAATATCATAAACACAGTATCAATAATCATAAAAAAAATCCATAATTCCTCCTCTATCTATCCCATAAAAATAAATTATTTATTTTTAAATTAATAATAAAAACACTTAAATCCAAAACACACTTTTATTATGTTTATATAAAAAATTTAGTGATCAGAATTCATATTATAATCCCCATTTTAATATCTTAAATATATATTTTCCACTAAATTATCAATAACCTTGCATTATCCAATTTATTTCCTCTTTAAAGATCCCCAAATTTAATTTTTAGCAAGTATAAATGATTTTAAAGTAGAAAAACTTAATTATAAAATCAATAAAACCCCTACTAATTTATTTATCTCATTACCAATAGTTTTACACAATCTATATACATTTTCATGTAAAAATACACGTATTTTTGCATTTAATTCCAAATAAAATACATATAATTTCCATCATATTATTCTCAACAATTCACTCTAATTCAGATAATAGTAATATAAATTTATAAAAAAACAACACTTTTACATTATATAAAAACACCAAAACATATATTTATGGTGTAAAAATTTTATTATTAGTTCTATCAATAATGATCATATTAAATTTAAGATAAATCCACAATTTCTATAATTTAATCAATTTTTTCATAATTAAATTCACATATCCAACCCCGATTCATGTATATAAAAATGTTTAATACGTATAAAATCATTCTCTATTAATTGAAATTAATTCTCAAAATACTATGTTTACACAATATCATTAATCACAATAGAATGTCATAATTAATATATAAAAACCCATTTAAATTCCAAGAAATGAGAGAGGTAATATACCCCTTTGATCAATAAACAAATTTCACCATGAATAATGAATTAACTACTCCTCAAGAATAAGGAATCTATAATTCCTTTTAAATAAAAGGATAAAAAGGAATATAATGTTTAAGAAAAAAACCATGATAACATTTCAAAAATTTATAGGCTTTCAAAGATCTTATTGTTATGATTATAACATTTTAAAAGAACCAAAATTCCTATAAAATCAGTAATGAAATCCACAAAATAGGATATATTGAGAGGGGGAGAGATTAGAGAGAAGAAAATATATAATTATTTCTCAAAGGGATAAAAAAATATTTAAATCATCAAATCCCTTGAACACAAAATTAGAAAACTTCCCTTGTTAAATAAATATTTGAAAAAGGCATATGACTTCCAATAGACCCCCAAAAAACTTTTTATAACAAAATAAGGTCCTAGTGTGTATCATTTTCCTCCTAGTGGTAGAATTATGGGTTACTTACTTGACCACCATACTCTCAATGTAATCCACTAGAGTTATTATGGTATAATGTAATGAACACCTTGTTTACTCAGCCATTTATCCCGTCCAAAATTCCTCAAATTACAAAACCTTCCCAAAATTCAATTCAATAATATAAAATTAAATCTTAAACACAAAAAAATAAAATACATATCTTACTTTAAATATTGTATTTTTACATAAATAATAATTATCCTTTACTATTGAGTTCACAACTCAAAAAAAATCATAATATTTGTTTAATGTATCTAAATTTCATATCATTATAAGAATGTAACTCCATATATGTATGGTTAATAATTTATAAGAATAATATTAATAAATTTGAACTAAATAATAAATTCATTCATAATATAGAAATCTTATATCAATGAATAATAACATGTAAGTAATGGATAAATAAAAAAACATAAAATATTTTGACATGATATGTATATTTATGAACATTTCATAAATTATTTAATTATAAAAAATTAACTCATACATGATTTTTGGACTATTGGTGCTCGCTAAATGAGCATTTCAAATTTTCGGATCAAAGGAATACCCAAAGCATAGATATGTTTTTCTCTCCAAAAGGAAGGGATGAGAAGTATGGAAACATGAAGATCAGGAAGTTGGATCATGTGAATTGTGTAACCCTCAAGATGACATATGATCTGATGACCTAATTAATTTCATGATACTAGAACATTCACTCCACATGAATAAACTTTTCAAAGTCTTTCTAATCATAAAAAAACTCATTGAAAATCCCTCCTACTCTTTTAAAGGTTTCCAAAAAAGTGCCAGTGGTTATTCGAATGATTCTAGATGAGTTATTCTTATTAGGAATAATGTATACCAATAGATGTGTGAAAATCAACCAAATAATCTTATTAAATAAAAGATGAAAAAATATTGAAGCATCATGTGAATGGAGTTGTGTTTATTTTCATGCAAAGTGCTCATACGAATCATGTGATTAAACCAACAGTCACGAGATCCCTAAAATCATGATATTTATGTCGCATGAAATCATTTGGGTATGTAACCATTATCATGTGAAGGCCCTCAGAAACATTCATTCAATCATGTGACATCCCTTCAGATCCATAGATAAGTGGGGTGATTTTCTGTGACAACGTTTTCACACTATCAAAGGTTCTAGCAATGATCATGCGATGCACCATAGATAAGTAGAGTGATCATCCATGAACATGCTGGTATACCATCTCAAGATCATGTATTGATCATGCAATGGCCTAATGGACACCCAAAGGGATAGTACTATAAAATAGAAGATAAAATTTTGAAAATTTGTAACCCTTATGCGAAGGCGAGTTACATTGTTTTTCATGCAAAGGCCCTCCAATGAGCGAGCTTGATCTCACGAAGGACCCCAGAAAAGTCTCCCTTGATCATGTAAAATCATCTTTGATGGGTGTCCTAATCTTTTGAAGGCTCCCAAACATGTAATCCAAATCATGTGAAGTCTCTTTGACATGTCAAAATGAATATGAAAAATCACTTGGACAAGTCATGGGTCCACTAAATTTATCGATGGAGTGTTCTCACGGTTACTTTTTATCATGAGACAGCATGGATTACTCATGGTAAGTTCATGAAATGTTCATAATGTGATCCCCCTTCACTAAATCAATACCATATATGTGATATAAACACCATTAAATGTGGTGTAGATCAAAGGTGGTGATACCTATTAATTACTCCATCTCAACACAAAAAAGAGGCAATACACACATGTGTGACATACAGGAGAGTGAATAAGTGAGAGAAGACCTCTCAGAATTGAAATCCATGAAATCAAAAAGGTATTACACTAGTTAAACCCAGGGAATTAATTAATGGTTATATGAAATGTAAATATTCTTCACATGATCACCCTATTGATCATCCTAAGGAATTTTGGTGCGTCGAACAGATTATGATAAGGATTTTCTGCATATTGAATTGGTCACATGAGGTCTAAATAGTATAATTCCTAATAAACATTGAGTAATTTATGAAATAAAGTCTTAAAATAATAGAATCCTTATGTGAATATTGAGACACTAATTTTTATGAAAATGCATCATGGGATTTTCATGACCTATCTTACTCATGTGAAAGCACCCGAACATGTCAACCATGTTTTGTGAGGTCCTATGAATATATCATCCAAGTCATGAAAAGTTCTACAAACATGTCATCCACGTCATGTGAGATCCTCCAGAAATATCATCCAAGTCATGTGAATTTCTCCATATATATAAGCTAGATCATGTGGTAGCCCTCTTATGTGTTATCCCTAATCACACGAAAGCCTTGGACAAGTCTGTGTTGATCATGAGGCACCCCTAAGACATATTATCCTTGATCACACAACACCCTTGGATATTTCTATATCGATAACATAGATACCACTAGAAAATTTAGTTTAATCACATAACATCCCTCTAACATGTCGTCTTCATTCATGTGAAGCTCCTTGGATATGTCATCCTTGTCATGCAGAGGCCCCTGGGAAAGTCAACTAGATCATGTGGTGGACCCCTCAGACATGTACACTAGACATCCTAAAACATGTCAAGAAGACAACCAGGACATGTCTAGTAGATATCCCTAACATGTTAGGCATGTCAGGAAGACATCCCAATACATGATAACCTTTTCCAGTGGACACACCTGGACATATAGCTTATTGAACTATTAGGACTCGGATTCCTATCTAAAAAGGATACATCGGATTCCATCCTAAGTCATAAGATCTAATTGGTAATATACCTCAATGTAAGTCCCTCCATATTTTAGACACTATAACCCATGGAACCCAAACCATCCTATGTGTTTATTATTCATCCCCATCCATAATCAGATTGAGAATCCAGTTAAACTATGAGAACATTGATTTCTACTATAATAAGGATATGTTGGATGTCATAAAAAGGTGCTATATTTATATAAAATAACCAATTAGGGCCTCAATAGTGCATAAGTACCATGTCCATTTGCAGTGAGTCCGGTCACTTATTATCCCACGTTTCTCACACTGATCATGACTTACTTGGCCTTAGGGATTTTGAACGATCATGTCACTCATATCATAAATTTACCTCAGCTAGGGAAAACTCAGTGTGTAAGCCCAATTTAGTAACATGATATGATTTCCCCATAATGGGTCATCCACTTCATTGTATGTCTTAAAATCATTCCCATATTGGTAAACCCTAGGGAAATAACCCTTATGTGAATTATTCTTCAATCACCACCCATTAGTGGGTTGAGAGGATATTGAACTGTAATGAATCTGATTTCTTCTATAAGTAGGATATGTAGGATGCCTTTATGAGGATTGATCTCCATAACAGGTTCCTAAGTGCACTCATATGTCATTTCCCCATAATGTTAAACTACACAGATTGAATTAAATAAACTATATGGGTTTTGATTCCTACTATACATAGGATACAAGGATGAAGGTTCAATCCAATCCTCAAACCAACAACTGCTTTCCTAGATGACAATAAACTCTAGATTTCCTTATTATATGTCTTCAAAATATAAGCAGATACCCATTTATAAGAAACAAAGGGAAACATATGGAGAACCTCAAATGAATATAGATGATATCATCAATATATCCCCTTTACACATAGAAGGATTCACCACCTGGTAATTTTATAAGGGTAACCAATCTCATGTTAATATTTGGAATAGATTCCTGAACATATCTTAAATATATAAGGGAGTCCTGGAATATGTGATATTTCCCCCAAAAAGGGTGCGATGAGAATGACCTTCTATCCTCTCGACTAATGTGATCTCATAAGTGTCATTGGGATTGAAACCCAAAATGACTGCATACATTTGGAGGGTAGTTTCATACCTTTTCATGGATGTGGTTGTTTTTTGCAATTTTTATAAGATATGAAAATGGTGAACCCGATGTGAATGATTGTACAAATATACATGAACCTCCCATAATCAATCATCAACCACAATACTCAAACAGGAAACACAAATGGTAAATCTAGTGTGAAATATTTTAATAATAGAATAATTGAATCATTATAGGCATTGGGCATTATGTTTCCAAAACCTGGGGCACTACATATTTTTAAGGAAAAAAATGGTGAGCCCAACGTGAATCTATTAACTAATAAAAATGATTGGCTGACCATTCATCGGGCCATTTTGATTTTTTGTATCCTATGAAAATGAAAATGATACACCCGACATGATATCCTTTAATAATAAAATGTAATTGGGGTCCCCATGAAAAAAGTCCATTCTCACCGTGAAAATTCTAGGAAAGAAAAATGGTAGAATGAGGAAAAAAAGGCAAATTTTGATACATGTGAAAAGATGATTGATAATGTTTCATACTTGAGATGATGTACTGAATAATTACCTTGTTCCTTGTTATCTTTGTGACTTTAGAAACTACTATCATAGACATCTTGAACCGATATCATGTCTTTATCAATAGAATGTTCTAGAACGTTAGCTATAATAGTAACCTCTGTGAGATTCAAAACAACCTCACCACTTAACACCTATATATTTTGGTTTAAAACATGATATTGTATGAATACCATTTACATGGTATGATCCCAAACCTCAAGGATGCATGTAGAGGTCCCCAAACCCTAAATTCAACAAGATTTTCGTGTTTAGGGAAAGATAAAATAAAACTAGTGGAACCTATCACCACAATCAATCAATTCATAATCTAATCCCAAAACCATGGAAATCATCACCTTCCATATATTAGGAAGGTGTATCAATGAGTTTACTATAGAACCATCCCTATTCAAAAGCTTCCTAGGATGGATCTTATCAGCATCCATAACAAGCTACATCCAGCCAGTGCCCCTTAGTTTCTTGGTGAGGGTAGCACCTAAAAAATTTCCACCCTAAACACTTAGGTAAGAGTAACAAGGAGGTCTCATAAAGAATGGGAATCTATGGATTAAATATAGTTTGATCATATCCCTTCTTCCACTGATGAAGCCTATTGGCATATTCTGGTGGTATCCAGTGAGAAGACTCATATCCCTTCTCCCTTGTATCAAGTATGCATGCATATTCCTAAAGAAAGTATGGAGGAGGCATATATCCATCCCCCCCCCCCCCCCCGCATATAAATCCCATCAGTATATTCATAGTTAATAGGGAGGATAAGAGTTATCATATATCCATACTTTAATCGAATACATTTTTAGTATATCTTGGAGACTGAGAATGTGCAGGCCTATATTCCTACACACACTTTTCTAAAGTTTCACAGCATTCTGAAAATACTAGAAGAACTCCTCCAGTATATTTTGACACTTGTAGAAATATAGAGATAGGAACATATTTCTATCCTGGAATCCTGAGTAGCATAACACCAGGATCTATAAAAATAGGTGGCTACTCTAGAGAAAGAACACATTCTTGTTCTCGCCTATGAGGATTATGATAATGTTTTGGTAAAGGATGATACATGGGGCCAGACTCATATACTCATTCTAATCGTGGCTCACTAACTCATTTTATCACATCCCTCGAGATAGGCACACATTCCTATCAAAAAAATTTTTTGGCATACATCAAAGGCACTAGATCACACTCATATCCTTGTTCCAACTAGGGTTCACCAAGTTAGATTGGAACATGCCTCTGGATATACACATATTCATATCAAAAAATAAAAGTGGCATACTCTAAAGTCATAGGACCAGATAATATCCTCACTCTATACAAGTCTCATCTGTACAATATGAAAATGACCTCATAGTAGGTTCATATCCCTTCCAATGAAGCTACTCAGTATATTCTAGAATCTCATGGAAGTGAGACTAATATCACTAATTCTGATAATGAATGACTTCACAAGAATAATTAAGAGTCTATATAAGAGAAGTCTCATATCCATTATTCAATTCCAGAGGTTCTTCTACATATTATAATAGATATTCATATTAGAACTAGATTCATACCCCTGATTCAACCATGATTGACTGACATATTCTAGAATCCATCGATTGGAAGACTCATATTTCTACAGATAATACAGAATATCACTGGTATACTCTATCATCTTCTAAGTAGTGGGATCATATCCCCATAGAATCAGACAGTTATCAACATATTCCAACAGCTATCATGTAGGATTCTCATATCTTTGATCAACCCCAAAAGGTATGTTGGCATATTCCGATCATGGTGTAAAATGAGTCTCATATCCCTGATCTACCTAATTCCAGTTTCCTTGAGGTTGTTCGAAGCATATCCAAAACACATCAAGGGTCCTTCAACTCTTCAACCAAATTAAAAGGTGTTCATTACCATAATATTCTTCCTCATGGTATTGTGGATATGGATTGTGGGAAATCTTCTCCTAGCATCCTTCATGGTTAACCTCCCCAAGGTCATATCTCTATTAGACAAGTAAATATTCCCCTTTACCAAACACTTTCATATAGATAGGTTCTCAAAACTCAAACACCTTTGTATATAGAGGTTCTTGAAACACTGAGGTTAACCATATATAGTTCTCTTTTAACTATCATCATCAATTCATCATGGCTAATTGGTAACCTAGAGAAACAACCACTATGGTCTGACCATGTGGAGGCATATAAATCTGATGAATAAGAGTCTGGCATGGATATATAGATAGAGTTAGCCGGAGAAAACCACTCAACCATGTTTTTTCTCATCACCACTTCTAACTATGAGATCCCAGATAATCTAGAGAAGTATCGCATGCCTTACCTAATCTAAAAAATGTGGGTAAATCATCATCTGTTGGATTCTAGACATCTCCCCTATCTAGGATATGAAATTCACCAGCATACCTTACACATGCCCTATTTTAAAATGGATCCATCTTCTATCTTTATGGCCTAGGACCCAAGACTAGAAAATCACTATGAAAATATCTAGCATTCTATCCTCTATTTCACCATACCTCTTTGGAAACTAATTATTGAGGCCTTGTAATATATCTATATTAAAGTATGGAAAAATTATAAAGCATTGAAATTCATCACATATCTATAACTAAAAAACTCCCCAGATATAGAGTCCTATAATTTCATGGTCGTAGTAGAAATCAAGGGACTAGGTAATTCACAGGCCAATTGATCAATAAAAAAAGACTCCCCCACTTTTAAGCTACACAGATGTTGTGAATAGAGGGAGAGGACTTCCAACAAACCTTTAAACTATGCCCCCTGAAAAAATGGTAATGCATTTCAGACATGGAATCCAACATTTTGGACATCTTGATAATTCCCATGGAAAATGAATTTCATCATATCCATCTATTTCACCTGTCTCATACATGACCATAATTGCACCAGATCAAATGTATTGTAATAGTAGAGTCTAGAAGTAAACCCAAGACACAATACTAGGGTTATTTTTACCACTATCTCCACCCCTCAGGTCATCAAACCCTAATAGGATCTTGGAAATATCGATTGTATTTGTAGACCAAACTCATCCTACAAGTTTGGGAGTGTTTTTTTCTAAATTATCATCATCATCTTCATCAAACCCCAAGATGTTCCTTGAGAAATCAGCAGTGGCTCCAGATCAACCCCATCCCATAGGGTTGGGGGAGTTTATATCTCAATTTATGTATCAGGATCCATCAAATCCTCAACTGAAATCAAAAAATAATCCGCAATAGGATTAGAAAGTGCCAATAACAGCCTCAAACCTTCCACATATCATAAGACTAGGGGTATGCTCATCATTATAATCACCCTAAATAGAATCATTATTCTCCAATTTGGGAGGTAAATATTGATGTATGGTATCTTACATGTTCCTCCCACTGTGAGAGATACCTTTTTAATTTGGGTCCCATTCGGAAAATATGACCGAAAACTACCTTAAGGTCACAATTCATAGGTCAAGGCAAGAGAAATGTATGGAATATGAAATCAAACTCAATAAGGTTCAAAAGAAAAAATAACTTAATATGGATAGAGGTCATAGAAATTACCCTGATTAAACCCTCAAAAGAGGATTAAGCGATGTAGAATCACCAAATTCTGTTTAGAGTAATAGGATAACTACCATTTCCTGATACACTTCAATGAATTTTGTCAGTATAAACACAATAAATGATGGTAACCAACAAGAAAACATATAGGGATGAAATGTAGAAACATAAATCAAGAGTAAGGTGATTTGGATGCACCAACTAAGGTTGTATGTATATGGATTCAGAGAAGGTGTCAAAACCTGGAACCTAAAAATGATGAATTTCCATCTCTATGGTAGAACAATGCTAAGGATAAATGTAAAGGTATATCTAGATATCATTAACCACATAGAGGAGATTAAATTCTCTCTGTAGAGGAATGTAGAGCCCAATATTAGAATTAGAAAAAAAATCTCAAGCATCTTAATAAGGAACTACTCTGGAGAAACATTCTTGTTGGATATCATCTTCAGACAGAGATGAATATACCTCCTCCCAAATATTAGGTTAGATATAATATACCTTCAAAAATGGAATCTAAGAATCAATCCAACTTTGGATCTATGAAACTAGTATACATAAGTGAGGAAGTCGAAGATGATTGCATTACGGTGGAATCCTCCCCCTGTTGATATTATCATTAATTCCTTGCACAGATCAAGAATTGATGTGAAATGAAAATGGTTCCACATTATCAAGGCTTTCCTTATCTTTGTAAACATGAGGTGGTCCAAATTTTGGTACCTCCAAAACAACTTAACTCCATTTAATATCTAGTTTTTGAATGGAAGCCATATAATGGAGGCACACACCTATGAAGCCTGAGAAGGATACATATAAAAAATTGGTGGAGTAAAATTTTCCCCCATCCAATTTGGGAAATCTAATCTACTAAAAATTTGATGGTGTGGGAGATCTGGAACAAAATCCCATGCACTTGGTGTCCCAATTTATCCTAATGATGGGCCCTCAAGATCATCAGGTGGCAACCAAGATAAGATGTTTTGTACAAACTATAGTGGAAGAAACATTTATTTGGTATAGTAACCTTCTAGTAGGATCTTTCATGGGATGGTATGAACTTTATCATCAATTATTTTATAATTTTATCTCCAAGATAAATAAAACAAAAAAAATTAATCATTAAAAAATTGAAAAAAATATAAAAATGATATGGTTTCTAACTTCATCACTAGATAGAAATGTATAACCTATTCACTTAGTAACACTCTCATATAGGATCAATTATTAGAACTCTGTGTTGAACATGTTTAAGATGAGCTATAAAAACCTTTGATCCTGATGAAGTATCTAGGAGGATTTAATGAGTTTCCAAAAATGGAATAACACCAAGAAGATTCCATTCATTAGACCCAATCTAAATCTCAACCCATGCCCTTAGAATGGGAAAAATTCTTGGTAAGGTAGAGACTGCTATTGTTACCCTAAAACTAGTAGCAGTGCATATTTAAGTACCCAGTCAGGCCGTGAATTGTCTAGTACCTCCCATCATCCAACTACATAATCAAAATCACCCTCATCAAGAACCATAAATAGATTAGGGTCTCCCATGATTTGATCAATGGATGAATAAATCTTAATCCTTCCAAAATGAGTAGGACCCCCATTATTTATTTTCACCCATGGAAAAAAACTTACTCAAGATACCATAGCCTAGGAAAACGAAATGAGGCCAACCTCACTAATCATCCTAACTATTACCCTTATTATAGGAGGTTAGGACACATTATACAAGACTAAGTTGTATTCAAATATGTATTCCAAATCATGGTAGATTCTAGACAGGTGGTACGGGAGAATTCCCTGACAAAGGTGACTTGTGTAACCATCGATCGACCAGAAGAATAGGGTGACTGGAAAGAATTCTTGTTTGGTGTGGATAGAATTTCAATAACTGGATGACATAAAAGACAGTTAACTAAACTCATTCCACAAAAAAACATAACTTTGAAAACCAATAATGATCATATCACCTTGGAAGGCAACATTGAATACACCTCCCAGTGGTAGAAGTAATCTCTATATATAGGAAAATGAACAATAGAAAAAGTCACATCCAACTCCCATACAAGTTATAGCTCTTGAATATTTCTTTCCTTTAACATATAAATAATGGAAAACAAACCAAAAAAATGGAACCCTCATCAGATGAAGAGCTCAATTTTTGTTCTGTTAACATATTTTACTTAATATATCTCTTCTTTGATGATGAACACACCTCTGAGTAAAATTTATCCATACCTGATTAGGGAGATGGAGGCCGAGGATGTAGAAGTCGATGATATATGGGATGGAGTGGGAATGGTCAAACCAAATATTTTGGTCAAATCCCTGTGGAATCAATATATGCAGCTATGACCCATGGGTGAGCACTTCAGAAATCCCAATAGAATCATGGAGATCTCCTAGATCCCTCTAGTGGTCATTCAAGCCCATTAATTTTACACGGTCGAATGATGGGGGTGTGATTTTCTAATCCTCCCAAAAAAGGAGAATACCAGTGAAACTTGTACCACTTACAACACCTTCTTTGACCTTTACTCATGTACTATTATTATCTACCTTAAACACCACAACTCTTGATCCACATAATAAGTAGCAACCCCACCTTGGGAAATTCATACCTATGGAAAAACATTATGACATTATGAAACAGCTAGCAGTTGTCCCATAGAAACTATCAATCCTATATTCTCTCTATATTTCATGAGAACTCATAGGGTCACTCATTGAGGACTTATATATCCCATAGGAGTTAGAGTTAAAATTTGTTGCATTTAAGATTAACCGAGAGAATGCTATTCTAATATAATTTCATGTCACCATGGTGTTCACATAAAAGGATCAAGAAGAATTTATCCAGAGAAATATCATACCCCTATATGTTTCAGTCAAACTTGATAATGTTGATATCTAAAGGGATCTTGTTTACAAGGGTTCTGGGATCAGACTCATCCCGATTCGTACCCTCCAAAATTTGGGATGTAGTGGGGGCGTATTATCTTCGACAAAGATAACAATTCAAGGATATAATAAGCGTGAGAAAATTCTTCTTCAGATGATCAACCTCAAGTCTTAGTTTAGGTGTCTCACATCTAATGTTGAGTTCATGTTCATCTAGCAAGACACAATATATAATGTCCTTCTTGGAATACCTTACCTTCATAGACATGTGGTGGAAACTTCAACATTTAATTAGTGATTGAAATGCCCCATCAATGGGAAAGTGGGAATATTGAATGGTGATAGTTCCCTCTTCAATTATTGTGAATCAATATATGTAGAGTTATTTTTCTATAATAAGGACGGAAAATAACCAATGGTGAATGATGATATGCAATTTTCAGCCCCCAATGGCTTGGGGACCACCCCTGTGAATCCCTAGAGTATGCTTGATAGTGATTATTTGATACCCAAAGACATGATTTTGGCATTATATTTAATCCCATCAAGTTATCATAAACCATAAATTTCACTGAATAATGTCCATGTGATATCAGCCATGCTAGCTAAAGGGGATTTGTCAAATGGGGATTAGGATAATTATTTATCGGTATCCGATAATTCACTCACGCCATCAAAAACATTAATGATGCCCCCGAGGAATTTTATGAAACTATGGATGCCCATAATTCTCCTTCCCCTAATGGAAGCATAAAAGAGAAAAAGCACCACCATAATCTATGTGTAATGACTTTGGTAGTCTAGAAAGATAATGTCTCTTCCCATGAACTATCTTACCTCGACAGTGATAAATATTCCCTCATATTACACATAATTTCTAAAAATGCCTTCATAAACCCATATATGGAATAAGAAGAAGAGTATGACATTAGTAATTCCTCTCTTTCATTTGAGGAAGGTATATCCACCACCATCAAATAACTCAAATAGGTGAATCTGGGAATAGAAGAATACCTTCAGCCTATGATGATTATTTTTTTCATTACTCTTGAAGAGATGGAGATGTATATTTCATATCTAAATAAAAATCAATATTTTTTCTCTTGTAATTATACAAAAAATCCCTGGTTTAACCCTAATGTGGTTGTTTATCACCAAGGATTGCCCAATAACCATCGAGGCTTTAATCAGGATGCTAGGAGGATACACCCCTCTCATGCTACTAATTTAGAATTGGAATTTGAAAAATTGATCAAATACAACATTTTTCTACGAAGTTCAGTACCCAAAATGGATCACCAACATCATCCTCATCAAGAAAAATAATGGGCATATTAGGGTCTACATCTATTTCTAAAACCTTAAAAGAAAATTCTCGAAGGAAGAATTCCCATTTCGATTGACAGAACTTTGGATTAATGAAACTATTGGATTCTAAGACCTTTACTTCATGAATGGGTATTCAGGGTATAATCAGATAAAGATAAACCTTTAAGAAAATGAATCCAGTACCTTCATAGAAACTTAGGGGATCTTTTCCTATCATTTGATTCCCTTTGAATTAAATGACATTGGCACTACTTAAAAACAAGCCATGAAATCACTTGGATTTATGGTACACCACCATGGCGTATAGGTATATCTATAAAATACTAGAGAAATCCTAGAAATTTCACCCTCTCAAAATCTTAAAAATTGAGGGGGTATAAGGGAACCACACTTACATTCAGCATTTTATAGCTAAACTCGAAGGAAAATCTCTCTCATTTACCATGTTAATGAATAAGGAGGTCTCATAATGATGGGACGAGGACTGCCAAGTAGCCTTTGAGAATATCAAGCAGTACATGATGCACCAGTATTAATGTCAGTGGTATAATTAAATACACTTATCTTATGTGTGGTCTCTATAGAATGGTCACTTGGTGCTCTCCACACAAATAAAATTGATACAAGGAATGAAAACAACATCTACTACCATAGTCAAATGATGCTAGGTACTGAGACTCAATGTTCTAATATTGAGAAGAACTATATAAGACTCATCTTTGTAGTGAAAGATAAGAGACATTACTTACAACATCATGAATTCCACATTGTCTCTTGTATTGAATCACTCAAATACATCCTTGGTTTCCTATGCTAAATGGGAATTTTCCCCAATGGGAATTTATTTTGGAATAATATAAAATCTAGTTCATGTCATAGAAGGTTGTTAAAGGTAAGTCCATGGATAATTTTTTTTAGAACATCCCACTCTAGAAAGAACACCAGTGGACACTAAAATTTTAGAAGAAATGTTTTTTTAGGCCCATGACACTTCACTAATGTGGGATATGTATTTTTATGGTGCCTTCTGAAGTTATATTGGCAACAAGATGGAAAACCTAAAGCTCAATAAGTTTGGTCTTGGGATTTTACTTTTTTCCATGGACAAAGAAATATTTCCCTAATCCTTTTCATTATTTGAAGGCTGCACTAATAACGAGACATAATATCAAGCCATTTTCATTGGCTTGGAACTAACCCTATAACAATAGATAGCCTACCTGAACATCAAAATGTATTTAGAGATAGTGATAAAAAATCAATGGTGAGTATTCCATCAAGAACGAAGAATTTCCCCTCTAATCAATTACATCAAATTATTAATGGCATAATTACCTTTTGAACTAGAATCTCATTATGTCCTTCCATCAAAAAATATTTATTCCAATGGACAAGAAAATGAAGATACAGTCATGAACGACCCCAATTAGGATGAAGTGGTTTTATACATCACACACAAAAAGATGGTATCCTCAATCAAAAATTATGAAATGGGTGAAATCAATCAATTCAACACTACCTTTGGTCTTAATAAACAAAAATAAACCCCTAAATGGATGGATCTTAGAGTCAATTATATCCAAAATTGAACCCTCCCATTAGATCAATACAAATGGGATAAAACTTGACTTAGAGCATCGTAATTTACCCTTTGTGATGGAAAAAATGAGAAAAGGGTACTTCAAAATGAGGCTTTGATATAATACTCCTCGGATTCATAACATAAGTAGATGTTCCCACTATCATAGAATAAGTCTATATAGGTTCCTACAGAGTTTATTAGTCTAGGACCATACTCTCCCACCAAATTAGGACGTTTGGTTACTACTGGAAAACAATGATACAAGATTATGTGGAATTCTCCAAGAAATGTCAGGCATTCAAAATTCATTCCAAATTTATCCATCAACCCCAAATGTTTCTATATATAGAAAAATATTCTTGGATATTTTCCATATAGGGAATGGACATTATAGGGCCATATCCCCCATCCAAAAATGATAAGTTTAAGTACATCCTTTTGCTTCTTACTTATTTTCCAAATTGGATGAGTAAATACCCCTCAAGGAGGTGAGGATAAAGAATATCATTAACTTCCAAAAGTTCAATATCATCCCCAGATTTTGTGTCCCTCACAAGATATTTTCATACAACGGCACCTTTTTTGTTCTACCAAATTGAATAAATTTTATCAGGAGTGAAACATTGAATCCAACCATTCATCCCTCTATCATATAGTGGAAAATGGAAAAATATAATCATTAAATAAGAATCTATCAAATATACTCTAGAAAATGGTAGACAAGGACAATAATTCATGGATGGAAAAGATCTTTCATGCTTTATGGGCCTACCGTACCACCGTGTGGAAAACCACCCAAGAGACCCCATATTTGTTAGTTTATGGAACTAAGGAAATGTTTCCCATTGAATAATAGTTACCATTCCTCTATATAGATATTTGTAGACAACTCTCAGATAATTAACAATCATAAAAATAGTTGGATGAGTTGGAATGAATCGATGAGAAAAGGTTGTGTACACTTCACAACCTCAATGTTCATCAAAATATGATAACATGAACCTTTAATAAAAAGGTTTGCCTTTTATTATTCATTCAAGGAGAACTGGTATTGGCTCTCAGAACCCCAATGATACTAGTAAGGTAACCTCCAAAGTTATAAACCAAATGGGAAGGAATATATGTCATTCATAAGGTCTATTACAATAAAGATTACTCATTTTCCACAATGGATGGGGAACACGTTACACCCCCCACAAATTAAATGTTCTTAAAGAACTTTTATTCATAGATACCATCAAACATATTTTGTTCTTTTAGTATGATATTAAACTGCATGTAAGAACTCCCAATAGCGAGACTCTAAATTGCATGATGTTTTAGGTCTTGGTAGTAAGACTTAAAATTTCATATCATCCCAAGTCCTAGCAGTAATAATTTAAACTACATAGCATCTTTCTTCATTACCACATGAAATTAAACTGAATATAATCCTAAGTCCAAAACCAAGAATTTAAATTACACATCATCTTTCATACTAACCACATGCCTTAAACTTCACATATGTTGACCACACCGCATGATGTTAAACTTCATGGAATATGTTCTTACCGAATTATGTTAAACTACATAGATAACATTACTTCACATAAATTTCACTACACAAGAGCTAGATTTTTGTGGTAGTAAAATGTAGTAACCCCATCCTTGTGTATTATCCAGATCCACATAGGGGATATTTTTTTAATAACTATTTGGGGATTGATTCCTACAATCATAGGATATGTAGTGATCCCTGAATCTAAAATATTGGATCCAACCATAATATCAAAGGAAAAAATGCCCCATTTGTGTATTGATCAGAACTACATTGACAGTTTTTCATTAAAGAATTATCTGTATCTTGATTCCTACCAACACAGGATATATAGTGATTCTCAGATCTCCAATCCTAGGTACAATCATAATATCAATGGAAAAAATCCCACCTATGCATATGGGTCTGACCCACGTGGAAATCTTTCCATTCAAGAACTACATGTATCTTGATTCCTACTATAAAGGTATATATAGAGACAATTAGATCTCTAATATTGGGTCTTGCTACAATATCAATGGAAAAAATGCACCCTCTACAAATGGGTTAGAACTACTTGGAATTTTTTTTCATTCAAGAACTACGTGTGGCTTGATTCCTACTATCACATGACATATAGTGACACCATGATCTCCAATCCTAGATCCGATAATAATATCAATGAAAACAATTCAACCATTTACTATAGGTCAGACATGAATAAAGATTTTTTCTATTCAATAACTATGCGTGGATTGATTCTTGTCATCATAGGATACATAGTGACACCCAAATCTCAAATCCTATGTATAGACGCAATATAAATAGAAAAAATGCCCCCTATACTTATGGGTTAGACTTAAATTGATATATTTCTATTTAAGAACTACTTTTTTCTAGATTATTGATATCATAGGATATATAATGATGCTTAGATCTCAAGTCCTAGGTCCAACCGCAACATAAACGGAAATATATTCCCCCCTCTGTGTAAGTGTCAGACCTTTATATAGTGTTTTATGTCTAATAACTATGTGTGTATTGATTTTTATTACCATAGTATATGTAATGACACTTAGATCTCCCATACTAGATATAGCCTCAACATATAGAATGATAAAAAGGCACCCCCTACATATGGGTTGGACCTATGTTGGGAACTATCTGGGAACTATGTGAATATTGATTCCTGCCATCACAGAATGTATAGTGGCATAAGGATCCTCCATTTTAGGGTCACCCATAGGTTCCATCACCCCTAATCATGTTCCTCTGTGAGATTCAGATCTTTGTGGATAATTTGAACCATAATAAATTTTTAACACCCCCGCATATTCCCCACTATGTACTCTTGTGTGGGTTAATAAATTTCCTAGTTATCCCTTGTTTCTCATGATGATAATAGCTTATGTGATATTGGGGAACCTGACATGCCTATATGGCTGGTGCAAATGATAAGTGTCTTGGATAGGTAACCATATCCTAGTTACATGAGTTTTAACTACATGAACATGTACTAGTATCATAATGATAAACTATATTATAATGTCCTAGTTTTATGGCATTAAACTATGTGACACATGGTCCATCCTATAGACCTAAAATTACTCAGATCGAGCCATCTTTTCCATGAATCTATTCTAGGGATGAATTTTTTTCACTATCATACCAAAATGAAATGTGGAAATTCCTTATCTATATATATTAGAAATATCTATTTAAAGGAAACGTTATCCAACCTTGATGTAGAGACTCACTAAGGGAATAAATTAGAATGTCTCTCTTCCCTAAATACAATTTAGATCTCTGTAGAGAGATATCCTTAAAGGATATGGTTATGGAATGATTCATTACCTTAAAATGGGAATAGTAAAACCCATTGAATCCAAGCCATAAAATTTACAAATACCACTTTTTAAAGATTTCTAGTTCATACAGACTTCCTATACCTATGTACGAGTCATATCTATGTATGTATTTCTTGTGAATGACATAATTTTGTGCAAGAAGGGCTCTAGAATTTGGATATCCATAAATAATCATGTCCATGGATAAAAGGTGTTTCCTACATCTAAATTCCCCCGAACAGTGAAAAGTGTCCCCAAGGATTAATTCAAATTTTCATGTCAGATCTTATATCCTTAATGCATGATGTTGATCTTCAAGTAAGACATCCTCAACACATGACATTTTACTGCACAAAAAATGAATACCAAGTTCACACCATTAAAATATGCAGACCATCACCCATCATCACCCCTTATCAAAGGACCATGAGAGCCTTGACATGGTCAACCAAAGTTATAGGTGCTTACATCGTTCTTCTAAGAACCTAAATCCATCAATCACACTTCATGTGTTGAGCACCTTGTGTTGTCATAAATCTTCTATAGCCCTTGTAAAGAAAAAAGAGATCTCTCTATTTGACCATGTAAGAGGTGGGTCTACATAAGGTCCTTAGGCCCATAAAACATAGGCAACTTGACCCAGTAATAAGGTTATTATAAGCCTTGTGATCCCTGGAATCATTGTAATGGAGGTATTAGCCTTATAGTGATTCAATAACATTTCCTCCATGATTTCCTCATACCATTACTCGCGACCCAAGAACCTTGATCCATGATTTACAACATTTTCATCTACCTCTCAAAATGATGTTGGAGTACCATTGACCTTGGGTGTTATAATTAGGTTGTTTTGTAACACTCACCTTCTACCAGTTCCACATGCATCATGAACTTAAAATGTATTCACTTTGTTCAAAGTTATACGACCTTAAAAATTATCCTTTGATGGTCCAAATCGCAAGACACTAAACTGCTAGTGAAAGAGCTGTAAAACTAGTCAGGCTAAAAACCCAAAAAGGGGTGCCTAAGTAAAAGTTAAGTCTCCACTAACTAAACTCTTCCTATCTAGATTTTTAAAACATAAACCATAAATAAAAAATCTATAAATATTATAGTTTCAATTTTATTTCCCTGGTAAAAGTTTTGATATGCTCATTGGACTCCTAGTCTAAGAAAAAGTTAGAGTAATGATCTATCACATATCCTATCCATGATATCATGTTCATTAAGAGGTAACAAAACTTTTAGGGTGCTCAAAAACTTCTTGAATATTACGTTTTCTATAAACCAGATTCATATATTTGAATTATGAGCTGAAATAACCAATTCCTCCAGTTGGTATCCTTATCTTGGAACCCCATGGACCTTGGGATAACTTGCTCCAAGTTCTTCCCTATAGAAAAATGTTAATAGGGACTGGATAATCCAAAAGGACCCCACAAGTATTTATTATATAATTTATACTCTTCCAAATATCTTGTTCCTAGGGGATGTTTGATCCTAGGGGAGAATACCCCCTTAAATACATGAGTTGTTATCTTGGCCGCATTGAAAGTAGTATTCTAAAATTATAAATGGTTGAATTTTACACACTAGTATACACTTCTAGTTAGCTCAAATATTCATGGACCATGATTTTAAATCTCCATAACAATACTATTCAAGCATATTTGACATCCTCGACATTACATCACCACGTATTGTGCCCTTTCTCAAATTAGGAATGTGAAATTCCATTCCCGAACCGATTGATGATCCATACCACATGACTTGAAACTGTATGGTATATGGCCTAAGCTTACCAACCAAAAACTAAACTTCCCTAGGGTTCCATAACCCTCTTGGATATCTATTTTCTCTATACCCCACTTCATAGTCCAATTTTTTTAATCTTCAAAAATATTTCAAGGACATTGGAAAGGAGTGGGGACCCTTCCACTTGAGCATGCATGTAATACTAATGGGATCATGCATAAGGGAATATAACCCACCAACTAGAATTTTCTCCTCTTTGTATGAAAGAAACATCAGTCCTAATGAGCCTTGGAAACACCATGGAAGAACTCAGCGCCTTTGGGTGTTTGTGGGCATCTAAGACATGTATACCCTATTCCATATCCACCAGTTCAGATTTTTGGGTTATAAATTAAAAAACCCATATTACAACTATCCTAGTGGACTTAGAATACCTAACATTTAACCATCCACCAATACACTTTAAGGTAAGGATTCAGGGTGTCATAACCCTTCATGATTATTCATTCATCAGAATATCAATTAAGAATATAGGGTATCATAACTATTCATGGACACTCATTCCTCAAAATCCTATAAAGGATGTAGGGTTCTAGAACCATTCATGAATACCTATCCTTCACTAACAATAGATGGTCTAAGATAAAATACCTTACACTACTGTAATAGATAGTCTAACCTAAAAGTCCTTACATTACAACAATAATTCATCCAAGCTAAAATACCTTAAACTATCGCAATAAAACGTCTGAACTAAAGCACCATAAACTAAAGAAACAGATGTTATAAGATAAAAGAATTTAAACTATATCAGTAGATGGTTTGTTCTAGAAGATGGTAAACTATATCACAATAGTAGTCGAGTTTACAAGACCATTAAAACAACCAATTGAAAAATACACAAGGTTCTCCAGATTGAAAACCCAAAAAAGGAAACCTATGGAAAATTCAAGTATTTTCTCATTTTAAATTCACTTTGTGTGATCTATAGAATATTTAATCACTTAAAAATGAAAAAGGCATAAAATGTTTTAGGTTAAGAACACATAAAAGTTGGTCCTGAGAAAAATCCAATTCCACTCCTACTAATTTTTCCCCATATGAAACTTAGGAAAAATATATTGAAATAGAAAAAATAAATCTTATGCAGATCATTTTTTCCCTATAAAAAATCAATCTATGCTTTTTAATTACACTAAATTATACATAAATTATAGTTCTTTCTCTCTGGGATATGTATTTCACCCAAATTATCCATTTTAAACAAGTTGATCCCAAGAAAACAAAAAATATATATATCAATCTAGAATATCATGTAAGTCTGGATTTATTAAAAATTATCAATAGAAATCTATTGTGATTCAAGAATTCAAATCCATGTGTTTGTGTTTACTTGGTATTATAAAAATGATGGGTATCTTTGATGATTCATATGATTTAAAGTCAATGAAATTCGATGCACATCATGAACAAAAGAAACCCTGACAATGATGTGCAATGTTCAAAAAGGTTTTTCCATTGATAATGTGAATAAAAGGAAGGAATATCAACATTCTAGATTTTAGAAATATTATATTTTAAAGAAAATAAAAAAATAATTTGTGATTGGATTACAATAAATTTTGATCATATGAGATTGTTAAACTATCTAGAGTCTAGTGATAGGTGTAGATTGAGCACTGAGGTTCCACAATATTTATTTCTTTAGTATTCTCCTTAGGATGAAGAGTCTTAATAAAAGAGGAAAACTCTTAAACTCCTTTTTTAGTAGTCACTAATAAAGATGATGACATCAAAATATGGGACTTTGAGAGATCTATGATCTCCTCATGTTCTTTTATCTATGTAGTCAAGACATCCATCTGAGTATGAAGATAATTGACATTCTGATTTCTCTATTCAAGAACCTTCAAATATTTTATTATCAATTAAACTAGAGGATTCCCATCATCAAAAATATGAAATAACCCTCATTATTGGCTAGTATTTTCTAAGTCTGGATAGTCTATATAATGATATCATACAATTGTCGAAAATTGAAGACATTGGCTCCCAACTCAAGAAGGATTTGGCAAAGACTCTTGGTCATGAATTTTCTCCAAGGTAGTATCTATAATAAAGGTGTGTATTTTCGAAAAAAATAACATTTATGGTATCAAGACTGTTAGAGGAGGAATATGCCGAGTCAATGAGGAAGCAAGAGAAGGAGTATCATGAATTTATCCCCCCAACTGGAACATCATATGTCACAAATATTGAAGGTACATATTCCTTAATAAATCTTTCCCTACTAATTGGAAGACTCATCACTAGGGTGATAGTGGTTCCTTGGAGGCTCCTCAAATTCATAAATCAACTCCATTAATTCCACAGATAAGGATTTCAGTGAAGCACATGGTTTTTAGACTTGACATACTAGTTGATTCAATACACCACTCGAATAATCTTTCTCCCAATATTGGGTATAGTCGTGAGACAGACGGGTAGCAGCATCAATAGGAGGAATAATGATTTCATCATTTGTATCTTCATGCATCAGTATAATCCAAGATTGGAGAATGAGCCCATAATTCTATTACCCTTACACAACATCTAAGCGAAGAGTATAAATTTTCTAAATACAGAAAAAAATAGAAATAAAATTGGTAAGGGGTGTATGGTTTATAGATAATCAACTCATCTACACAAGTTTCATGAACCCCATATCAGAGAGTGATTTTATACCACCTTTCATTAAGAGAATAAATTACATTAAAAATAATTATCCTAATTAGTGTAGGATAGGGAATGAATTTAAAATTGTCATTTTGAATCAACATATCAGTCAAATCATTGGGACTTAATGGAATTTCCTCAAAATTAGAAACATTTAATATCCTGGGATGTGATGAAACATTAGGGATATCAGTAGTGTTCTAACATTCTTAACACTGAAAACTCTCTCCCATATAGCCAAGTAACAATTACAAATGTCTCTTATCTGGTAATAAATTTTTTCTTGTTGGATATGATAAAGGAGTTTATAAAAGAAAGAAATAGTTAGCATAATTTGATTAAGAGGTTTCTCCTTTTCCAATCAATCTTCCATCACCAACATGCCTACTCAAACTCCCAAGCATGCATCCCTATAGAAAGAAATCCATCCATTTGAAATCAAGGACAAAAACTCCACTAGAAGAAGGCTTGGGGATACCTCTGGTCTCACCCAGTAGCCTCATAAGGTATACTTCCCATCTTCAAGAATGGGCCAATAAGCACCCCTGAAGTTTCTAACTTTTTGGGAAATACATCGATGATGGTGTATAGTGGTTATCCACGTATTACTATGGAAAAGGAATACATTGATCCAATACTTGAAAGAAATGAGTTATTGTAGGTTCAAATCATCCTATAACTTCTCCTTATCAATAGAGATCTTGTCCCTTTCCATGGTTGGAGTTAGTGAAGGGTCATCCCAAATGTCCACAATAGGAAGAAATTCATTATAAATCTCCCAAAGAGGAGGTATTCCAACCAAATGGTAAATACCCTAGAGTTGTATCCCTGCCTCACCATGGGACAGATGAAAGGATTTAGTATCATGGCCTTAGTGGCTAATCATCTCCTTAAGGATTTATTATTGATGGTATATTACAAAATGAGAACCCGTGTAACATCGTAAAGATGAATAGTGTGTAATTGATTGGGAAATTATGAGAAAATATTTATAACCAAGAATGGACATTACTATTCATCATAGAAGTTACCTTCAGGTCTCAAGTGTCATTTTGTGATCCATACACTTCAAAGATTATTTAAATATCAGCCAAGTATATTTGTGTATCTCTAAGTGACTGGATGATGGTTACTATTGCAACCTTGTGGACCCTGAGGGGGGTTATCTAATGTATAGAATATCCTTTGGACAAGGGATAAAACCAATTGTATATCTTTAGAAATATCCATTTGAATGTAATAAATAGAATATGGAAACTAATGAGATGGAATATTATAGTCGATCAGATGAATGAAAGTATCATCTAGAAGTATGAATCCATATAAATCTATAATGTTCAATAGAGGATAGTTATGAAGATTAAATTGTAGATTCCCTTATAAAACCTCATTATCAGAGAACACTTGATACTGACGGTTGGAATTATGATTCCTAGTAATCATATCCCTCTAGCTTAAAATATTAGAATATTTTTGTGAACTAGAATCCATCTACATAATAATATGAAGAATACATGAGAGGGATTATCATTCTGAAAAGTGGAATTAGTTAAAGGAAATGTGTAACATGGGTAGAATCATGTAAATCATGTGAACCATATAAGGTTTCATAGTCATGTGACCCGTTGTTGGTATAATGGATCATGTGACCTATGTAAAACCTCGTGATTGTGTGATATGGTTTTGACCTCGCAATCATCAGACCATAAATAGGTCATGTGAGTCAAAAAACGATCAATAGATCACACAACAAAGCACTTTTGTAACACAACAAGTACATTAGATAACTCCATAGTCAAAGACATGTAGCACAAACTAAGTAAATTACCTTTGACTAAGTCTTGGATTTTTCAATAAATTCATTCAGATGAGGAGGTCACATTGCATGATCACGTTATCGAATCTCATGATATGGTTCTTCTAAAGCAGTCTTGCAGAGAAGGAATGCGATAGGGGATGTCTCAAGAGCTCTAGAAGTCTGAGTTTCTAGTATAATGAGCATCTACCTCACTCCCTTAATTATAGGTAACCCCATAAAAGACCAAAGGTCTCCTGAAATACCAAAATCCACTCAAGACACTAATAAGTGGAAGCCTCAAGGTCTCAGGCCAGTAATTACAATCCTCATAATTTATTCCTTATATATGAGAACCTCTATCCTAAGGGGGTATTTTTTTATTCCCACCAAATGAGAATTGGTAATTTTAGGATCAAATTAATACCTAAAACATAGGTATTTTTTCTCTGAAAAAGTAAAGGAGGAGGATCATAGATATATGAATATCAAGAAGTTAGATCACATGAATTGAAAAAACCCCAGGAGGAAACATGATATCATGACCCCAGGAATGTCATGTGGCCAGATAATGCACTCATCATGAATACCTATGGAAATTAATTTCAATTATACAAAGACCTGTCAGAAATCCCTCCTGATCTTGTGAAGGTTTCTAGAAAATCACTAATGGTTATACGAAGGCGGCCAGACAAGTTCCTCATATCATGAGGCATGTCAACTAAAAGACATCTGATAGTCACCCAAATACCATTATTAAATAATATCTATAAAAATGTGTAAGAATCATGTTAATGAAGTTACATTTATTTTCATTCGAATGGATCATAAAACTTCCATTATTAGTTCAATGATCACATGAGATCTCTAATGGAATGAAAGGAATGCCACATAAAAACCTTTGGGGATGTCACCTTCAACATGATAAATCCATCAGATATATACATTAAATCATTTGATGTCCCTTCGGATCCATAGAAAAGTTAGGAGACTCTCCATGTAAATTCTCACATTCCATCACAGGATCCAACATTGGTCACACAATGTACCACAGACAAGTGGAGCAACCATCCATGACAATGTTTTCATGTCTTCATGAGATCCAATAGTGATCATGTGGCACCCTAATAGACACCCGATTATAAGGTATTATAAAATAGTGGATAAAAAAAGTAGTAACCCTTATGAAAATTATAGTTAAAAAGGACATTATGTAAGGGTTTCTCGTATACCTTTTGTTTCTATGAGACATAATCCATATTCACCACTTATTTCTTTAATGCGGTGTATATAATACTACTTTGATATGATATATCATTAATACATATATATTCATGCTATTTAATTTTTCATTTAAAGATATTTCTTTCATGGGGGTTATGATTCAAAAGTTACCCAAGTGGTAAGAGGCTTATGTTATAATTTTATTTATTTTTGGGATTGTCTATATTAAATTCTCAATGAGGAAATTTATGTGGATCTTGTCCTTTAAATAATATATATTTACATTTATTATGTTATTAATGAAATTTTCAAGTATTAGTACCATTTTTATCTCTTTGGTACTTTAAATGATTGAGAAAATATTTTTAAATAAAAGTCAACCTTATTTCCTTTTTGGTCGATGAAATTTTTCTTCCATGTCCATGTGTTTCAAAAAAAATAGACTTTTTTTCCAAAAATTAAAATGCTTTAAAAAATATTCCTTTTCATTAAATATTACTTTATTTACAAAGGTTTAAAATGAATATTTTTAATGAAGTATTTTCTGAACAAGTTGTTTTTCACTTTTTACAAATGTGTGAAACAAAGCTTCTCTTTTAATGTATATGGTATGAATGAATTTTTCCACTATCATGACCATTATTTTATTTAAATATTACATTAAAAAAATCGTTTTTATTTTAAAAGAAAATAATTTTCTAAATATTATTTAGGTTTTTAATTAAAATTTTATCAAAATAAAATGATATTTTTTCATGTTTTCAAAGAAAGGTTATAATGTTCTTTTAAAGTTATTTTTATCTATATAAACATAAAATTCGAATAATTATGATTCATCGGGGATATGATATTATGATTGCATCCAATTTTTTTATTTTTATGTCTTATGATATTATGATTTAAGGATGTTTTAATGAAACTCATTTCTTTCCCAGAAGTTAACTGTGTTTTGATGAAACCTTTAAGAAACCAATTTATTTTCCATGGGTTATGATATAATGAAATGATGAAATGTTTATGAATTATATTTACATTCCATGATTAATAGTATGATGTTATGATGAATGTTTTATGATATTATGGAATGCATATGTATAGTTTTCATAATGTGATGGGTGGACAACAAATTATGTAGCCCTAAAATGCATTGGGTAAATATGGATATCTAATGAGATAATAAGGACTGGAATATGGAGAGAACCAAGTTCATTAAGGGACTCTATCCAATAAGTTATTCTTGGGAGAAAACCTTGACTAAGGGAATGATGGAATTGGGAGTGAGACCAATCCACTATGATAGTCATAGAAGTGATCCTTGACAAAGGATATGATTTTATATAATTATTTGTATGCCACAAACTTAAATCTTATGCTTATGAAATATTCTCATGGATCGTGATTTATTATTGATGATTATACACACTTATTATTTATATCTTTTTTATAAAAAATTCTTATGCCTTGATTTATTATTAATGATCCTTTACTGATAATGTTTTATTTTCATAAGTTATAATCATGTTCTCATACCCTTATGCTTATCTTATGATAACTCTAGATCATTGATCAATATCTCATATCTTTACCCTTAATGAGCATTTGATCTCACCCTATTTTATGTTTCCTTTCCCTAGGTTGTGAAGAATGGTTTTAAGTAGGCTATGTCTAAGAATTGTAATGTGTGAGAATACATTTATGGGATATATTAAAGATATTTCATTAAATAATATGATTATTTATCTAGTATTCAAATACCATTAACATTCTAGTTTTAGTGGATGTATTATCACTAGATGTATTGAATATTCATCTAAAAAAGTATTATTTATGTTTGAATTTCTTGTTTCACCTCATAGATATAGGATTGGTTCCATGTATAAGTTTTATTAATAACTCAACTTCATGATATAAGGTAAGTCTAGGAAACTCTTCAGGAAGTATATCAGTATATTCCCTCATAATGAGAAATTACCCAAGTTTTGTAACACCCTCTTTTTTATAATAATTTTAAACGTATTTTGGTTTTATTTTTTATATCATTTTAATATAAATTTAATAATTTTAAAGTTTAATTTTAGTCGTTAATCATAGACTTAGGAATGAATAAGGTAAAGTATTCTACCTATACATAGGAGGGATTTATAATGTTTCATGAGGGTAAAAGGAAGTTTAAAAGGGTTATATAAAATTAAGACCTTGTTTCCTTGAGTTGTGTAAAGGTAAGTAGAGTTTTTATTTATCATTTTAAAGGTAATTAATGGTTTCCTTGAGTTGTATAAGGGTAAAATTTCTTTTCTATGCACTCTGTAAAGGTAGAAGACAACCTACTTAAGGAGAATCCATTGTTTATAAAGGATGGTTAAGGGTAATTTGTTTCTCACATAAGGGTATCCATTTAGTTTCATGCACTATATAATGGTATTCCCATACTCACATATGGGTAGATCCCTCGTTTTAAGACTTGCATAAGGGTGACCCAAACTTTTTTATGGGTAATCTAAACTTTTGTAAGGTTAAACAAGAATAGTGTAAGGGTAATCTAATGACATAAATAATTATGTAAGGGTAACTCAATACCCTAACACTATGGTTGTCAGATATATAAGGGAAAGACTATATTACACTTATATAAATCACTTTTTGTCAAAAAAATAAATAAATAATGTTTTTCATTTAGTTTTCTCCAAATAGAACTAGTAACACCTTAAATCCTTTTTAAAAAATTTAAATTCATAGGAACTCAATTATTTTGGATCTTTTAAAGTTTTTAACTCTATTATTAGAGTTTTAAATTATCATTATTTAATAATCTATTAAAAAATTTATTGGGGTAATTAATTTGTTGTTTCATGTAATTAAAACTTGAATGCTTGGTGTTTTTATTTATTTAAAATAGATAAAATTACTTTGTTATTGATTTATGGGTATTCTCTTGAGAATATTTTAGCTTTTTTTCTTTATTATTCAATGGGAAAAAATATAAGGGATAAAGGTTGTTTTCCTTGAACAACTAATACTAAAATATTAACTCGGGGTTTTTTTTTGCTAAGAAAACTTTGACCATATCTAAGGTAGGTGTCTCTATACATTGGTTCTCAACCATGAAATACTAGGTGTTCTTTTGAAATCCTTATGTTTTATTTATTATTTTATGTGAGGTCTGTTTCTAAAATCTCATATTAGGTGGTTTAAAAAAATTAAATGGGTTTATCTTTAAAAATAGTTCATTTTCTTTCTGTATTTTATAAAAATCCGAAATAATGTATATTTTAAAAAAAATATTTTCAAAACATAGTAGTTGGGATGCTTCACTTGTGAATTTTTTTGATAAATTTTAATTATTTTAAATTTAAATTTTAAAACATTTTAGTGGTGATGCTTCTCTTATGAAAATTATTTTGATAAAAATTTATATTGATTTGGTTTTTCAAAGAAAGAGAGTGATAATACTTAACTTGTAAGATTATTTTATTAATTTTGAGTATCACTTAAGGTTGTTTTGTGAAAACATAGATCATGGGAACATTTGGAAACATTATATAGGGACACAAACAAATTTTAGTGTGTGTAACACCACTAGGGATTTTCATAGGTGCTCATGAGGATATGGTGGTAAATTGGGTAGCATAATATCAAAGACTATTACAGGACTCGATGTCATTATGATTAACTTTCTGACATAGTGTTACTTATTTTCATAGTTATTTATTCCCAAAGTCTAGATACCAATTATGTTTCATGTATGATGGTTTCACTTTTGTACCATTTTTATAGCATCACATGTATATCTTATGTATTTTATCCCTTGTACATGGTGCATCTGAACCAGATCTTATTATCTTGGTTACATTTTGTTTACCATACTTTATATTCTCAATATATTTTCTTTTGGGATGTGGTTGTTATAGTTATCTCCATATATTTATCAATATTTATTATATTCATATTCTTTTATCTTTGAATATGAAATTTTTGAAAAAGAAATTGAAGGATGAGTTATAACAAGTTTTTTCTATGGAAATAGATTTATAAACTTATTATGTCTTAAAACTAGAACTAATGGTTTCTTCATGATAGAAATTGTATGGATTATTTGGTGGTATCATACTCAACATAGTTTTCACACTCTAATTTTTCATTTAGGTGTTTGTATCCTTAGTTTTTCGAGTTAAAAGTAAATGTAAGGGAAGCGTGTGGCATGGAAGCTTCTCTTGGTTAGAATTGCCTTCAGATTAGTCTGGGATGGTGGTGGAAAATAATCAAATAGATACTCATATTTTTCTTGACTTTTTTTACATCAAATTTTAGATTTTTTGTTGCTATGTTGTATGTCTCATGGATGTGTACTCTTTTTCTAATTTTTACCCTATTGGTTTATCTCCTTTTTGGTAATTCATGAGACTTGTTTTGTTGTTTGGTTTATCTCCACCTTGTAATATTTCATCTCAGGTAACATGTTAGTTTGACTTGGGTTAGACCATTAAAAAATGGTATCAGATACACACCCATCTAGAAGTGTTATGAAACTACCTAGTATTGGTTGAGGATCAATGGTAGAATGGATCTAGGACTTGGTGGATCTTAATGTGTACATGTAAGGTGGATGTTTTATAAAAAACATTCATGATTCCACTTGAGTTACCATGGGAAATAAGATTTATTTTTTATTTGATAATTTTAATTATTTATGGTTTGGTGTAATAAATTATAATCCTCATTGGATTATGTTTATTGTGTTGGGGGTTATCCTAGATTTTGGGAGAAAACTGAATGTAGTGTAAAGATAGGAAGTCAGCTTAGATGTCTTGGAAAAACATTTAGTGACTAGACACTTATCTCTTAAAGCATTAAAGGGGTTGTGGAATGCTTATCACATGGTCATCGACCACATGGAAAGGTTGAGCATGACATTTCATACCTTTGTTCTTATTATTTATAACCCACAATTCCTAGATTCTTTGAGTGACTTTCATTGATAATAAAAGAATAAAGGTGGTTCTTGAGATATTTTTATATTAAGAATCATTTTGATTAATAGATTGTATGACCAGTTTATTATGTGAAAATAGTTTAAATTAAAAATACTCTTAGTTTAAAATTTAAAGATTCATTTTTTATATTTGAATTGATTCATGGTTTCTAACTCATGTTTTTGAAAATGAATATTTATTTATGAAAACATGGAAAAGGTTTTGGTTTTCAATCCGGTTAAATATTTTACATAAAATAAATTCAATCACATGAAAAAAAAATTAAAAATATTTAATTTCTTTTAAATAAATGGTTGTTTAACAAGAATTTGTAAATAGTGGGTTTTTAGTTTTATAAAGTAGTAAATGGTTTTTGAAATTGTAATGATAAATTAGATTTCAAATTTTAAAGTGATCCAATTTTATAACTTGAATGGTGGTTTCTTTTTAGAAAAACTTCAATAATGGATAATGTGATTAAAATAGTTATGTTTAATGATTTTTTCTTGAAAAGTTTATAAGGTTTCATCTTTCAATTAGATAATTTTAAAAAAACTCTTTTTTAATCCTTTTGTAAGATAATTAAATATGTTTACCTATGAAACTAATTATTTTTAAAACTCCTTTTCAAATAATGATTGGAGTTTGTCAAAATAAATATTTTAATAAAGAAGTATATTCTCCATGGGTGGTATTTTTTTTGAAACTGCTATGAAAGTTTTTAATTACTTTTATTTATTGCATGTTTGAACTAACCCTTTATTGTATGTAGGGGTTATCGAATATGCTCCAAAAGGCATGATTGGATGGATTTCACCCCTTGTGTGGTTTGAGTAAGTCTTCCTGGGAGGTCTGGAGTTGGAGTGTGATGACTTCCACAAGAGTAGTCATTTTTTCTCATCTCTTTATTATTTCCCCAACTATGAAGTATTTGGTGAGAGATTTTTTCCCTCTTGAACTTTTAATAATGTAAGATCATGAGGTAAATCATGATTATATCCTCTTTTTTCCAGACTAGAGTATAAGGGTCTTTAAGGATTAGTTTTATTGGTTTTTTTGTGTTATTTAGAGGATTGGAATCCCAAGTGTGTCCTTTTATTTGTGATTTGACCCCTTTGAGTTCACACTATCTAGTTTCAGAGTAGTTTTACTTTTAGGATGTCTATGTTTTAGTATTATATTTAACATATTCCTTGAGATTTTTAATTGAGAGAAGTTGTCTTCTCATTTTTCATCATACCTCATTGTTTTTTTCACTTTATGAACTTTGAATACATAAATTATATTTTTGGTGAAATGTATTACATGGGTTTTTGATTGGTTCCATAGACATTGTGAACCTTGGGTATGTGCATGGGTAATAGGATTTAGATTCATGACTGGTTAGAAAGGAGATCCATTGGTGATATGATATTATTGGTTTGATAGTTTGGACCACCAGGTTTATATTTCTAAACTTGAGTTACCAAAGATTAATTTCCATAACCCAATATTAGATCCATGAAATTTCTTATTTATTCATGAATTTTTTTGAACTGTCTCTTGGTTATGCAAGATATTGATGATTTGATGTTCTATATTATGCCTTTCTAATGATATTTGAGGTTGATATTTTTTAAGTTTCTTGGGAATGGTACATTTTTATAGTCTTGAACTAGTTTTACGTTGTTTGGTTTCACTATATGAGAGTAGGTTTTCTACCTTTCTTATAAGTGAAAATATTGGGGGTTTCCTTTTTTATGTGGAACCTCAGTTTTCTTATTGATGCTCTCTTGTGTTGTTGTAGTCACTTATTTTTTCACCATTTTATATTGAATATATGTAACACCCCGACCCCAGTTACAAAGAGTCAGTGCATTATTTTAATACATTGGCATGATTACAAGGAATCAAGTCACGATGAACCGATCAGTTTAGCAGTCTTGGAAAATAGATTACATACATGAATGTTACATTAAACTTCATAACATAAAAGACAACATAAATAATCCTTTATGAATTCCATTATTCCCTTGTATTAACCCTTTATATCAATAACAGTACACTTCTTGGAATCCTGGGAAAAATAAAACATTGAAAGGGGTGAGCTCAAATGCTCAGTAAGGGTAAGCAATACAACAGAAACTTTCATAAATAATAATAAAAATTTAAGGCAATGTATAACTAAAACAAAATCCTTTTAAACTTGAACTTCAACATAATATGGTAGAAATAAAATGAAATAATGCCATTTACTTATTCACATGGATATTCTACTAATCGAATAATCACATGCAATATCAATAACCACTTTCATAATGATGGAATGCATAATTCCAGACTATCATAACCACATAGCCAAGGCGTCGTGCCAAGACTACAAATAATATTTTGTCAAGGCCTCGTGCCAAGACACTAGTTTGTCTCATGAGACCTACTGATGCATCGAGGAGCTATAGCGGGCTCCACCCGTCACTTATTAAGTCCAATGCATTCCTCATATGAATAGGTTTAAACATAACATAAACATTCGTATTAAAACAAGCATACGGAATGTAAATACTTTCTCCATAAACCATGAATGGTATAAAAATAACACATCCACAGTCAAACATATCACAAAACCTTCAATTGAAGTTTTTTATAATAAATCAACTTCAAATGAGCTTAAAATCCATCAAAGGATGTTGACAAAGATGAAAATGATGAGTAAAACGTTTTGAGAGAAATATCATTTTTATAAAATCATTTAAAAGTCACACATTTATAAAGGAATAATTTAAAAGAGATTTTTGAATCAAAGTGTCCCATACCACTTTGAAACTTTTGAAAAGAATTATCATTTCAAAACATTCATGTCCATATAAATAAATCCTTAAAATCATTTTGAAAACATGGACATTAATTAAAAAGATTTAGAAAGATAAATCTTTAAAACATTTGAAATTATAATCTTGATAAATATTACCTTTCAAAATCCTTAAAATCTTCATTTTGAAATCATTTTTATGAAAAATGGACATGGATGATAAAAATTTCCCACTAAATACTTACACATAAACAATCTCGGATAATAATGATATTGAGCAATTAACCTTTACCAATTTGATAACTTACGAAACATACAACCCATGAAAGAGGTATCATACAATGAATATGAAAATACACATAAATTAAAGTGTATTACACAAAGAATACAATTATGGTCAGTACATACACCACACAAAAGGTAATAGTGTCAATATGGCATGAATCTCATTGGAATAAGGAGTGAGATGAAAACCCCTTACCTTGCACTTTCATTTAGTCGAGGGTACGTTTAACCTCATGTACGAAGATCGTAGTATGTTATTAAATTATACTAGAACCATATTAATATTTATTATATGATACATGATGCATTTATTACTTTATACAACCCATTTAATAATAATTTCCATGTTAAATTAACATTTCGGGTAATAATCGCTTTCTTTGTCGTACGTGTTTTAACTTGTTACTCTTGATTGTATCACTTAGATCATGATTTAAATACTTAAAAAATATAAAACATGATAATTATATCATATATATTTATAATATAAATATGTATAATAGTCATATATATGAAATGGAAAACACCATTTATGGAGACGGTAGTCCGTACGTACGCATAAACGTTGTTTTCATTTTCATATAGTATTGAACGGAAGTAAGTGAATAAGATATATGTAAGTACATAAAAACTTATATATATATATATATATATATCCAGTATCATTATTATGTCATATATTACATACTAATTAGTAATATATATTTTTATAATCATCAATGAATGGTGAACTTGGAAATTAATCTCATTATGTCATGGAGACGGTAATCAATACGTACGCACGAGCGAAAATATAATTCTTTTGATATTAAAATAATACATAATTGGATGTTATATAATATATACATAATAATTATCATGTTATATTTATTATTTACATGAATTATACATCACTATTATAACCATCTAAATAATACTATATTGAATAACAATTATACCACAACGTGGAGACAGTTGGCCGTACGTATGCACGTATGGTGACATGTCATTAAAGGGATGGATAGAATAGTGAATGTGTTTGTTCCATAATTATAATAACATCACAGTATATATAATATACTAGATTTATTATTTTATAATGGAAATAACATGGAAAAAATAAGTTTAAGAAGAAAGGAACTTTAAAGAGGGTGGTGAAGACGTTACCTCTTCTTCGGGTTCTTCCTTTTGATTTGATCAAAAGGGCTCCTTAGGTTGGTTTTCTGATAAAAATAATGCCTCTAGGATAAATTTAGGGAATTTTAGAGAGTATTTGGGCAGGGTTTGGCTGAACCAAAAGGCTTTTAAGGTGTAAAGAATTGGTTAGAAGTTGGGTCCTTTTATAAGGGGGAGGAGGGGCTCTTTAGGAAAAACTTTAAGTATTAATTTATAATAAATTCATATTCGGTTTCTAATGGCTCCAAAGTGGATTATTTAAATTTTAAGGTGGTGATGGGTCTAAAACCACTCAACCAATAGGTTTTAGACAGGTTTGGGACTCTATATTAACCTTATCTTTTAGTTTTAACTCTTAGTTAATTAGTTTAACAATTACCATGTCACTTTGTATTTTTATATTATATAGTTAATAAATATACTATATACATCCAAGATACCCCAAGTGGTCCATTAATGATACACCTATCATGATATAAGTCTCGTGGCCGAATAGTATATTTTTAGGAATTTAATATCAATTAATAATATAATATTTGTTTTAAAAACTCTTTTATGTCAATTTTGGCACTATTCAATAATTGATTTTTGTAAAATTATAACAGAATGATTACTTCGAAAAAAAGTTAATTAAATCAATAATAACATGTCATATTAACCTATAAAATTAGTGTAATTCATAGAATGTCTCAAATTATTTTTATTTGGGTGTTTAAAATATCAATTATTTTAATTGTTCATTATTATGGTGATTACTGCATCATCATTGTGTCATTAATAAATTAAATTATTTAAGGTCTAAAAATTATAAATAAAATACCATTATGTATTAAATATTTTTATCTTTCTAATGAATATTTATAGTATAAAATCCAACATATATAACCATATGTAAAAAAAATTCTAAAAGATATATGCTTATGTCATTTTTGTATTTATTTTAACTTAATTAATATAAAGTGTTATTATCACTTACAAGTGGATCCATGGGGTCCCAAAATCGACCCAAAGATGCTCATGGTCGGACATGTATCCACCAATAAGTTTAGGACATGTTTTAGGGTAATTTATTATTATTATAATATTATTTTTTAACCCTTATTTACCGGATTTACCCTTTAACCATGGTAAAAAAAATATATACCGAAGTAATTATTCAAAACGTCTAAAAATAAAAGTTACCTATTTACAAAAAATGGACATCCTGATTCCAAATATGGAATCCATTTTTCCAAATTCCAAACACAAAAGTGGCAGAAATTAATTTAAAATTAATTCTCGCTGTCAAAACAAAGAGCGTGTTCTTAAGATATAATAACTATCAAAAGATTGACATTTGTTTACGTCCGGTTTAATTGTGAAATTATGTCCAATAACCAACATTGTATTAAATGGTAAAAATATATTCTAAATATAATTAAAAAACACTAAAATTCATACTTTATCACTACTAATCATTTTTATTAAAAAAGTTTTTTTAATTAAAATTTGGTAATTTTCACTATTCATCAAAATATAAAATTATCCGAAAAGTACCAAAATTTCACCCTAGACTAAATTAGATATTACAAATCAAAAAATGAAGTCTATTTTGAGAGATAAAATCTATAAAAGTTTAGAAAGTAGATATTACTATTCGTTACGGCTAGATTGATTGGTTGTAGTGTGTGTTATAACTCGAAGTTGCGTACAACACACGCTACTGTATTATTCAAAGATAAGCGTACCGTGGAATCTTGGGGTGTTACATTGTAAATTTTTGATGTCCCCATTCTAAATAATAAATTTATTAAGTCAAATTTAATATATAAAAGTTTAAAATATTGGATTTAAAATGAATTCACTATTAAAGTTGGTAAAAGTGCATTTTTGAAAAATACTTCTTTTATCTGAAAAAAAAAGATTTTGTTATTACATTATGTCTAAGAAGATTATAATATGGATTATAAAATTATAAGGATTATATAAGGTTCAAAATTTAGTTAATACTATTCATAAACTCTTTTGAACGGCTTGTTTGGTAAGTCATGGTGCGCTTGAACTCGGTGTTACGTGTAGTGAAAGTTATTGAATTGTTTTGAAGAAGCACATACTATGAAATCTTGGGGTATTAAATTCTTCCCTCCTTCAATAAATTGTGTCCTCGAAATTTGATATTCTTCTTCGAATATAAATGTTGAAAATAGAAAATATCTTTGTGGGAAAACCTACATCGGAAATTTGGTTAATAAAATTTTGTCTTAATAAGAGGAAAAGAGAAATGAAAGGGTCACCACAAAATGATGATCTCGATTAGGAGAACATTGGTTGAAATTAGAGACATATAATTGGAGTAAAAACGTAACTATTTATAGGTGGTGATTTAGGTCATCAATCTTAAACAAGTTTAAAATTGAGGTCCTTAAATTCAGCAATCTATGAGGATTTAAAATGCCATTGTTTCAACAAAACATAAGGTATTAGGATAACAAATTTTTGGTTTTAAGATCCCTTCAATAAAATATAATAATTAATTTCTTCATAGAATAAGAGTAGAAGAAAAATATATACTTGAAAAGTAGAGTTCCATCTTTTAACTAATTTCTACCACAAACTCATATTTCACTCTAAAAGATAATAGAACTTAAAACAAATATTCTATTTATCCTATTCTTTTGGGGTTAAAAAAATGAATTTATAATTTATCTACTAGACCTTATTAAAATAAACTAAATTATTTAATGTAGTACATATCGTGGGCCAGTGGTAGGTGATACACCCTTGTCACCCTTCGGTTGCGAGTTCATGTCTCGCAGCCTTGTCGGTCGCGACGGGTTACCGCCCAACCTATGGGTTGTCCTTTTATAGAAATCCAAAATTAATCTCAAACTTGAATTATCCAAAATACTTCTGTCCAAACTCATATTCCAACTGTTATAAGTAAGGTAAAAATAATGTAGATCCTTTTTACCCCATAATAGCATGTTAATACCTTCATCATGTATTATTTTAAAACACTGAAACATCCTGAATTACCATAATCCTTATTGATTACATTCATGCTCTCTTATTCCATATAGAATGTTGGATATACTTCATCCACCCAAAAATGTTGTAAACTCCAAAAATGATGGAATATACAAATATTTAATCGGTTTCAAGGCAGTCAAGAATATCCAATATAATTTAACCAAATCAACCATATCTTATTCCAAAAATCAGTACCTCAATATTAGGACCATATTAAGGTTTATCTTTCCTTTAACCATGTAATTTCCAAAAAGTTTAACTTTTTGTAGATTCACTTTTCTTAGTACCATAAAATCTCAAATCCTCAATGAAATAGTACTACAGTACAATCCTTATATACTCCATAATTATTATAACAAGTACATTTTTGATACAACACTCAAATGACATAATCAACATAAGAACTCTAATCTTTTCTCTTCATCTGTGGTAGTATCATAACTTGATCTTTATCCAATATCATCATTTGCAGCATAGTCTGATGACTGGTACATAGGTTTCTGTAGTGTCAAAACTCCTTGCAAATAAAGTATTGTACATTTGAAACCATTTTCTTACCCTTACAGTCACGTACTTGGTGCCCTTTTCCTACACAATTATAACAAACTCTCATTCCTTTTAGGCAAGTTTCAGGGTGTTTCTTCCCATAATTATTACATATGGGGAATTTATTCTTTTCCCTCTTCCCTTTATCCATCTTTCTCTCTTCCATCCTTTTCTTCTCTTACTTCTATTCAAATCCATAGGACTCAGTAAACTCTTTACTTATCTTATCCACACATGATACTATTTCTTCATATGATGATAATACATGGGAGACTATTTCCCTTCTAAATGATGGCTTAATACCATGAAAGATATGATCCTTCTTACTCTTTGGATCATACGTATTGCTGGAGTTCACATTCCTTCTACTGGGTGCCATTTCTATACAATAGCATAAACTAGGTCAGTTTATGAATTGTATTGAAGAATTCAAAACTTGTAAAATACCTAATGCAAATTGAACAGTTTATAGATATAATCCATAATCATAAAAATGTTTTCTTTGAGTAAGTATATACTCATGATCCCTTCATAATGGTTTGTAAATAAAATGATAATTATCCTAAGCATATCCCCCGGGAGTGTCGTAACCAAGAGTGCAGCAAGGCCCGTTGTCGTGCACCAGTTCCTGTTCGAGTCTAGCTCAAAGTGGTGTTTTCGGGTTTTACCCTTAGATACATCTCTTCCAGAGCCGCCTCTACTTGCTCGTATCCAGATAGGGATTTATTTCTCATAAATCTCACAAAATCTCTACAATACCAAAATTATAGGAAATTCTTCTATACTAATCCTCAAAGTCTATCTTAGGGCTATGTGGTCTGATCAGAATTTATCTAAATCTAGTTTTCATTGCTAAAATTCCTCTGATACCAATTGTAACACTCTGACCCTAGTTACCCAAATTCAGTGCATTATTCTAATACATTGGCATGATTACAAGGAATCAAGTCCCGAAGAACCGATCAGTTTAGCAGTCTTGGAAAATAGATTACATAAATGAATGTTACATTAAACTTCATAACATACCAAACAACATAAATAATCCATTATGAATTCCATTATTCCCTTGTCTTAACCCTTCATATCAATCACAATACACTTCTTGGAATCCTGGGAAAAATAAAATATTGAAAGGGGTGAGCTCAAATGCTCAGTAGGGGTAAGCAATACAGCGGAAACTTTCATAAATAAGAATAAACATTTAAGGAAATGTATAACTAAAACAAAATCCTTTTAAACATGAACTTCAACATAATATGGCCGAAATAAAATGAAATAATTCCATTTACTTATTCACATGGATATTCTACTAATCGAATAATCACATGCAATATTAATAACCACTATCATAATGATGGAATGCATAATGCCAGACTATCATAACCACATAGCCAAGGCCTCGTGCCAAGACTACAAATAATATTTTGTCAAGGACTTTTTCCAAGACACTAGTTTGTCTTATGAGACCTACCGATGCATCGAGGAGCTATAGCGGGCTCCACCCATCACTTCTTAAGTCCAATGCATTCCTTATATGAATAGGTTTAAACATAACATAAACATTCATATTAAAACAAGCATACGAAATGTCAATACTTTCTCCATAAACCATTAATGGTATAAAAATAACGCATCCATAGTCAAACATATCACAAAACCTTAATTGGAAGTTTTTTATAATAAATCAACTACAAATGAGCTTAAAATCCATCAAAGGATGTTGGCATAGATGAAAATGATGAGTAAAACTTTTTTAGAGAAATATCCTCTTTGTAAAATCATTTAAAAGTCACACATTTATAAAGGAAGAAATTTAAAAGATATTTTTGAATCAAAGTGTCCCATACCACTTTGAAACTTTTGAAAATAATTATAATTTCAAAACATTCATGTCCATATAAATAAATCCTTAAAATCATTTTGAAAACATGGACATTAATTAAAAATATTTAGAAAGATAAATCTTTAAAACATTTGAAATTATAATCTTGATAAATATTAGCTTTAAAAATCCTTAAAATCTTCATTTTGAAATCATTTTTATTAAAAATGGAAATGGGTGATAAAAATGTCCCAGTAAATACTTACACATAAACAATCTCGGATAATAATGAGATTGAGGAATTAACCTTTACTAATTTGGTAACTTACGAAACATACAACCCATGAAAGATGTATCATACAATTAATATGTAAATACACATAAATTAGAGTGTATTACACAAAGAATACAATTATGGGTAGTACATACACCACACAAAACATAATATTGGCAATATGGCATGAATCTCACGGGAATAAGGAGTGAGATGAAAACCTCTTACCTTGCACTTTCATTTAGTCGAGGGTACATTTAACCTCCTGTACGAAGATCGTAGTATATTATTAAATTATAAAAGACCCATATTAATATTTATGATATCATACATGATTCATTTATGACTTTATACTACCCATTTAATAATAATTTCCATGTTAAATTAACATTTCGGGTAACAATCGCTTTCTTTATCGTACGTGTTTTAACTTGTTACTCTTGATTGTATCACTTAGATCATGATTAAAATAATTACAAAATATAAAACATTATAATTATATCATATATATTTAGTATATAAATATGTATAATAGATATATATATATGAAATGGAAAACATCGTTTATGGAGACAGTAGTCCGTATGTACGCATAAACGTTGTTTCTGTTTTCATATAGTATTGAACGGAAGTAAGTGAATAAGATATATATAAGTACATAAAAACTTATATATATATATATATATATATATATATATATTTATATCTCCAGTATCATTATTATGTCATATATTACATACTTATTAGTAATATATATTTTTATAATCATCGATGAATGGTGAACATGGAAATGAATCTCATTGCGTCGTGGAGACGGTAATCCGTACGTATGCACGAGTGAAAATATCATTCTTTTGATATTAAAATAATACATAATTGGATGGTATATCATATATACAGAATCATTATCATGTTATATTTATTATTTACATGAATTATACATCATTATTATAACCATCTAAATAATACTATATTGAATAACAATTACACCACAACGTGGAGACGGTTGGCCGTACATACGCACGTATGGTGACATGTCATTCAAGGGATGGATAGAATAGTGAATTTTTTTGTTCCATAATTATAATAACATCACAGTATATAGAATATACTAGAGATATTATTTTAGAATGGAAATAACAAGGAAAGAAGAAGTTTAAGAAGAAAGGAACTTTAAAGAGGGTGGTGAAGACGTTACCTCTTCTTCGGGTTCTTCCATTTGATTTGATCAAAAGGGCTTCTTAGGTTGGTTTTCTGATCAAACTAATGCCTCTAGGATTAAGTGAGGAAAGTTGAGAGAGTATTTGGGCAGGGGTTTTCTGAACCAAAAGGCTTTGAATGTGTGAAGAATTGGTTAGAAGTTGGGTCCTTTTATAAGGCGGAGGAGGGGCTCTTTAGGAAAAACTTTAAGTATTAATTTATAATAAATTCATATTCGGTTTCTAATGGCTCCAAAGTGGATTATTTAAATGTTGAGGTAGTTATGGGTCGAAAATAACTCAACCAATAGGTTTTAGACAGGTTTGGGTCTCTATATTAACCTATCTTTTGGTTTTAACTCTTAGTTAATTAGTTTAACAATTACCATGTCACTTTGTATTTTTGTATTATATAGTTAATAAACTTACTATATACATCCAAGCGACCCCCAAGTGGTCCATTAATGATACACCTATCATGATATAAATATCTTGGCCGAACCTTATATTTTTAGTAATTTAATATCAATTAATAATATAATATTTATTTTAAAAACTCTTTTTTGTCAATTTTGACACTATTCAATAATTAATTTTTGTAAAAATTATAACAGAATGATTACTTAGAAAAAAAGTTAGTTAAATCAATCCTAACATGTCATATTAACCTATAAAATTAGTATAATTCATAAAAAGTCCCAAATTATATTTATTTGGGTGTTTACAATATCAATTATTTTAATGTTTCACTATTATGGTAATTACTGCATCATCATTATGTCAATAGTAAATTAAATTATTTAAGGTCTAAAAATTATAAATAAAATACTATTATGTAGGAAATATTTTTATCTTTCTAATGAATATTTATAGTATAATATCCAACATATATAACTTTATATAAAAATTGTTTTTCTAAAAGATATATGCTTATGTCATTTTTGTATTTATTTTAACTTAATTAATATAAAGTGTCATTATCACTTACAAGTGGATCCATGGGGTCCCAAAATCGACCCAAAGATGCCCATGGTCGGACATGTATCCACCAATAAGTTTAGGACACGTTTTAGGGTAATTTATTATTATTATAATATTATTTGTTAACCCTTATTTATCGGATTTACCCTTTAACCATGGTAAATAAAATATTTACCGAAGTAATTATTCAAAACGTCTAAAAATAAAAGTTACCTATTTACACAATTTGGACATCCTGATTCAAAATATGGAATCCATTTTTCCAAATTACAAACACAGAAGTTGCAGAAATTAATTTAAAATTAATTTCCGCTGTCAAAACAAAAAGAGTGTTTTTAAGATATAATAACTATCAAAAGATTGACACTTGTTTATGTCCGGTTTAATTGTGAAATTATGTCCAATGACCAACATTGTATTAAATGGTAAAAATATATTCCAAATATACTTTAAAAACACTCAAATTCATAATTTATTACTACAAATCATTTTTATTAAAAAAGTTGTTTTTAATTAAAATTTAGTTATTTTCACTATTCATCAAAATATAAAAGTTATCCGAAAAGTACCAAAATTTCACCCTAGGCTAAATTCGATATTCCAAATCCAAAAATTAAGTCCATTTTGAGAGATAAAATTTATAAAATTTTAAAAAGTAGATATTACTATTCATTACGACTAGTTTGATTGGTTGTAGTGTGTGTTAGAACTCGAAGTTGCGTACAACACACGCTACTGTATTATTCAAAGAGAAGCATACCGTGAAAACTTGGGGTGTCATATTGTAAATTTTTGATGTCCCCATTCTAAATAATAAATTTATTTAGTCAAATTTAATATATAAAAGTTTAAAATATTGGATTTAAAAAGGATTCACTATTAAAGTTGGTAAAAGTGCATTTTTGAAAAATACTTCTTTTATCTGAAAAAAAAAATTAATTTGTTATTACATTATGTCTAAGAAGCTCATAATATGGATTCTAAAATTATAAGGATTATATAAGGTTCAAAATTTAGTTAATATTATTCATAACCACTTTTGAACGGCTTGTTTGGTAAGTCATGGTACGCTTGAACTCAGTGTTACGTGTAGTGCAAGTTATTGATTTGTTTTGAAGAATTACATACTATGAAATCTTGGGGTATTACAATATAAATGGTGGGGGGACTTATGTTAGGTATCTACTTTCCTTATAGCCTCATGTTGGATAATATAAAACCTAAAACCCAATTTAAAATTTGGTAGTGAGGTTAATTTTATCTCTAAATTTGTTACATACTATGCCTAATTGGGTCTTGACTATTTCACTATAAAGCCTCAGGAATAGAGTTAGGATGTGTCTTGATTACATAAAATGGGTGATGGATTAAGTATTTTTCTAATTATATCTTCATGGAAAGAATATATCTCACCATGACCTTGAGATGATAGTAGTTGTACATTCTCTCAGATCATCATGACACCAATCCCATTAACATAAGTTTATGATATATATATCAAAAGTGTCTGTAGTGCACTATTACCCAGAGGAATATGATCTTATGAAAAAAATGATGGGTTAAGTGATTTCAAATATATGATTCTAATATTGGGTAAACTCTTTGAATATGAGGTATGGGAACAAACACCTCATGAAGGGTTTTGCTAACATGGGTTGGGATTAATCAAAGGAGGAGGGATCCTTAGGTAACCTTTTTGAATGAATGTACAGGGTTGTGTTTAAGGCTCTAATGTTATTTTCTTCTCATCCTGTAAGAAATTTAGTTCTTCCTTATGCAATTAGATTCAACTCGAGTAAGTAGTATATACTAGTTGGATACATTATAATATAAATTTATATAGTAGGAATACATCATGTTTCTATATTTAGTTTCCTAATGATACCTTGTGTCTTTAGAGGTAGTTGGTTGTTCCAGTTGATTTAAGATAGGAGTTTATGGATCGGGAAAGGTCTATTTGTTTCGTGCACTATGTGGTTATCAGGAAGTCTCATAATTTGAGATGTCAATATTAGCAGCTATAATGAGCTGGTCAATTGAAATTTTGTTTCATGATGCCTCACTTGTTATAAAAGTGGAGTGTAACAAAACATACCTACCAATCTTTCATAGTTTTATCCATTCTGTTGTGGAATTTGGATAAAGAATCCATGGATTTCATAATTACACCACCACAGACTCATAGTGGGGAAGGAGATACGATTCTATTAATCATATATTGATTTTTGAAATTGAATCTTGTATTTCCATCCAATGATATGGTTATGCTAGTAAAGTTTGAATGTTATGTTTAAGGGGTTGTGAAGCTCCGTTGTGTGGTAGATTTTTGGTTTCATATATACCATACTCTAAGTTTAATGAAATTCACTATGATGTTTCATAGGTAAGAACTTGTGAATATATTTTATGTTGATAAAGGATAGGTAAATGTTCTTTGGTAGGATCAAGTCTTATTCATAATCAATTAGGACAATGTGGTTATCTCGGTAAAGTTTGGATATAGTTATAAGCCACTTGAGTTGTTATGAAAACTATCACCATTTTCTATTTCAGGATGAGGTGAGTAATCATATCTCTCTCATTGAATATTGTTTCATTTTGGGAATCATCTATGAGTGGTAAGGTTAAGTTAGAATCAGGTTTTGTTATTCCCTTTTGGGATCATGAACATCTTGTAATGTGGAATAATTAGGTGGAATTTTTGTCTCACATGACATCAGTTCACGAAGTGTTTTATGTTTCTCAAATAAGGAGTTACCATGTTAAATGGGAGGATGTTGACCTTAAACCTAAAAACTCGACGTTTTTGTATCTAGTTCATTTTATTGATCACCAAGGTAAGGTACTACATGTTAAAAAAATCTCTTTAATTTGTATAATATGGTGGTGAGGACAAGATAACCATAGGATATAAGAATGAAAATTATTTTTTATGTTGCAGTGTCCTTATATCCTTATGAATTCAGAATAATGACCACTTTTTGGGGGCATAAATCATTTATGGATGTTATAATTGTAACACCCACTTTTTTATAATAACTAAAAACATGATTTAGTTTTAGTTTTTATGTACTTTTAATGTAAATTTAATAATTTTGAAGTTTAATTTTTACCCTTACATATTTCCTAGGACCTACATAAAGCTAAATTCTTCTACCTATATGTAAGAGATATTTATAGTGTCGTGTAAGGGTAAAAGGGAGTTTTAATGGGTTAATTAAAGGTAATACCTTATTTACTAGAGTCGTGTACAGGTAAGTTGGGGTTTCATTTAGCTTCATAATGGTAATTATTGGTTTCCTTGAGTTGTGTAAGGGTAACCCCTATTTTCTATTCATTATGTAAAGGTACAAGACAACCAATGTAAGGGTTATCAAATATTTATAATGGTTGTGTAATGGTAATTTGTCGTCATGTAATGGTATCCCTTTGGTTACATGCACTGTATAATGGTCCTCCTAGCCTCACATAAGGGTAGATCCCTAGTTTAAATACTTGAATAAGGATAATCTAGACTTGAATAAGGGTAATCCTGACTTGCATAAGGGTAATCCATACTTGTGTAATGTTAATCTGGACTTATGTAAGGGTAATCTGGACTTACATTAGTGTAATCCAAAACTGTGTAATGGTATGTTTTTTCCTTTGATAGTTACATAAGGGTAACTGTGTACCCTCATGCGATAGTTGTGAGAAATATAAGAGAAAAATCATGTTATCATTATCCAATGCACTTTTTGAGACAAAAATAAATAAATAATGGTTTTTCTATATTTTCTTCTCTAGATCAACCCTGTAACACCTTAAAGCCTTTTCAAAATCTGTAAAATAAAGGGAACTTAATTATTTTATCTTGTTTGAAGTTTATAACTCCTTTATGATAATTTTAAATGTACAATAGTTGTGAATCATTTAAAAATATAAAAAAATTGGTGTAATTAATTTTTGTTTTTAACTAATATGAACTAGAATGACTGATATTTTTATTTATTTATAATATTCAAATATACATTACTCTTGACTTTGAGTATTCTCTTAAGAAGTGTTTGGAAACATTTTCCTTTCTTCTCTAATGGGAAAAAAACAACAAGGGATAAATATTTTTTTCCTTGAACATCTGGGACTTTAATCTTCATTGAAGTTTTTTTTTTCAAGAAACTACTGACCTTGTCTGAGGTAGTTGTCTTGGTAGATTAGTTCCAAACCATTAAATACTAGGTGTTCATGTAAAATCATTCTGGTTGTTTTATTATTTTATATGAGTTTGGTTTCTAAAATCCCATCTTGGATGGTTAGAAAATGTTTTTATATTTTTTTATCTTAAAAAATAGTTTATTTACTTTTTTTAGTAGTATTATTCACAAAATGGCCTTTGGGACAAAAATTTGGGCCTATGGGCCATGTAATGGGCTAAATACCCACTGGGCCTTCGGGCTATGTAATGGTTCTCCCTCTACCAAGTTAAAAGAGGTATTTTCTTTTATTTAATAATAAATGAGGCTTCGGCCCCAACCTTTTAAAAAATGAATCACTTTTAAAAATTATGTTGATAAAATAATTATCTTAAATTGGATTTTTAAAGAATGATAGTGGTAACACTTTTCCTATGAGAATGTTTTGTTGATGTGATTATCATTTATGGTTGTTTTTTGTGAAAACATGGAACATATTTAAGATCCCACTTTTTTTAAGAGTTGTGTTTGTTTTTTATGATTATTTTTTGTTATTAATAGTGGTCATTGAAATAGTAATATTTAATTGATGTTAATATGATGAAGAAGTTAGAAATAAATAAGTTTATAGAAGTAAATTATCCAAGATATATAGGCTTGATATCAATGTGAATATATCTTGGATGAACTAATACAGATGAAAGTAATCAAGTATTATTATATTAAGAATGTTCTTTTTAATACTTTGAGTTTATAACTCTAATGGTTTCTTAATTAGACTTATGTTAAAAAGACGTGTGTTAGTTATGTTGAATATGAAATATTTTTTCAATAAGAAAGTATAAGAGAAGTCCATTCAAATATTGATTTTTATGAAGAGTAATTTAATAATGGTCATAAAAAATATTTTTTTACATGATGATGAAGAAGAAGTTCATGCAATATAGGTGTTCATTTCATTAGGAATTTAAGAGGATAAATGATTATTTGGTATGAAACTTATGTTGAATATTTGGATTATCTCTTTCCATGAGTGTTTACCAAAAAAAGTGGCTAACCACCTAACTAGCCATGGGGACCCTACAGCTACTGATTAGGTGGGAAGGGTCAACCCTAATCCACCCAACATGGTGTAGGAATAGAGTGAGGATCTGCATAGAGACCATAGAAAGTGCATGATCTTGGTGGTATGGATTAATAGGTTATGCCGAGTGTTCTCGGGTAAGAAAGAAGTGGGTAGATGGGCCAACACAAGAGTGGTGTGACCCGTGCATCCTGTGGGTGAATTTTGTTTTGGGTGATGACCTTGACATCATGGCTCAAAGTGATAATGAATTAGATTTACATATTAATCACATCCCAAACACTTAAAATTTTGATGTGATATAGGATACCATGAGACATTATTCCTCCATATTAAAAGGTATTGATATAACGCATTCCACTAAATTAAATGGATCTTGTCCATATGATTATCGCAATCTATCATATTAAACCTCCTAACGCTTGAAGGGTTCATATACATTTGAGTTTTACATGTTGAATGCTTCTATGCTTAGATCCAAGATCATGACTGTTTCATTGTCAAAATATAAAGAAGAAGATGAAGAATATGTGTTTCCATGCATTCAATATTCATCTTTCATATATGCAGATTACTTGAAGAATTTTACACTCTCAAATGAAAAATAAGTTACAAAGTATTTTTGTGCATTTGATATGCATAGATAAAGTTTAATCTATCAAATTTCATGCATTTATCTTCACATTCAGGTGTAATTCATCAAAAAATAAGAATACCTCATCATATAAGAAAAGAAGATGTGTTTTTAATCTTCACATAACCCATGTTCAAAGAATATAAATGTTGAGATCTTTAGGCATTCAGGATTTTGATTTACAAGACATAAAATGCAGGATTTTAGTCGGTGAAGTAAAAAAGTTAAGGTGGCAGAAATCACCTATAAAAAGAAAGAATCCACATCTGAGAGAAGTTTTTTCACTCATGTTTAATCAAAGAAGTCTTTTTTTCTAAAAAATATAGTGTAACATACTGGGTAAATAAAGAATATGACATTTTCATAATTATTAATATTTGTGAATAAAATGTTAATATTACTTTAAAGGGAATGCTATGTTCGAGGGCGTACCCAGTACACAACAACGAGTTTCTTTGAAATCTTACGTTGCACAATAATAATAAAATAATATTATTTTAAATGGTAGTTAACACCTAGCCATTGTAATGGCAGGAATGAATATAACTAACTACAAAATGATTATATATGTTTGTTAAATATTTTTACATTTATCCAATAAAATTTAGAGGCTTAAAATAAGAAAAGAATTTGATTTTAAGCATAAATATTCTAATGTTCTTTAAAAGGTCGATTAACTGCCTTTTGATGGCGAACCCTTTTTAAAACTAATTTTTGTCTATTTTATATATTATATTTGACAAAATAAAATCCTTCTTTAGAATCAGGACATAAAAATTTACTTTGTGTAAAATTTTTTATTTTTCCGATAAACTTCATTTTTTAATGAATAGTGAAAATGTTGTATTTTAATTCAAAACCTCCTTTCAATATAATTTATTTATATTATTAGATTATATTTTTAATTGGGTTTAAAGTTTAGTTGAAAAATATTTTTACCATTTAATCCAATGGTGGTCATTGTAATTAATTTCACTTTGAAATTGGACATAAACAAGTGTCAATCTTTTGATAGATATTGTTTCATAAAAACACGTTATTTGTTTTGACAGCAGGAATTAATTATAAAATTAATTAATGCAACTTATATGTTTTGAATTTGGTAAAATGGACATCATTTTTGAATTTGGACTATCAAATTTACTTTGGATAAATTTTTGGTATTTTTCTGATAATTGTTTATTTTTAATAAATAGTGAAAAATACTACATTTTACTTCAAAACTGCTTTTTCATCTAATTTAATTATATAGTTAGATGGTCCTTTAATTGTTTATAAAGTTTAATTGAATTATTTTTTTATCACTTAATACAATTTTGTTCATTGGAAGTAATTTCACTTTTCAATTGGATGTAAAAACAAGCCAATCTTTTGATAAATTTTAATTCTTAAAAACCCATCTTTGGTTGTGACAACGGGATTTATTTTTAAATTAATTACTGCAATTTCTATTTCTAGAATTTGGTAAAATGGATTCCATATTTGGAATCAGAAGGTCCAAATTATATAATTAAGACACTTTTTTTGACATTACGAATAGTAATGACGGTAATTAACTTTAATTATCGTGATTAATTAGTAATCAGGTAGTTAAGGGTAATAAATTAATATCATAATAATATAAAATGACCCCAACATGAGTCCAAATCCTATTTTTTGAGTCATGTCCGACCCCGGTAAACTTTTTACCGAACTTGAGGGCCCATGGTGTCACATGGGTGTAATAGTGACATTTATGACATTATTTTTTTAAAAGAAGAGAAATATAACAAAGGTTTGTATATCCTAAGTAAAACAATTTTAATTTTGATTACATAAATGATCTCTTAGACTATAAATAGTCATTGTAAAACTGAAAATATTTCCTACATCATGACATTTTTTTATAATTTTTAGACATTAAATAAATAAATTAATTTATGACACCATGATGATGCATTGATTACCTCATTAATGAACAATTTAAATAAAATGAAAAGATAAGGTAAAATCTAAGACATACACTTGTCTAAAACCTATTGGATGGATGGATTTCTAACCCTTATCACCTTATCCTAGAATTTACATTTTGGGACCTTTAAAATCCAAAAACCATTTTATAATAAAGTAACATTTCAAGACTTTCTAAAAGTGACCCTCCTCCCTCTTATAAAAGGCCCCCACCTCTAACCCCTTACCCACACCTCTCAAGCCCTTGGATCTCCCAAAATCTTCTCATATTATCTCTCCAAATCCCTCTCCCACTCCTAGAAGCATCACTTTGGGAAGAAGTCTTTCCAAGGAAGCCTTTGGCTCAAATCAAAAAGAGTTACCCGATTTAGAGGTAATGTCTTCTCTCGAGTTTCTTTATTTTATTTTCCTTATTCACTCACCACTATATTCTTATTATATGATCCCATAATAACACCAGTATCCTCAATATACTATTATTTTTTTATGATAAGTATTATACCTACACTTACACACACCTCTGTCTAATGGTTAAGGAACATATTGTTTCTGTGCGTGGTGAATTAATGCCTCACGAAACAACGATTGTTCAATCTTCTTTTAACACCTTTCATGGTGTACATTATGATTTCACTGTATTTATATATGATATATATGGTATTTAGTTTTCTATATGCTTATGAATTTTATTTTTAAATCACATCGTTATGCTTTTCATGTTGTGGAACTGTGATAATTTCATCTGAGAAAGTGTGGACTACCGCCTCCTCAAGTGATGTGACTCGTTCATGCCAAACATGGAATTTAAAAAGAATGTAATTAATGAACTTATGTTACCTATATAACATATATTTTATACTGAAATTATAATATATATATTTATATGTCTCATTTGGTTTTAATTCCTTTAATATGACAAAGAAATGAAAGTAGCGTTTATGCGTACGTACGGCCTACCGTCTCCATGAACGGTGCATTTCATTTTTTATCTCAAAATGTTATGTAATGGTATAAAATGAATATATAATGGATATATATGATATTTAAATCATTAATACCATTCTGGATATGATGTACTTATAACTACATGGGCAATTCTTTTCAAACAAGTTCATTTTTGACTCATGTACCGAACATCGACAAAATGTATGATATGAACTCACATAATTAACTAATTATTATAACATGATAATATGTTATATTAATTGAATAATAAACTTTAAAGTAAGTCCTTAAGAAATTATAAATTGACCTAAGTTTATTATTCAGGAATAAAAAGAAACGAACAAGACAAGTCAGACTTGAGGTAAGGGGATTTCTTATCTAACTTTTAATTCCGTTAGATTTCCATTGTTCGCCAATTATTTATTGCATGTGGTGTATTGTGTACTTCCATTTGATATATATTATCATGATTATATTTATATTCATGGTATTATGTGATTCATTTGGTTCTTATTATCTTTTGGTCATATGACTCGATTTATTACAATGAGGTAAGGGGTTTTATCTCATTATTTATTCTCGTGAGATTCATGATATATTTGTCACTATATCCTTTGAGTGGTGTATGTAATGCCCATTATTCTACTCTTTTTGTAATATAATTTTGTTTATGGGTATTTAAATCAACGTTGTATATTCCTTCTTTCATGGGGTGTACGTTTCGAAAGTTACCTAAATCGATAAGGGAACCTTTCACCCTCCTCTTTTAAAAAGACTTATTTTTGTTAGGTATTTTAATTTAAATATTCTTAATGTTGGGATATGTTCTTATATATCCTTATTGTTGTAAATTTTATGTCCAAGTGATGATATACCCTCTTTTTCTCTCATCAACTCTTTTTTTTCTGAATTTTAAAGTGACGTTGTTAGGCTATCGAATTTTTGCAAAGAAACTTCTTAATCCAATTTCAATTATTTGGGTTAAACCTCTACTTCTTGATTATGTAATGCTATGAATATGTTTGGATGACCGATGATTGTTTTAAACTTAATATCCACTTATATTGGGTGTATTTATATTTGTCACACATAATTACGTAATTTATTTATCCTTAATCTAAGGATACCGTCTTTGTAAGGGACTTCGTCTCAATCTCCTTTCATTTAGGGATATATTTTTTATACACAACTTTCTTTTATATGGTGTATAAACCCCTTTGACTTTTAATTTTATTAAAAATGAATCTTTTCTCTAGGAAGCATTTTACTAAATGACAAAAAGTATGTTTTTTTAATGTACGCGGTGACAATGACCTTTCCATCGCCGCGAGTATTATTTGATCTTTGGCTTCCTCAAAAAACCATAATGTTTTTAAAAGAAACTAAATACCATATAATCTTTTATGTATTTTTGTATTGAAAATGGTTTTGATAATGGATTTGTTATGTCAGTATATTTAAGTGATATATTGTGATTGAAATGTGGAAATGTTTTCTTTCCTTTATATTTGTTTTATGTCTTATGATTTTATAATGGTACTTAGACATTTGATGGGTGGTTTCATGATAAACCAAATTAAGGGTGGTTCCGTAAATACTAGGATAGGTGGTTACGTTATAACCTCCAATTCATTGGGTATGGAAGTCTGCCGTATGGCTATTCCATTTAGTGACATGTGTGGAAGTCGACCGTATGGTTATTCCATTTAAGTGTGTTTATTTTCCAAGTTACCTTTATATGTTATGTGTTCTTTATATAGGTTTTATGGTGATATTTTGGTTACAAAAGGGTAATCAATGATATTTTATTCATTGAAGGTTATTTACTAATTCATATAGGTGAAAATTGTTACTTATGATTTGGTATTCATGGTTTACTTAAAAACTAACAGTTTCCTTATTTATGTATTCCTTTTTGAGATTTTTATGGTCATTCCAAGTTTTTGAAATGTTTTTCACAGGAAATAAAGTAGAATAGGGTCAAGGATGGGATCAATGAATGTCATGCTATCTAAAACATGGAACTGGGTATGACTCTTTTTTTCAAGAGTTTTTATTTTATGAAAAAAAATAGAGACTGAGTAGAAGTTTCTACTTTGTAACTTTTGAGATGTAATAGTTATAGCCTAATTCTCTAAAACTCTAAACCTGAAAAGATCCTCAATGTGAATTATTCATTTAATTCAAGATTATGAAATGTTTTAAGGTCATTTTCTTATAGTTTGTATCAGAGTAAGGTTTAGATAACTTAAGAGGTTAGGGTATTCTTTAAGCACAAGTGACATTACCATAATGGTTAGGATTTCAGAAAGAGTCATAGTTTTTTTATATAGATAATGTAAATGAGTTTAAGATGATATGAATAATTATATCTTAGTATTTACCCTCCTAATAAGATATTGTATGATGATTTTACTAATATATTCACACTGAACTTTTTGGTTTTAGTAAATGGTCGGATCTATCAGGCACCAAAGTAACAGTGGATATGAAGAAAACTGTGATGATTTTATGAATGAGAAACTGAATGATATGAGAGCTGTAATGAGAACTCTTGTGGTTATTCTCAACCAACTATATGGAGTCATGATTTACCACCTGAACCTTAGTTATTTTTATAAGGCATCATATATGCGAGAAACAAATCCATACGGATGTTCAGGTAATAATCATAAAGGTAAGTGTGTTCAAAAACCTATGTGTCAAAGATATGGAAGGAAACACCTAGGAAAATGTTTCAAAGGGACAGAAAGATGCTATAGATGTAGAAATGAAGGTCATAAAGCAAGGACCTTTCATGGAAAAAAGGAAGCATCTAGTTGACTCTAGGAAAGGGAATGAAGTTCTTTCTGAATGATCAATTGAATGTTTTAAATGTTTTGTGCATGGTCATTATACAAACACATGTCCTATGAAAACGTTTCGGGAATGGGATCACCAGGATCATAAAAATATTCATTTACCAATACCTAATTCCATTCCGATTGAAGATAAAGAAACTGACAATGACCAATGAAAGGTATGGATTATTTCTTAACATATGTTTTCCTATTATTGAAATCTTAGGATATGAATCATGATTTTGTTTGTAGGAAAGAAGTATTTCAGAATAAGTTTGAAAGTAATGGTTTATGGATCCTGAATAATGTTTAATGAGTAAGAAGTCAACATATAAGGGATTCAAGAGTTATGGTAGATTTTAGGATGGTGAAATTATTAAAAGTATTAAGGCTATTTTGATGATGAGATCAAATTAGAAGAATTTTTATAGTATGTGTATCCCTGATGTTTGATATATGAAAATTTTATTCAAGGAATAATTATATTTTCTTTTGTGTATATAGTTATAAAGAACCATTTTGGTTTATATGATCCTTGAATTTGAGGTAATTACCAGTTAATAGATTTTGGGATGCAAAACAAAAGTTATTAGATAGCCTTTGTGGTTAAAATATGTTATGGTTATTTTTGATGAATTTATCTCTTTTTGGGAATACTATAAAATTATGTAGTTTTTAAAAAGGGACAACACAGAAACCATGTTGCAACCCATCACATCGGACGAAGCTGCGATAATCGAACACACAACCAAAGTGCAACTGGTATTTATCGCCTACCACTAGACTACGTGAAGTCCCTAGTTAGTATGACTAATTATTTTTAGTTAAATTATCTAATGAATCAAGAATAAGTAGGTTTTTGGCAAATGATTAACCAATCATGGAGGATATGTGATTAGGTTAATTACTTTTCTATATGAGACTTTAAGAGTAACTAATGTTATTTGGAGATAAATGTTAAGATTTTCCTTGTAAGACTATGTGATTAAATCCTTCAGAGATTTGGGTTTCAATATTATTTTGGATTACTTTGAAGAATTATATGGATACTTGTTTATTTAATGGTCTTTCTTGAACCTTGTGTTCTTTTTTTTGAATTTTGGAGATTAAGAGTAGTTTTTCTTTTTGTAAAAGATTATCCTTTTTGGGTATTATCTAATCTTGTACTAACAATATTTCTTTTGGTTAAGGTCTAAAGACATTGGAAATATATATTTCATCTTTTGTGGATTAGTTGATTCCCAAGAATTTGATTATAGCGCTCTTAATGTGAACAAGTCATCCTAAATATTCATCTTTTAGAGAAAATATGAGTTTGTGTAAGAAATATAGTAAGATATGAAAGCCTACATGACAAGTAAGTATGCTTCCTTATGATTTAGTTAAGATCATAAATAAATTCCTCAATAAAAAGTAACTTAAAACAAAAATGTTTTCTGTTAACGTTTCCTATTGGGGAATCAAATTCCGTTTAACCCATCACAAGTTTGTGATTTTCCGGTGGTTAAATTTCTCCTAAACATGTTTTCTATCACTCTCCATTAGAACTTGACCCTTTGTTTTCTCTTCCATATCCATGTTTTCATGGAATCCTAGTATATGTTGTCTCGGGTGACCTTTTTACTTTTCTTTCTTTCTTTTAAAGTGATAGTTTAATTTAATACTTTTCCGATATGGGGCTTTCAATGAAGTTTCCAAGCCCAATTTTAAAATTGGGAGACACAATTCCCAAAAGGGGGGAAGGATGTAACATCCCGGGTAAATAAAGAATATGATATTTTCATATTTATTAATATTTGTGAATAAAATGTTAATATTAATTTAAAGTAAATTCTATGTTCGATGGTGTACCCAGTACTCAACAAAGAGTTTATTTGATATCTTAGGTTGTACACTAATAATATAATAATAATATTTTAAATGGTAGTTAACGCCTAGCCATTGTAATGGTGGGAAGGAACAGAAATAACTACAAAATGATTATATATTTTTGTTAAATATTTTTACATTTATCCAATAAAAGTTAGAGGCTTAATGTCACGACTCGTCCTCGGGGCCCGTGCCGTGACTACCCCAAGCCCGCCTTCCATAGGCCAGGGGCTGGCGACTAGCACCAAAGGCGTAAATCCCGATAACTAGGAAGGCATTGCCTTTATAAAAGTAAACAAAACACCACATAGTACAAGTGGAAGTAAAACACTAAGTACAAAAAGAAGTGATGAAAGGTAAATGGTCCAGAATACAAACCCAAATGAAAGTACAACTACAACTGAACAAAGTACAATAGCTGGAAGAACAGAAGCGGCTCCTGGGTTGTCCTCCTCGGATCCTACCTGAAGGGTAGGTACAGATAGCCTCCACAACGCTCTCGCCCGTCAACCTCCTCCGAGTGTCGTCTCACCGTGAAGTCCACCTCCGGATACTGACTCGTTGTGTGGTCCACCTCCAGGTACCGTCCAGTCCTCGATCACTCGGCCTCCGTCAGCACTACCCATCGTCTGCAACAAACACAATGAGGTGCGGGCATAGCCCGTGCAAGGGTGAGTATAACGGTACTCAGTAGGGACCCCGAGACCCTCAAGGTCTCACTAAAACCAACAAGGATAACCACAAAGGAGATCTCAATAGACAACCTCTACTTAGGTATATGCCCATACATATACCTAAGTTATCAAGTAACCCATCTCAATCATGATGAAACACAAAGATTATGAAATCAACGGATAACCACTACCCAGGTATATGCCCATACATATACCTAAGTTATCAAGTGACCCATCTCAATCATGAGGCAAACACAAGGTCATAGACTCAGCTCAAACCAGGATTTTCATTATCGAAACTGTAACTGCTGAAGAGCCCCATCTCTGGAGTGTACAGTGGTCCTGTCACGACTCCGAGGTACTGCTCACTAATCCAAGTCTCGGAGGTAATCCTACTGTCGAGTACCGCGGGTCTGCTGCCAAATATTGGGCACTCCGTCCGTTGTGGGTCTGCCACCAAATACCGGGCGCTCCCCCTAATAGCCTACAGAGGTACTCCTCCGGTCGAGTACCGCGGGTCTACTGCCAACTACTAGGCACTCCGTCAGCCGTGGGTCTGCCGCCAAATACCGGGCGCTCCGTCCACTAGGCTAGTCGACTCACTCCAAGTCGAGTCGGTCAAGCAGTCGTCAGGTCTCAGTCGTCTACACGGTCTTTGTACTCTGTATGCTCGTCTCCGGGAGGGACCGCTCCACAAGCTACAGGTCAATACTCCAAGTATCACAAAGTCCCACGAAGATGTATCTCAAAGGACCGCCTCGTCATAGGGGTCTCAACGCAACAGATGGCGCGTCAATCGGACACCCGGTCTGTGAGTTACTAGCCTTTTCATCCCAGGGGCCCGGTTGGTTTCGTGAGTGAACCAACCCAACTGTATCTCAACTGTACCCTGAACTCTCATATGGTAAACTCATAGGAACCGTTTCTCAATGTGATCACCAACGCCGCTGACGGTTCGTCAAATGGACGTCCATTCTGAAAGATAACAGCTTTTCCGTTCCAAGGGCCCGGTTGAATTTCGGGTACAATCCAACCCGGCCACTATCCAACAGAAACAAAAATTTGGGTGAAGTATGACAAAAGTTCTGCTAAATCAAGAGGAATTCAACGAGACAGACGACGCGTCAATCGGACGCCCGGTCTGTGAGTTATTGGCTTTTTCATTCCAGGGGCACGGTTGGTTTCTGGAGTGAACCAACCCGACCACACTCCGACGGCATCCAAACCTCGAGCAGAGTAAGCCAAAAGATCCGTCTCACTTAGAGGAATCCATCAAAGTTGACGGCACGTCAATCGGACGTCCGGAGCTCAAGATATAAGTGTTTCTGCTCCGAGGGCCCGGTTGGTTTCGTATCCGAACCAACCCGGCCGAACCCAAAGTATTCTGAAACCTTGAGTGCGATATACCAAAACGACCATCTCGATCCAAGGATCGCATCGCGTTGACGGTGCGTCGATCAGAGGTTTACAGCTCAAGATATGGGCGAAAGACCGTGAGGGGTCCGAAAACTGGGGTTTCGGGTCCGGACCGACCCGACCCGAGACCCCCTGGGTCGGCCCGAACCGGGTCGACCCGACCTGGGTGCAGGTCCGAACCGGCCGGCGCAGCCCGGCCCAGCTGGATGTGGACCGGCCCGATCTGCCCAAGCCAGCCCGGCTCGGCCGGGGGTTCGGCCGAATGACCGAACCGTGCGGGGGGCACTGCCCCCGCGTGAAGAGTCGCGGCCCCGCGTGGGGTCGCCCGTGCCAGCGGACGCGGCAGCCGACCGCGTCCCGCTGCTCCCCTCCGGTCCCACACGGTCGCGGGACCGCACTCTGACACTGCGGCTTCAGCCGCGGCGGATTCTTCCGGCGGCGCTCCGGGCGCCGCCGCCCCCGACCGCCGGCACCGCCGAACCAGCGTGGCACGCCGGCATGGGCTTCCACGGACCACTGGACGCGCTCTGGTGGTCTGATTCGCCTGCGGTCTTCGCCAGTCATCATCCTGGGACCAGACCTTCGCAGCAAAGATCCCACAACGCCCTTGCGGCTTCATTTGTCGTTTTCCGGTGCGGTGCGACGACGCCGTGGATTGTTCAACTTCATCAGCACGGCGCGACGGCGTCGCGCTTCTTAGCCCTTCCTCATAATTTCTGCGCAGTGCAACGGCACCACGCCGCCTTTCACATGCCGCAACAAATTCAAACAACAAGGGGGGAGAAGTGTTGGCCGTGTTTGTGCGGTCCGACCTCCTCCCGTTATATTGATAGCAAGCGGCCATCTAATAGAAGTTGACGTACGGCAAGAAAATAATTCACGGACAAAACAATAATCCTCAACATCAATCTACATGAACGAACGATCTGCGGATCAACCTAGAATTGGTTGGTCCGCGCTCTTCGTTCTTTTCTCGAAAGATAAAAGAACACCAAAATAAATTCCCCTACCTCGTGCGAGATTGAACGGAGGTTCGCTCGTTGTCGGCAAGGAAATCGGTGTCGCGAGAATGACATCACAGGGTCGGACGTAGATTCTGTGGACGTCGGGGTGCGTCCGAGGAGGAAACGACGTCTCCTCACTTGTTTCAATGGAAGAAGAGGATGGAGAACCGTGGACGCCGAGTCATTTTACGTTTAAGGGAAGGTGTTCTTAATCGAAGAAGAATAGTTCTTCGTCGAAGGAAAGTTCTCTTCTTCTTCACACCAAAGATCTCCCAAAAACTCTAGGAATTTGCTAAAGTTTTCTCCCACACCAAAATCTCTAACTCAAAATAATATCCCATGATATTATTTTTATTCACACCACAAAGATTTAAAATTCAAACCAAACCACTTAATTAAACAAATGAAGAGACTCATCTCATTAATTAAGTCATGTTGGCATGAATTAATGGTGGAAGGAATAGGTGAATAGTTACAAAAAATAATAGGAGTTAACAAACTTAATGGAAGAGGATATTAATGGGGAGTTGACACATTAAAATCAAGGGAGTTTAAGGGGGTTGTAGAGTTATACATTTAAACACAAGGGGTGTTAAATGGGGGGAAGTTCGTGGGGGTTAAAGGGAAGGTGAAGGGTTGGGGTTTCGTGCGGACCCCACCACCCTTGGTCATACCCTCTCATGGGAAGTTAGGTGGGGTGTGGCCCCACCTCCAACTTCTCTATGAAGAAATTAACTTCCACATAAAATAAATTGTAACATGACAATTTATTTAAGACTTATCGAATCCCCAAAAATTAACCACCTCATGCGACAAAAATGCAACTGCGCTTAAGGTCCCCTTAAGCAATTATCGGCGCTGTGAGTTCATCGGTGCCCTCGGATTTCAATTCCGAGTACCGGTTCAAAATATAGAAAAACTCGCTCGTTCGTTCACTGAACGTACCCGAACCAAACTTCGGAAAATGGTTCCAGGAACACCGGGCCTCGGAATCAGACGTTGTCAGAAACTGCGTTCTTGTAAAATTCCAAAGGAAATTAAGAAAAAAATTTCCTTGAAATTTCCAGGTCTTGACACTTAAAATAAGAAAAGAATTTTATTTTAAGCATAAATATTCTAATGTTCTTTAAAAGGTCGATTAACCGCCTTTTGATGGAAAACCCTTTTTAAAAATACTTTTTGTCAATTTTATATGTTATATTTGACAAAACAAATCCTTCTTTAGAATCGAGACATTAATATTTACTTTGTGTAAATTTTTGTTATTTTTTCGATAAAGTTCATTTTTTAATGAATAGTGAAAATACTGTATTTTAATTCAAAACCTCTTTTTAATCTAATTTATTTATATGGTTATATTATCTTTTTAATTGGGTTTAAATTTTATTTGAAACATATTTTTACCATTTAATCCAATGGTGTTCATTTAAATTAATTTCACTTTTAAATTTGACATAAACAAGTGTCAATATTTTGATAGATATTGTTTCATAAAAACACACTATTTATTTTGACAGCGGGAATTAATTATAAAATTAATTAATGCAACTTCTATGTTTTTAATTTTTTAAAATGGGCATAATTTTTTAATTTGGATTATCAAATTTACTTTGGATAAAATTTTGGTATTTTTCTGAAAAATGATCATTTTTAGTGAATAGTGAAAAATACTGCATTTTACTTCCAAACTGCCTTTTCATCTAATTTAATTATATATTTATATGGTCCTTTTAATTGGTTTTAAAGTGTAATTGAATTATGTTTTATCAATTAATATAATTTTGTTCATTGGAAGTAATTTCACTTTTCAATTGGATGTAAAAACAAGTCAATCTTTTGTTAAATTTTACTTCTTAAAAACTCGTCTTTGGTTGTGACAACGAGAATTATTTTCAAATTAATTACTGAAATTTCTGTGTTTGGAATTTGGTAAAATGGATTTCATATTTTTAATCATAAGGTTCAAATTATGTAATTAGGACTCTTTTGTTTTTGGACATTATGATTAGTAATGACGGTAATTATCTTTAATTATCGTGATTAATTAGTAATCGGGTAGTTAAGGATAATAAAATAATATCATAATAATATAAAATGACCCCAACATATGTCCAAATCCTTTTTTTGAGTCATGTACGACCAGGGAAATCATTTTACCGAACTTGAGGGCCCATAGACTCAAATGGGTGTGATATTGACATTTATGACATTATTTTTTTAAAAGAGAAACATAACAAAGATTTGTATATCCTAAGTAAAAAAAATTAATTTTGTTTACATAAATTATCTCTTAGACTATAAATAGTCATTGTAATGATAAAACTATTTCCTAAATCATGGTATTTTTTTATAATTTTTAGACATTAAATAAATAAATTTATTTATGACACCATGATGATGATGTGATTACCTCATTAATGAACAATTTAAATAAAATGAAAAGATAAGGTAAAATCTAAGACTTAAACTTTTAAAAAACATATTTTATGGGTGGATTTAGAACCTTTATCAAATTATCCTTGAAATATATCATTTTGGGACCTTTAAAATCCGAAAACCATTTTATAATAAAGTAACATTTCAAGACTTCACAAAAGTGACCCTCCTCCCGCCGATAAAAGGCCCCCACCTCTACCCCCTTAACCACACCTATCAAGCCCTTAGCTCATCCAAAATATACTCATATTATCTCTCCACATCCCTCTCTCACTCTTAGAATCCTCACTTTGGGCAGAAGTATTTACAAGGACGCCTTTGGATTAAATCAAAAAGAGTTACCCGATTTAGAGGTAATGTCTTCTCTCGAGTTTCTTTCTTTTATTTTCCATATTCACTCACCACTATATTCTTATTATTTGATCCCATAATAACACAAGTATCCTCAATATAATATTATCTTATTATGATAAGTATTATACCTACACTTACACATACCTCCGTCTAATGGTTAAAGAACTTATTGTTTCTGTGCGTGGTGAATTACTTCCTCATGAAACGATGATTGTTCAATATTATTTTAACACATTTCATGGTGTCCATTATGATGTCACTGTATTTATATATGATATTTATGATATTTATTTTTCTATATGCTTCTGAATTTTATTTTTAAATCATATATTTATGATTTTCATGTTGTGGAACTACGATAATTTCATCTGAGAAAGTGTTGACTATCGCCCCCTCAATTGATGTGACTCGTTCATCCCAAACATGGAATTTATAAAGAATTTAATTAATGAACTTATGTTACCTATTTAACATATATAATATCCAGGAATTATAATATATATATGTCTCATTTAGTTTTAATTCCTTTAATTTGACAAAGTAATGAAAGTAGCGTTCATGTGTACGTATGGCCTACCGTCTCCATGAACGGTGCATTTAATTTTTTATCTCAAAATGTTATGAAATATTATAAAATGAATCTATAATTGATATATATGATATTTAAATCATTAATACCATTCTGGATATTATGTACTTATAACTACATGGGAAATTCTTTTCAAACAAGTTCATTTTTTACTCATGTACCGAACATCGACAAAACGTATGATATGAACTCACATAATTAACTAATTATTATAACATGATAATATGCAATATGAATTTAATAATAACATTTAAATGAATTCCTTAATCAATTATAAATTTACCTAATTTTATTATTCAAGAATATAAAGAAACTAACAAGACAAGTCGGACTTGAGGTAAGGGGATTTCTTATCTCACTTTTAATTCCATGAGATTTCCATTGTTCGCCAATTATTTATTGCATGTGGTGTATTGTGTACTTCCATTTGATATATATTATCATTATTCTATTTGTATTCATGGTATTATGTGATTCATTTGGTTCTTATTATCTTTTGTTCATACAACTCAATTTATTACAATGAGGTAAGGGGTTTTTATCTCACTATTTATTCCCATGAGATTCATGCTATATTTGTCACTATCTCATTTGAGTGGTGTATGTACTGCCCATTATTATACTATTTGTGTAATATAATTTCATTTAAGGTTATTTAAATAAACGTTTTATATTCCTTCTTTCATGGGGTGTACGTTTCGAAAGTCACCCAAATCCGTAAGGGAACCTTTCACCCTCCTCTTTTTAAAAGACTTCTTTTTGTTAGGTATTTTAATTTACATCTTATTAATGTTGGGATATGTTCTTATATATCCTTTTTGCTGTAAATTTTATTTCAAAGTGATGAGATACCCTTTTTTTCTCTCATCAACTCTTTTTTCAGAATTTTAAAGTGACACTGCTAGGCTATCGAATTTTTGCAAGGGAACTTCTTAACCCAATTTCAATTATTTGGGTTAAACCACTACTTCTTGATTATGTCGTGATATAAATATGTGTGGATGACCTCTGATTATTTTACACTTAATATATACTTATATTGGGTGTATTTATATTTGTCACACATAATTATGTAATTGATTTATCTTTAATCTAAGGATACCATCTTTGTAAGAGACTTCATATCAATCTCCTTTCATTGAGGCATATTTTGTTTTATACCCAACTTTCTTTTATATAGTGTATAAACCCCTTTGACTTTTACTTTTATTCAAAAGTAATCTTTTCTCTATGAATCATTTTACTAAATGACAAAAAGTATGTTTTTTAACGTACGCGGTGACAACGATCTTTCCACCGCTGCGAGTATTATTTGATCTTTGGCTTCCTCAACAAGTCGTAATGTTTTTAAAAGAAAATAAATACCATATACTCTTTTATGTATTTTGGTATTGAAAATGGTTATGATAATGGATTTTTTATGTCAATATATTTAAGTGATATATTGTGATTGAAATGTGGAAATGTTTTCTTTCCTTTATATTTGTTTTATGTCTTATGATTTTATAATGGTACTTCGACATTTGACGGGTGGTTATGTGATAAACCAACTGAAGGGTGGTGCCATGAATACCAGGATAGGTGTTTACGTTATAACCTCCAATGCATTGGGTATGTAAATCGGCCTTATGTCTATTATATTTAGTGACATGTGTGGAAGTCGACCGTATGGTTATTCCATTTAAGTATGTTTATGTTCCAAGTTACCTTTATATGTTATGTGTTCTTTATATGGGTTTTACGATGATTTTTAGGTTAAAAAAGGGTAAGCAATGATATTTTATTCAGTGAAGGTTATTTACTACTTCATATAGGTGAAAAGTATTACTTATGATTTGGTATTCTTGGTTTACTTACAAACTAACAGTTTCTTTATTTGTGTATTCCTTACTGAGCTATTTATGCTCATCCCAAGTTTTTGAAATTTTTTTCACATGACATAAAGTGGAATAGGGTCACATATGGGATCAAGGAAAGTCATGTTTTCTAAAACATGGAACTGGGCATGAATCTTTTTTTTAATAGTTTAAATTTTTTGAAAAAAAATGGAAACTGTGTAGAAGTGTCTACTTTGTAACTTTTGAGATGTAATAGTTATGGAATAATTCCCTAGAAATATAAACCTAAAAAGATCCTAAATGTGAATTATTCATTTAATTCAAGATTTTGTAATTTTTTAAGGTAGGGTCCTTTTACAGAGTATCTTTTCACTTCTGTTACATGAGAAAGTATAGTGTTCCATAATCATCTATAGCATGGAGAAGATCTATGATTCATTGCTTAAGTTACTTACTCCCACTCTGTTATGTGAATTTTTTCCATGTATAATACCATTAGTGAACAAGAAAGGTTCTAGGTATACTTTCTAATATGTGAAAGATCTTTATATACCATAAATAAATAAAGCTTTTATGAAGATAGTGAACCACGAGCTACACTATTTTGTGAATTACCGCATTGAATCTTCCATGAAAAAACATTAAAAATCGCTTTGTTAAGAATAAATGATCACATGGTAAACTTGTGTGAATAATATTAGACATCAATTACCCATACTATATGCACGAAGGTGTTTTTTTAAAGGTCAACACCAATTTACATGAAGAATAAAGTAAATAGTGTGTTGTATGCATCCATCCACATTCATGCATAATTGAGATTTTAACCCAGAAAGAATACATATCACATAAAATAGTAAAGGAATAAATGTAATGTTATCAGGTTTATAACATTGATAATACCCATTCAATTATGGTGATTGAGAAATGCACATGCAAAATTCTTTGCATGAATAATGTGTAGTTAACTTGAGACTAAAGTTGGTTAGAATTTCAGAAGAGTTCATTTCTAAGTTTTCACAATATTAAGTTTGGGGAAGATCATTATTTTATGAAATAATATTGAAAGTATGATTCAACTTAGTTACATAAATATTTTATGCACGAGGAAGAATAAAGGAGAATCAATACCTGCATTCACTATTAATATTGTATCAAAAAAGAAGAATTAACTTTTATTGTGTTGAGATAAAAAAACATTACTTAGATAATTGAAAAATAATCCTGTGGTTCAAGAAAATAAATTATATATTACTATGTGTATTAGTTTTCATATGATCAATAAGAATAAGATAGAGAATATTTCAATTTTCTATTGTCAAGAAGAAAACGAGTTCCATGTCTACTATTGTGTGAGTAAAAAAGTGAAGTATATGGAAGAGAAAATAAGAACTGTAACATCCAACAGAAGTCTCATCTAGTGGAATTCCTTATTAGTGTTACAAATTACCTTACAAAGAAGGTTAATACTATATTTATAGGTAGTATAATTCATCATCCAAGATTTATAAAATAGGCACTATCAATTAACTATAGTGAAAGGCTAGTGAATTTTTATTCCTTTCGTGTTGTAGAAATGTTTAAAGGATTATTTTCGAGTGGTTATGTGGTATTTTATTATTTCCAAACCATTACAAGGGTTGTATACTCTTATTGAGTAATGAACCTTATAAACCTATATTCTTCCATCTTTATCTAATTTCTTATACTTGTTTACAATAAGTAAAAGAGAATAAGATAATCATGATCCTAACGGGTCTAAGAGGTAAATGGGATAAAATTTATAATTGGTGAATAAGTTACCAAAATTTATTTACCCCCTTCTCAGTGTTGAGTATATCCAGAATTGGTCCACTCAATTGATATCAAATAATTGGTTTACCTCTATTGGATTCTCTACATTACAGTTATTATATTTTAGAGAATTGAGTTTCTTTCATGTTCTAACAATGAATTTTAGTTTTGGTAAAGATTCAGTTATCTCTAAGTAGAATTATATTTTTACTAATACTATAATGAACTGGAGAAATAAATAGAAAAGATATTTGAATAATAAATTCCTCTTATCTAAAGAAGTTTTAGTAGCATATTATCTATGTCTTTCCAATAATGAAGATATATCGGGCTTGGAAAGTGAAGAGTGGGTGGATAATGTTTCCGTTAAAGAGAAGGATAACATTCCCACCTCAATTGATCATAAGGTATGTGAAAATTAATGTACAAAATTTCCTCAAGAATAATATCCATTATAAGTGGTAACGATGATATATATACAACTTCTTAAGATATATTATTTTATAGATTAAAATTTATTTTGTATTCTGTTCCCATGGACATGGTATCTCTTTTTTGTGGAGTCTTTCAAAGTATATAAGAAGAAATCATCTAGCTGGAAGAATAAGTAGATAACATGGAGAAGTTTTTATAATAAAAAATTTAAGAATATTTAAATATCTCTAGATAATTTGTATATTTTCAAGAAACAAAGAGGGAGATTGAAATAAGTTCTCTAAATGGCTTAAATAATTTGATAAGAAATAGGGATTCAAGAAGACATTGTAAGAAAAGATCCATTCACTTGAAGATAAATTGAAAAATAATATCAATATCAAGGATTTATAATTAGAAGTAAATTTTGAAAAGATCAAGGAACTTGACATTGGTACAAAACAAAGTTAACCTACATGAAGAGGAAATCGAATGATTGAATAATGTTTATTAAGATAAGGTGATTATGATTGAATATTAGAAAAACACCCTCAATATGAAATGTATAGAATTGGAAGTTCAATTTAATAATATTGATAATACACATATTGATACTTCACTAAATAAGTAGAGGGTTTTAGTAGCTACTCAATACTCTCTATAGTATTCTAAGGTTGAAAGACCTATAACAAGTGATAAAAAGATCATGAATTTGTTTAATTATCTATCTCAAATAGCTACGAAGAAAAATGTACCATCTAGGACGTCTTGTAATAATGTTTATAAATCAATATTTATAAACAATTTTGGTTGTAAAAAAATATATTAACAGGTATTTATGAAGAAAATAGAGAATAATCCTACCACCATGACTAGGTTGGATAGGGAAAAGAGTGAAATATGGTTCCCCATAAAGATCCCAACAAGCTATGAAGAATACCAAAAAACATCATATAGAGGAAATAAGAAGATCAAGATTTGTGGCTCAATGTTGTTTCTTCAATATATTTGGTTATTATGCACTAGATTTTTAGTATAATCCTCTAATTTCTAAAGATAAAATATGTCTCCTGTTAAGGGAGAGAAATCTAGAGAAGAAGAAGAAAAATTCACATGTTAAGAAAAATATTTATACTTCAAATAGATTTGGAAAGATTAATCATATTTGTGATGTATTAAATGGTATTGGTCACAAGAATGGTGAATTCTAATCTTGACATGTATCCAAATTTTATGAAAAAATAAGACCAAAAAAATTTAATAATATATAAGAATAAACCTTGTGAATAAATAATAATTTTTTTGTAAAAAAAAAATCTCTAAAAAAAGTATCAAAGATGGGTGGTGAGAAATTATTGGATTATAAATCCAAGAATTTGAATAAAATTACAACATAAAAAATAACTAATAAAATTTATGTCACTTAAAATTATACCTATGGAAAATTTAAACTTGATTCTAATTTTCCTACTGATAAGTTAGTAATCTGGCTAGAAGATTTGGATAGAACGAAAAAAAATGGAAGATGTACAAGATAAAGATAGTGGAAAATGAAAAGAAAAATTTCCACATGATAAAGATTAAGTGCATGATTTCTTGTTAACAAAATACAACTCTTGTGTTAAATAAGTTCGATTTTATAGATGTGACAAAGATAGACATTGTGAAAAAGGTTGTTTGACTATTCTTCAAAAACAATAAGCAGCCCTTAAGAGGGTTAAGGATACATCCTTCTTGAATGATTCATCAATTGGAATTAAAATAAGAATATTATATAGGATCATATTTAATAAAGGTGAATATTGTTCTATCATTTAATGTAAAAAAAGTTAAAAAAATATACTCTCTTGGTTTGATCTTATACTTGATATCTTGGAGATAAAGTATTGAGGAAGATTGTCCTTGGTGAAGTTATGGAAGTTTTAAAATTTGTATAGCCACAAGTTTAAGATCCATTTTAGTGTATTTAAACATCTTGAAATTCATTCTTTAATTGATTCATAATTATGAAGATGTTGAGGTATGTTTCTATTAAGGGGGAGACACTTAAATAAAGTTAGAGATGCTACCAGAATCATCATCTCATTTAAATATGATTATTTTGGAAATTGCTTAAAGATCATGACATTAGAAAAGGTATATTTTTCTTAATATATCATAATTGGTTAACAAAAAACAAAAAACCTAACATAAGGGGGTTTAATTATATTAAACAATGAAATAAGAAAATTAGAAGTATGAAAGTTCTTCAAGGCTACTTATCCAACCCATTGCACTTGAATATTTTTTATCTATTTGTTGAAGTAATTGCAGGAGTTTCTGGTTTATTGTTCTTCAAAAAGATTCATATATAATTTAAGTATCTTCAGCTTATAATAAAAGTAAAAAACCCTTTAATACAATTATATTAGTTCTCATTTCTCATGGTATCATGATTGGTTGGTAAAGGACGTAAGTGTTGTCTAAATCAAATCCTCATGTTTTCTACACCTAGGATGCCTCACGTAGACTTAGAGTGAAATAATAAATGTAAAATTACTTAAGTATAAACAAATACCATTTTATCATGAACTTTTTATTTCTTTTAAATAACAAGGAGAGAAATTTAAATTAAATTCTTGAAAAGTAAAGGGGGAAATTCACATATTGACGTATTTATTTCAAAAGAACTTTGAAGGTATTGAAAAAAACTATAAAGCGGAAGATTGAAGATCCCACTTTGTGTATGAGTTGTATTTGTTGTCAAGGATTTTTATTGGTTGTGAGTGGTGTAAAATGAAATATAAATATTTTATTTATGTCAATATGTGCAATAATTTAGAAATAAATTAGTTTTTGTAAGTGAAGTATCCAAGATATCCAAGATTGATATCAAAGTGAATATTGCTTGGATGAATGAATGAAGAACAAAGCACTAAATTTTTGTTATCTTATGGAAGTTATTTTGAAGACTTTGAGTTTATAAGTTTTATTTTTACTAAACAAGTCTTAAGTTCATAATACACAAATCAATTATGTTAAGTAAGGCACATTGTTTGAAATAAGGAAGTAGAAGTGAAGTCTAGGAAAATATTGATTTTCAAGAAGAATAATTTAATAAATATCATAAAAAATACTATTTAACTTGATGATGAAGAAGAAGGCCATGAAATATATATGCTAATTGCAAGAGGAATGTATGAGTACAATTGATAAGTTGGTATGACACTTATATTAAATATTTGGCTTAACTCTTTTCAAGAGAGTTTACTAAAAAATGTGGCCAACCACCTAGCCAGCCAAGGGGGACCTACAGCCACAACTTAGGTGGGAAGTTTCAACCCTGAGCTATCCATAATGGTGGTAGAGTAGAGTCAGGATGTGCATATCACCCAAAGGGAGCATAGGATGATGGTGTATTGGCCACATTGGTCCTGTAGAGTGTGCTTGGGTGAGAGCACAGTGGGTAGGTGGGATAGAACATGAGAGCTTTGACTCGTACATCCTATGGGTGAATTTTGTTTTAGGTGCTAACCTTAGTGCCTTGTATTAGAGAACTAATGGAAAGGATATACTTATTAAGAACACCTTAAATGCTCAAAATTTTGATGTGGGATAGGATACCAGGTGACATTGTTCCTCCTTATTAATATATATATATATATATAATGTATGCCACTAGATTAAATGGATCTCAGTTGTCCAGTATTCATGACCCATCATTTTTAACCTCCCAATGTTTGAAGGGTTATTGTACATCAGATTTGTACATTATAAATGTTACTTTGATTAAAAGTTAAGATCGAGACTATTTCTTGGTCAAAATCTCAAGAAATATAATATGAGTTTCCACGCATGAAAACTTCATCTTACATTCAAGGGGATTACTTAAATAATTTGACACTACTGAATGAAAGAAGTTGTAGATTTTATTCATGAATATGATATGCATGGATAAGATTTGATCTATGAAATATCATGTGTTTATCTTTACATGCATGTATACTTGATTATGAAAGAATAATACCTCATTTCATAAGAAAAGGACAACTACAAAACAGACCTTTAACGGCACTAACCTTTATCATCTCTAGCAAAAAACATTAATAATGGTGTCCTTTATCAGCACTTTTATATAGCATTGATAAAAGGTACTCATTATCAGTGCTTTATTTTTAACGCTGATAAAGTGTACCCTTTATTAGTGCTTTATTTTTGGCACTCATAAAGAGTTGCCATTATCAGTTCTTTTTTAGTGCTCATAAAGGTCAATAATAAAATAATATAATTAAACAAATAAAAATTCAAAAAAATATATTAAAAATATTAATAATTAAATAATTATTGATAAAAATGAATAAATTGAATAAACATATAAATAAATTATAAATATTAATAAATAATATATATTAAATATTTAGATATGTAAAATGAATAGAATAAAATAAATAAACAAATAAAAATTAAAAATGTGTAAATTAAGAAAAATATTAAATATTTTATTAATTAAATAATTATTGATAAAAATGAATATATTTAATATACATATATATAGATTATAAACATTAATAAATAGTATATATTAAATATAGATATGTAAAATGAATAAATTTTAATAATTAAACAAAAAAATATAAATAATAAATTCTAATAATTAAACCAAATAATTAAAAATGAATAAATTACAAAATTATTTAAAAACTTATTAATGAAACAATTATTAATAAAAATGAATAAGTTTCATATATATATATATATTATAAATAGTAATAAATAATATATATTAAATATAAATATATATAAAATGAATAAAATGTAATAATTAAAAACATAATCATGTCTAATTCATTTTTAATGTTGTTTGATTTTTCAATTTAACATATATAAAATGCGTGTTACATTGATTTCACACACATGTATGTAATTAATACATTTTTATATACAACGCACACCCACAAATATTTATGCAATAAGTTAAATCTTATATAAAAACACATACACCTAATATTTATGTAATTTATTCAAATTTTAGTATATTTTATAATTTCATTATTACCTGATATATTTAATATATTATGTTTTTAATTGGTCAAATGTATTTATTTATTTTTAATATTATTACAGTTAGGAATTATTTATATATGTTTAATATTTTTTAAAAAAATTAATCATTTTCGGTTATTTATTTATATATATTAATTTAGTATGTTTTAGTATTTTCAATATTTATTCATATTTACTTCAATATATATCAATATTTTTTTAATGATTTATATTTAATTAATAAAACTTATTTATTTTTGAATTTTTTTAAAAGTATACTCATATTTAATTATTCAATTTCCCTCATTTTTAAAATGCATCTATTTAAAATTATATATATTCATTAATAATGTTAAAAATATATTTTTAAATAAATATTTATAAATAAATAGATTTATAAATATATATTTACTATATTTATAAATTTATATATTTATAACTATTATAAATAAATAAATATTATTTTTAAAAAATATTATTTATATATTTATAAATAAATAATTATATATATTTAAATAATTAAATATTTATAATAAATTTATTTAAATAATGAATATACTATATTTATATTTGAATGTATATTTATATTTATTTATTATATATATGTATAATACAGGGATGTACTCGGTGAGACTCAAACTCGAGATCACACCAAGACCCACAGGGGCAGCTACCACTAAATTACACCCTAAGGGTTATATATATATTTATAATTGTATATAATTATATAAATATATATAATGATATAAATATATAAATATTATTATTTTTAAAAGTATTCATATATTTATAAATAAATAATTAAAAATTAAAAGTATAATAAAATAATAATAAATTTATTTAAATAATGTATATATGTATTTATATAGTATATTTATATTTATATCTATATTTATTTATTATATATATATAATTATATAATTATATATAACTATATAAATATATTTACAATTATAAAATTATAATTAATGTTTTGAAATAATGAATATATTTATTATATATATATATATTAAATATATATATCATTATAAATGTATTTATAAATGTATATTTACTATATTTATAAAATTATATATTTATAATTATAAATAAAAAATATACAATTTTATTAAAAAAGTATCTATGTAATTATAAATAAATAATTATATATTTAAATAATTATAAAAGTATAATAAATAAATATATAATTATATAATTATATAATTATATTTATAACTCTTTTATTTATAATTATAATTATAAATACTTTATCAGTGCTAAAGTTTTAGCACTAATAAATATGTCTCAGATCTATTTAAAAGAACACTAACCATGACTGATTCAATCATGATTCTCGAGCTCTCATAGAACTCCCTTGCTGCTAGCACCCCTCCTCTATGTTCCCTCAGACAAATCAAGGTTAGAATCCAATGTATGTTATTTTCTCATTTTCCTCTCTCGTTGATTTCTTGTTTGGGTTCCACTATTTGAATTGTTGTGTTGTTCTCAACTATGAAAACCCTACTTCTCTTCTCCCATAACTCTAGTCATGATTGGTCTCTCTCATTCTTCTTCATTGTTTCCATTCTTATCACCACCTTCACTCATGGATCAATCCATATTTTTGGGGACTCATACTTTCTATCATTACAGTATTTGTGGCTTTCTATGGAGTGAGATCTTCTATTATAGAGTATGTAAAGGATGTTTGGTTCAAAATATTATTGTATATTGATAAGGGCATCATCCCATCAATTATTGTAATTGACTCTTAATTTTTCTAAACATGTTCCTATTGTAAACTATAACTAATTGGCCAATTACTTACTTAATATGTAGATCAATGGTATTTATTATAATCATTTCAGTTTCCCAAATAATATTATAAAACAATATATGGATTCATACATGCTATCTTTAGTTGGAAGTACCAAGGTCTCTATGTATATTTTCCATGGTTTTATATCTCTCTATGATGTTTGTTAATGATACAAGAGTCCTAATTCCCTCAAGCTACACTATTATAGGACACCATGATTTGTATTTCACATATTCCTTACTTTTTCCAAAATAATTCTACCTTGATAGGTATATTTATTTATATACATATGTGAATATTATATGAATTTAAATTTAATATAATTTTTTTAATGAAAATTTGATTCAAACAGTGTTAATTCCCACATTATATTATTTTATTATATGGTATTTTCTAAAATATTTTTTTTATTAAAGTAATAATAATTGACAATTATGTATAGATAATTACATTTTTGAAATTTAATATGTTATAATCCATAATTAAATTTCATTTAGGTTATTTTTTAATATTATTGGGTTTATACTATACATGGGATAAACATATTTTTTAAAAATAATAAGTTCTTTTTTTTTATTTTGTTTTTCAAAAAAATATTCATTAGTTTTTTGTTCTAATTAGATATAAAAAATATTTTCTCATTAAATATATAAATTACTTCATTATTTCCTTTAAGGTTAATTTTATTTATATTAATTTCAGAATATTTAGATCTTGTAAGATATGTAAGATTTAATAATGTATGTCTTTTAAAGTATTTTATTTTTGAATATAGAGAATTTATTGTTTGTTAACCATTGAAATATCTTATTCATGATTTAATTAATTCAATATTAATTAAACAACTCCATTGATAAGGGTTTTAGATTGGTTTTGAACATAATCAATAAAAGTGAATGGTTTTAATTATGTTAGATTTGAGAATACATGGTTTATATAGAATCTTGATCAATTGTTATGTATTATAAATTTTATAATATAAATATTTAATTGATTACCATGTTTTATTATTTGATTAAGGAATTTTATTTTTATGATACAAGATTAGTTATCATTTTTATATATGTATTTTATATTTTATTTTTCAGATGAAATGGTTCATAATCTATATATATATATGGATAGGATAAATATATTCTTCAAATTATTTTATTATAATCATACACAAATAGAGTCTTAATAATCTTTATATTGTAAAATTAACCAATACACATTTATAAATAATTTTTTTACTGAGGGAACTGTATGAATTATTATAAAATGTAACATGATTTTTTCTAGACATTAGAATTTTAAGAAATGGAAAAATTCTTTATCTTTTATTTATCAAGTCTTCATTTTTATCTTTTTATAAATGTTTTACTGATTTTTTAACTTTTTTTGTTTACTTGTCTAATAATTTGTTCTCTAGAGTAATGTTTTTTAAAATTATTATATTAAATGTAATATGTAAAAAAAATTATTAAATTTTGATAAACCTAACCTTATAATATTTTATTTTAATAATAACTTGGTATTATTTGAAATGATTTTTAATATGTCTCTCAAAGTATGATTATGAAATTTTTATACAAGAAATACATGTGTGGATGTGATAAAAATAATTTTTATTGTATATTAGAATATGATGGGTATTATTTGGGGGATAGGTATGGTATGTTATAATGTGTGTTATAATAGACATGTTAGTGATTCATCTAGGGCCAGGTGAGGGTGATGTGACATTTATGTTGTTTCCTATTCTTATTTATGGTTTTTTAGAATTTAGGTTTAACTTATTTATTATGGTGCCCATTGCATGGTTTTTTCCTAAGGGAACCTATTATGTAAAGACTTCCCTATATTTCAAATGAATTTTCTAATAAAAATGGCTATTTTATACCCATTTCATGATTTGGATGCAATAAGTACATGTGATGGTTATCCCTAAGGGATAGTCTTGGATGCTAGGGTTATGAGGTAGAATCTCATGGTACCATGTGATGTGATTATTTCCAGTGGGAGATAAATAATTTTTTCTCCTCCTATGATTCAAATTTTAACCTCTTTTGAGTGAAATGATTTGAATTTAAAGGAATAAGCATGGTATAAACTTATGGTATGATTAGTATAATTCACTGGTATGAAATGAAGTCAGTACTTTTGATTATCATAGTGTCATGGTTAGTACACAATGACTTGAATTACATATGTATTTGTATTGTTACTAATTTGAACATATAATCAAATATTTTAATTGTTGTATATTTTAGGGGACCTGTTAGTATTTTCTTGTTTATGATTATGCTAAAACACTACACATGAACCTCAGTGGATATAGAGATTTTATGTTTGACATACAGGTGAGGAAAAATGACGAGTAACATATATTAGATTCGTTACAACTTGGTGGGGATGAGTTGATCTTCTCGTGGTAGTGTGAGGGACCTTTTAAAATTTTCAGATGAGATTTGAAATTTTAAATTAAGATTGGTAATTTAGAAATTTTTAAGGAGATAACTTTAATCCACACCAACTTCATCCCTCGAACAGTTATTATTGAATTTTGTTTCCTGAGATTTACCGCCCATATCTTCTATGTTTCTTGAACTACTCTAAGAAATAGTCATCCAAAATGATCACTGATACCCAATATGGTATAAATACTAATGTATATCAAGAAACATAGGTGAATTTCCATAAGATATATAGGATGAGTCTCAAGCAACAAAATTCAATAATAATTGTTCAGGAGATAAAAATGATAAGGATAACGGTTGTCTATAACATTCACCTTTGGATAAATTCAGAGGATAACACCTACCATAGTGGATTAATTATTTTCCTAGATTGAATTACCCATTTCCTTCAAAATTTATTCATGCTAAACATTTTAAAAAAGATAATGAATATTTATTTAAATATTTAATCAAATTTTCAACAAAGCATGTATATGACCCTTCTCAAATCCTTCGTCCATGTTTACATTGTTTTTATTCATGAAAAATTAAATGTTTGACTACTCTTGTAGGAAGTTTCTTATGTAGATGATGATGTTACCAATCTTGAGGAAGAACAGACTCTTGATAATGAAACGGCATAATTATTAGGGGATCAACAACATGTTGATGAAAAAAATAACCACTACATAGCATCATATTGTTGAATAAAAATATTAAGGCAAGAATTCAGGGTATAAAATTTGAGGTTGGTTGGAATCAACATGGCCAACCTATTAAATCCAACATGTCAATGTTCATTAGTTAAGTTGGGGTCACAATGTGGATTAATTTTCCAAATGATATTGATTCATGGTGCTACATCCAACTTGTAACAAGGAATACATTTAGAAATATATAATGGTAAAGTTAAAATATACTTTATCTATTTTACTAAAAAAATATATAATGAAATTTTGATTTAATTATTATTATTCCATGAGGAGATAATTTATTTTAGAATATTTCTATAAGAAATTCATATTAATGTCAACTAGAAAATTCCATTGAGTCTTTTAGACTCTTCTTACCAAGTTACATCTTATGGATGTAAAGGGGAAAGTAAATCCCCACCCACCAGTTAGTTATGCACACATTATAATACAAGAAACATAGAATTATTTCATCAATGTACACAATGAAAAATAATTTTAGGTTCATTACAACCAATAATATATTATTTTACATTAATTATTTTATCCAATTTGATTCAAAATTATTAATTTATGAAATATTAAAAGAGTTATTAAAATATAGAACATTCATAAAAACAAATCTACCCCTATCAAAAAGAAAGGATGGGGTACAATTCACTAGATAATGAATTGTTATTTATATTAATTAGAAAATAAAATTTTTACTTGATATAAAACAAAATATGTTCCTTTTTTATATGCAGGTTTATTAATCGAAAACTGAGGCCACTTTTATCCCACATCATGTGCTATGGAAGAAGACTCATGTAAATAATGAGAGTAAACTATTTGATGAATACATAAAACCAGTATGGGAAACAAGTGTAAGTATGACATAATAGTAATTAATTATTCTTTATAACAATATTTCATAAAAATATCTATTCATATTCATTTTTTTATAAGGTTTAAAAACTAAAATCAGCAGTGACTGTACTAAAATAAAAAACTATTTTCAATATCTTTAAAGTGGCCAAAACAATATAGTCGTGTTATTGGATTAGATTTTTGAGTGTCTCCTTGAACATATTTAGAGAAGATAAAGCCACATAAAGATACATATAATATAGTGAAATTAAGGTAGACACAAATAGACTCACTGTAAGATATTATTTTCTAGTTTGTTTTGGAAGAACAATGTATGTGAGAGTATGAAAGTGAACTGGCAGTGGAACAAAGATTTGCACATGAACCAAATGACCCCACTAGCTTTGAGGCTATTCATTTCCCCCAACCACATACCTTACCATAGGTAATCAATTTTTTTATTACTCTTTCTCCTAAATTTGAATCAATAAACTCCTGATAACTTTATATTACTAAAATTCTATTGGGTATTGTAGTATGTGATTTTTATCTATCAACACCCACTCATTGCCTTGTTGTGAGGCGTACAATTTATAATATACTAGAAGAAAATATACACCATAAGCAACTCCCAAAATATCACATGAGAGTGTGTATTTAGGTATCTCATGAGTCAAATGTTGAGTTTCCTATTCCACTTGATGATTTAGATATTACAACGATCAATGATGTTATTAGAACATTCATAGCATGGTCATATAATATTATAAAGATACATGAGGTGTGACTTTAACAAAATTTTTCATATTAAAACCATATAATAATTGATGAAAAATGTCCAAATTGAGGTATGATATTACATATGGATAAAGCAATGGGAAAACAGAAGGTCTGATCAAGAGAATCTAGTGACACTACTGGGAAAAAATGCCTATACGCACGGTTCAAAATCGTGGGTATAGCCTATACCCACGGTTTTGGGAACCGTGGGCTGGAACGTCGTCGATATAGGTCCCCAGCCTATACTGACAGTTTTCCAAAACCATGGGTATTGGTGTGATGCCACCGTGTCACAAAAACATAGTCAATTTCCATGGTGTCAATGGCTTTTACCCACGGTTTCAAAACCGTGGGTATAGGTCCTAAAATAATACAGGCACCGAGTTTCGATCCCACAACCTCTTCGCTGCAAACATCACATCTAACCACTACCCTAACATCACCTATATATATATATATATATATATATAGTTAAATATAGTTATAAAAACTGTGGGTATAGTGGGAAGAATTGTGGGTATAGGGTTCCCGCAAAAAAAAATTCCTTCCCGTGGAAAAAAAATTCCCGCGCACACAAAAGTGACCTATACCCACGGTTTTTCATAACCGTGGGTATGGGTATTTTATCCCAGACCTATCCCCATGGTTTTCCCCAAAACCGTGAGGATAGGTACCCCTATACCCACGGTTTTGGGAAACCGTGGGTATAGGTCACTTTTCAGGACCTATGCCCACAGTTTTGGGAAACCGTGGGGATAGGTCCATTTTCCAGTAGTGTTAATTGACCAAGAAATCAAAATAAACTTATGAAAGTACCTTCGCCCCTCCAATTACAATGAAACATTTATTATCATGAAACTTCATGTAGAGATCACATTTAAAGATGAAAATATGTCTTACATTCCATATGAAAAATAAATATATAGAAATTTTATGACAGATGTAACCGGTATCAATACTATAAATGAGATTATCAAGAATGAATGGTTGGGTGTCTCAATTGTGAATACATACATAAGGTGAATTTTCATAATACGTCTGTCCAAATAGTAAGATAATATGTTTGTTAAATTTAATAACTATTCATATTTTCTACAAGAATTTATATTACTACTACATAATGGGAAAATTTTGGGAAGAATGGTTAGGATTCATTAGTCATTGTATCATTTCTAAGGAAAAAACATACTTTGTATAAGGAAGAAATTGAGAAGAAAAAAGATGAGATACTCGAAGAATTTGAGAAATAAATATAAAACAATAGGCAATTTTTTATGCCAACAATTCATAGGTAAAACTCTATAACCTAATCACATAAAATATATTTTTAATTTTTGTATTAATTTTTTTTGGAAGAATGAATGGTGATCTCAGCTAATCTGGATACCCAAAATATTTATTCTTTGGATCCAATGAATGGATATCCAAAAAACCAACCACAAATGATGTGTATTGTGAATTTTTAATACAGTGAAATCAATATTTTTAGATAAACTTGGAATTATATGTTTTATTCTCTATTTTAATAAAAATTTTGTTATGTTAGTTCGGTAGCTAAATATAGGCTAAACCATGGCATAAATTCGGTGTCTGAATAGATAAATCCTTTAGATTGCTAAAAATTGAAACGGATTAAGGTATATATAGAAATATTTAACTATAAAAACATATTTCAAAACAATTTACTTATTTTGTTCAATGTTTCTCTAGTGTCTGAAGAAAGATAATGGAAATGATTTTGGATACTAGGTTTGAAATTTTATGAGAGATATCATAAAACATGAAAATACCGTCAAACTCCGACAAGTAATTTCTTAAGTTAATTAAAAATTCATTAAATATATTTCTTAATCATCTGTTTGTCTATATTTTATTAGTACTTTCAAGATTTTAGAAAACCTTTATACTCAAAATTAGAAGTAAAATTTTTTTAGAGATGAGTAGGTAGCATACATGCTGTCATAATTTTTTCTAAAAATAAAATTAGGTGATTACCTACTAGGTTTGTGATTTAGTATGAGCTATTACCTTAGAAATATATTTGGGGTGTGAAGAATTAGTTTCATAATTCTTATATATTATTTTTGATCTATTTATCAAGGATAATTATAATAGAGAAAATAAATTTATTTATAATCATTTACCTTAAAAAATAAAATTGTTGGGTAATGGTGGAGGAAGAGGTGGAGGTGGAGTCGAAGGGGGAGTCAGGGTCAGAGACCAAGGTAGAGGAGGAGACAAAGGCAGAGACTGAGGTTGAGATCGAGGTGGAGGAGGACATGAAGCGCTGGCTTTTGAATAATAAAATTATTGGGTGATGGAGTAGAATGAAGAACATACCATGGATATTTTTGAGAAAATATTTATTGAAAAATTTTCACAATACTAATATCTTAATATAAGATCCATTTTTCAAGTGTTTCAGGTGGCTTATTGAAAAAAAATCACAATAATTATTTAAGTGATTTTATATAAAAAATTAAGTGGAGGAATTTTTTCCATAAAAAAACCACTTATTTTTTAAAAGAAATTATCATAGGCTAAAATTTCTATTAGCACATTCCAAGTACTATAAAATATTATTTAATTGTGAAAGAAAACCCTCAAATATAAAAAATTGATGAATAATAAAAAAACCAATATAGTTGCTTGCCCATGACTTCTCTACACTATATAAAAGGGTATTAGTAGTGGATCCAATAGGCACTTGAGAGTAATACAACACTAATGCAATAATCAAAATGATATATAGTTCAACTCAAATTTTTGAATAAATATATGTGTAATCAACCACTAAAGATAATAGGTGTATGAGAGAACTATTAGAGGATAATTAACATTGAGAAATCATGTTCATCAAGTAGGGATGGTGTCAAAGGAAACATTACATAAAATTAAATGAAGTCGACTTATAAATAAATACTTAAAAATGAAAAACCTAGTTCAAATGAAATCATAAAGCACCAGAAATCAAAATGAAGACCCCTTTGAAAATAATTTAATAAATTGATCCAAAACCTCTAAAAATAAATAAATACAAAATCTCATCAATTGAATAATGAATTTTAAAAAAAGAACAATATAGTGGTTTCAATTTGGGGGGTGGTTGAATTATTTGGGCAATTATATCATTAAGTAGATTCAAGATATAATATCAAAAATTCTTTTGAAATCTATATAAGTAACATTAATTATGTATGTGCACATTAATTATGTAAAATTATCCTTATTCATAAGCACATAAATAAAAAAATCAACATTATTCTCAATACAAAATACATGAGAATAGGGATATTACCATTTTGATGAAAAAATAATTATGATGTTATGTTAGAGTTTATCATCTCCTAGGATATTGAAAAGGATATACTAATCTATAGCAAAATCAAAGAATACTTAATGGATGTACTAGATTTTAGTGTCATTTGGATTATATAAAGGGATATACTGATGTTTAACACTTTAAAAAAGGGGTAAAAATTTATAATGGACATCAGTGTCTTTTGAAAATACATAATGGGTCACACTAAAGTTTTTTTCCAACAAAGAAGGTAAGTGGTTTATCATGGAGTTTTTACTCTATATAATAGTGAAAGAGTAAGATAGATTTTATTATATTCCACAAAAACTCATATGTAAATATTTATTTTAGTATAATCAATGAATGTTTATAGGTTTAAACTAATAGCTAATGTTTTCTAGAAATAAATGACTCTCTCAACAAGGATGATTCTCTCATGTACAATGATCACGCACTCAATAAGTATGACTAACTCATGATGATGAAATTTAATTTTCATTCTACAATGCATCCAACATTCTAGGTTATCAAACTAAAATATTGTTGGATTACCCAGATTGTTGAATGCACTATGGGATAAAAAGACATGGTGGAATCAACCATACCTCAAAGCAATACATGATGTACCTGGTATGACTCAAATTGTGTTGTTTTAGATTAAAATCGACATTTTATTAATTCATTATTTCATATTTAAGCTTAATTTATTTCTTTATATTATAACTAACATAATAATTGTTTTATTATACAGTTGGATTCTTTTTTATGGTTGGGGTATTTTTTCAATGTTGTTCATGCTCATGAGAGATTGGACTTCGAGGCTGCAACTGAGATGAAAAAAATAAGGAAATGGGTCAATAATGTATACAAGAATAATGAAAAGGTAAATTATAAAAAATTATTTAGTTAATTTTTCTCTATTTTATCTATTATTTTTAAGTTAATTACCTTATAATTTTTATCTTTTTTTCATAAATATTTTGGAAAGTCATATTTTTCCTTCAATCGTCTGTAACAATCCAGAAAAGAGAGAACATAGTGCTTTTGAATGAGGAATTTTTGGTAGCATGGGGTTTCTTCTTCCATAAAAAATGAACGATTATTTGTTTTTTAGATTGGTACATATAGTTGAAAGAAAAAAACACATCACATACTCAATCATCTATACCTAAATCCGTTGCACGGTGTGACTGGTATTACTTGAACGTTTTCTTTTTAGTTTATAAATTATATTTTAGTTAAAAAACATACATCATATACTCAAAATAGAGAAAATAAATTAATATTGTTTTGATAATTTGTGAAAACAAACCATAAGTAATTTTTGAGGTGTAGGAATCAACCACACCTCAATCTGATACATGACGTTCTTGGTATGACTCAAAGTGTTTGTTATCAATTTAAAATTGATTTTTAAGTTCACAAAACATCACTCACAAAAAACAAAATAACAATTCTTGTATTGTATTTATAATTTAGTAAAATGGTTCATAAGTCATTTGTGATGTGTATCAATCAATCTCATGTCAAACTGGCACATGATGTGACCAGTGTGACTCAAAGTGTGTGAATCTAGTTTAAAATGACATTCTAGTAATAAACAAGTGACATGATCAAAACTGAGAAAATAAATTCAAATTGTTTTGATACTATAATAATGATATATATTTCATTATTCAAATGTATAAAACATCCAAACATCAATCTGATGCATGGTGTGACTGGTATAACTCCAAGTGTGTCTTTTTATTTAAAATTCACACTAATTCTACTAAAAAATACAAATGAAACACTCAAAATCATGAAAACACATTCATATTGTTATTATACTTTATTAAAATGATAAATAAGTTATTTTTGTTGGGTAAGAATCAGTTACACCTTAATCTGATACACTATGTGTCCAGTATGACTCAAAGTGTTCGTTGTTGGTTTAAAATTGACATTTTAGTACAAAAAAAGTGACACTCACTGAAAACTGAGAAAATGAACTCTTATTGTATTGATAATTTCAGAAAACAATTTATAATTCATTTTAAACGTTTAGTAATAAGTCTCTTGTCAATCCGACACATGATGTGATCAGTGTGACTAAAATAGCATGGTACTAGTTTAAAATGACATTTTAGTAAAAAACACAAGTGGCATACTCAAAACTAACCAAAATTTTTTTTATATATTTGAAACTATACAAAAAATATCCATATGTTATTGGGACAGGTAGATAGATATTAGCCTCACCTCAATGTGACACACAGTGTGAACAGTATATCTCCAAGTGCGACTTTTTCTTTAAAATTGACATTAATTTTAGTAAAAAAGACAACTAACATACTCAAAACTGATAAAACATGTTAGGATTATTTTGATACTTTTGGAAAATTATCCATAATTCATTTTTTATGTGTATGAATTAAAATCACCTTAATATGATGCACAATGTTTCTGATATGACTCAAAGTGTATGTTGTTAATTTATAATTGACATTTTAGTTCAAAGTGTGTCACTCACTCAAAACTGAGAAAACACACATGTATTATCTTGATAATTTAGTTAAATGATTTATAATTAATTTTTTATATATAGGAATCATTCTCATGTTAATCCCACACACTATATGACTAGTATGACTCAAAGTGCATGTTTCCAGTTTAAAATGACTTTCAATAAAAAAACACAAGTGGCATACTCAAAACCAAGAAAATGAATTAATATTTTTTGAATAATTTAGGAAACGTTATCCATGGGACATTTTAAACATTTATGAATAAGACTCACATAAATTAGACATACAGTGTGGCTGGTATGACTCCCGGTGCATCTTTTTATTTAAAATTGGCATTAATTTTAGTAAAAAAGACAACTGACATACTCAAAACTAAGAAAATGCTTTCAGATTATTTATATGCTTTCTTAAAATAATCTATAAGTCATTTTTGATGTGTAGGAATCATCTTCACCCCAATAGAGTACACGATGTGCCTGATATGACTCAAAGTGTCCATTACCAATTTAAAATTAACATTTTAGTTCAAAAAGTGTCACTCACTAAAAACTAAGAAAACACACTCTTATTTTCATGATAATTTATAAAAATGGTTCATAATTAATATGTGATTTTTAGGAATTAGTATCAAATCAAAAAAACAAATTATGTGACTAGTATGACTCAAAGTATATATTTTTAGTTTAAAATGATAATTTAGTAAAAAACACAAGTGGCATACATAAAACCAAGAAAACACATTTGGAATTTTTTACGCTTTTTAGAAATTATCCATAAGTAATTTGGGAAATATATTAATTATACACACCTAAATCTGATAAATGTTGTGACTGATATGACTCTATGTGCATATTTTTATTTAAAATTGACATTAATTTTAGTAAAAAAGGCTACTGATATACTCAAACTATAAAAATTCATTCGGAATATTTTTATACTTTAGGAAAATGATCCATAATTTATTTTTGACATTTAATAATCATCCTCTCCTTAATACAATACATGATCTTCCTGGTATGACTGAAATCTTCCGTTATCAATTCAAAATTGATATTTTAGTTTAAAAAGTGTCACTCACTAAAAACTGAGAAAACACACTCGGATTGTCTTGATAATTTAAGAAAATTGTTAATAATTAATTTATGATTTTTAGGAATCAGTCTCATGTTAAACCAACACACGATGTGACCAGTATGACTCAAATTGTGTGTTTCCAGTTTAAAATGACATTTTAGTAAAAAATACAAGTGACATACTTAAAACTGAGGAAACACATTTGGATAGTTTTGATACTTTATGAAAACAATCCATAAGTCATTTGAGATGTGAAAGAATCATCCTAATCTATATTTCATGGTGTGACTAGTATGACTCCAAGTGCATATTTTAAATATATAAGTGTTATTTTAGTTTAAAACATGCATCACATCACCCAAACTGAGGAAACAATCCTAGATTGTTTTCACATCATTCTATCTGTTATTACTAAATTAATCTTCTTATCATTTTTATCTTATAATTATTTATTTAATTTTCATAGATACAATGATTGAATATTGATAATAAATGGTGCGGCGTGCAAGAATCAACTGCAAATCAATCTGATACACAATGTTCCTGGAATGACTCAAATCTTAGTTTAAAATTAACACTTTCTATTTAATTTAATTCTTTATATTATTACTAACATAATGATTGTTTTCTAATATAGGTGCATTCTTTTTCTCGAGAAAGGGTGGTTTGTTCCCTTATACAGGTGTGTAATTTTTCTATATAATATTTTATTTTCTTGTATTTGTGTTATAAATTTTATTTAATTTAAAATATGTATTTGTATCTAATTTTTCTAATTTATGGTTTTTTATTTGGTGTTATAGCGTGTTGTTACTGCACATTATAGTATGCCCTATTTTTGGTGTTGCATTGTGCTGTAACATCATAGTAAAGTATCACCCTTTATTAGTGCATTTAGTAGTGATGATAAAGGATTCCTTTATCATCACATTTATTATCACTAATAAAGTATGACTTTATCAGAACTTTTAAGTATGCAATTATTATCACTTGTAGGAGAAATGATATTGGTTCCCTTTATTAGCATTAAATAGAATCTTTGATAAATGGTGCCTTTTATCAGTGTTTCTAAAATCACTAATAAAGGGGTTCTTTATTATCACTTTTTATCACTAATTAAGGAATCATTTATCTGTTATTTTATAGCACTAGTAAAAGCCTAGGGATTTTAATCACTTTGTGGTAGTCAATGCTTTTTTAGTGCTGATAAAGTTCTATTCTAGAACTGTTAAAGGCCTCTTTTTTAGTAGTGATATGTGTTTTATAATGTCATGTAACCCACATTCAGATAAGATAAATTTTTATATCTTTGGAAATACAATATTTTAATTTATATGGAATAAATTGTGGGATTTGAGTTGGTTAAGTAACAAAGGTAAGGTGGTGGAACTTTCTTATAAAAAGAGATAATCTAAAGTCAATAGAAGGTTCTTCCACTCAGGTTTCATCAAATAAATATATTTTTCTAAACAAATATAGAGTATATCAACATTTCTATTACATTAGAAAGTATAGTGTTCCACACTCATCTATAATGTGGAGAAGATTCATGATCTAGTGCTTGAGTTACTTATTCCTACTGTGATATGTGAATTTATTTAGTGTAAAAACCAAATGTGAACAATAAAGGTTCTAGATACAGTTCCTAATATGTGATTAATCTTTATGTACTGCAAAGTAATCAATATCTTGTGAAGACACTGATCCACAAGAAACACTATTTTTTAAAGTAAAGAACCACACTAGATCTTATGTGAGGAACCGGTAAAAATAACTTCATGAATAACACAAGACCTTCTGATAAATATTCACGAAGAATCTTTGACATAAACTACCCATACTATTTGGGTGAAGTTGTTGTTTGAGAAGGCCTCATAAAAATTTATGAAAATAATTAAGTAAATAGTGTGTTGAATTCATCCATCAACATGCATGCATAATTAAAAGTTTAACCTAAATAGAATACATATCACATAAAATAATAAAGTAATAAATACCATGGTCTATGTTTTATAACTTTTATAAGACCCATGTAATTTTTTTACACATTCATGAAGATTCATAAATGCACATGTGATATACTTCACATGAATAATGTGAAGTGAACTTGATATTAAAGTTGGGAAGAATATCGGAAAATTTAATACATGAGTTTTCAATATATTAATTTTTTTCATTAACATTATTTAATGAAATAATATTGAAAGTATGGTATGATTCAGTTACATAAATATTTACTGCACCAAAAAGATCAAAGGAGAACCAATACTATATTCACAATTTTTTTAGACTTTAAAAGATATTATCATATGACATTAAAGAAAATTTTATGACTTTTTTAGAAGAATGAAATCTTTCAAAAAAGGAAAATCCTCATTTATTGAAAAATAAATAAAAGTTACATCCTCCTAAAAAAATATCTTTTACAAAATATCCTTTTCCAAACATATAAAAACTCATCAGGAACATCATCAAGCCAGGTTAACTCATGAGAATTAATCCCTTTATTTTCAAGTCCATCAGGCAAGTGATTTACCTCACAATATGCATGTGGAATTATGTAGTTCATGAAGAGAGTTACTCAATACAATTACTCAATTTGGAAATTAGTTTCCATGAGAGGATAGAAATACCATTTCTAATATATTTCACAATGGTGGTAGAGTCACATTCAATCCCCAAATTAAAAATAGTTTCTATTGTTTGAAAAATACACTGTATTAATAATTCCAAACATTTATGCATCAAGAGCTGAACTATATTCACAGGGAACAAAAAATAATCCCATTGTTTCAATATTTTCATTTCTGAATATCGTTCCATAACTAGAAGGAAATGGGTTCCTTGAGAGGCACCATTAGTGTTGCATTTTATCTAACCCAAAATTGGATGAATCCATATAACTTTCAAGGTTAGATAAGGATGGTGATAATTACCTTAAATTTCAAAATGCTTGAGCATAGTTAGATCAAGAATCCAATTCTCGCAATGACCACTTTGAATGTTATTGGTATTCTTCACAATAGCAAGCCCACCCACCAAAGAAAATTAGAGGATGGAGTTAGAAACACTATGAATAATTTAATTTATACTACTCCATATTTCATGCATAACTTCAGTGTAGGCCACCATTAAAAGGTTAAGAAACTGTTGAGAAAGTGGAAATATGATACAAGCCATCAGATGATCATATATATTAACTAAACTTGGAAATTGAATTTCAAAGAATTATATTTGTGATGCCCAAAGAGTAGAATCCATGAAAAAGGATAAAAATAAGTGATCAATGTCTTCCCTATTTTGATTTCATATGATATAATTAGAAAAAATATTTATGCCAACACTGTAAAAAAGTTCTTAGTGTTCAACCTATTGTGAATTATTATAAAGTAAATATAGAATATTGAATGTAGAATCCATCCCTTGTTATGAATCTTATCCCAGTTGGTTGAATGAACCATCACAACCTCACGATAGAAGGCCTTTAAGGAAAGCCTTACATTTTTGGAATGTTTCAAAACAATATTATCATCACCGTTAATTAAGTGGTATTTCATAACCAAATTAAAGATTTCAGAAGTAAGAACATCAAGTTTGATCTGAAGTTTCTCTTTTATTGACACATTTGTGTCAATAGAAGTATCATAAGAAACAATAGTATTGATAAAAGGAATACATATCCTATTATCTAACCAAAAATTTAAGGGTGAATTGATACTGACAAACCAATGTGAGTTCATTGAAATGTTATAGAATGACCTTTTGAGATAAGGAAAAATGGATGATTCTACATAATTAAGACTACCAGATTTAAGACTATGAATAAATCTAGATCTCATGAAAGTAAGAGCTTCCTAATTATCATTGATAAGCCTCTACATGAAGTTATCCTACAAAGATTTATTGAAATAACGGATATTTTTCATACCAATTACTCCATGATTTATTGGTTTACAACATTGTGGCCAAGGTACAGTCATAATTTTCCTCTGAATAATGCTTCCGCTCCAAAAAAAGTTTTTTATGGAAGTTACAATAATTTTGATGAGAGCATCCAGTCAAGTATAAACCATAAAGGAATAAAACAATTTGATACAATCACCTATTTAACAAGGTTAACCCTTCCTTCCATAAATAAAGTCTTACCTTTCCAATAAGCCAATTGATTTTTGATCTGACTCACAATCTGATAAAAATGACCAGCATGTGGTTTTTCCCAAAATGTAAGAACACCAAGATAATTGAAAGGAAACACACCTTCTCTAATTCACTGTTGATATTGTATAAGATAATAATAATTAATTGTGATAATTCAAAGTTAAACTTTCATTGTTTCAATAATGAAAAAGGAAGTGTGTGATTCAAGAAGGATAAGAATATATTAATATTCATGTCAGTTTTCATAGGGGGAGAAGAAGAAGATAGAGAAGCTTTCAGTTTTTTGTTGTGAAGAAAAAGGAGAGTTTCTTAACTGCTATTTTATAAATAAAAAAGTGACGAAGAAGAAGTAATTGGAAGAAAAAACAAGAATCGTGACATCTAATAGATGTCTCATCTGGTGTAAGCCCTTATTAGTGTTACAAAGTACCTTAAAAAGAAGGTGAAGACTATCTTTAGAGGTAATATAATTCACCATCTAGGGACTATAAAATAATTAATACAATTGACTATAGTATGATTCAAGTGAACGGTTATTCCTTGATTTCTATAACCATATTTAAAGGATTATTATTTAGTGTTTGTGTGGTATTAGATTATTTCTAAACTATTCTGAGGACTATATAATCATATTGATTATTTAATCTTGTAAAAATATCATGTTCCATATTTATCTAATTTCATATACTTTAATACTATAAGTAAAATATAATAATATAATCATGATCATAAAATGTTTAAGGAGTAAAATGGATAAAGTTTATTTTTGGCGAAGAAGTTCCTAACATTAATTCACCCCCACCCCCTCTTAGTGTTGATTATATCTATAATTGGTCCTATAAATTGGTATTAGAGTATAGATTTACCTTTATCGTATTCTCTATGTTTTAGTTATTCTCTTTTGGATATTTGAGTTTCTTTCATATGCTAACAATAAAGTTTATTTTTGGTGAAGATTCAGTTATCTCTAAGTAGAATTATATTTCTACAAATACCATGATAAACAGGGAGAAATAAATAGAAAAATAATTTTAAATAAGAAGTTCCTATTATCTAAAGAAGTGGAAGTATAATATTCTCCATTCCTTGCCAACAATAAATATATATTAGGCTTGGAAAGTGAAGAGAAGGTGGATCAAGTTTCCACCAAGGATAAGGATAACATTCATACATTAATTTATCACTAAGTATGTAAATATTATTGTAAAAACTGTTCTTAAGAATAGGATCCTAGTCTAAGTGGGGATGATGATCGATCTATAACTTATCAAGATATATCAGTTTATATATTAAGAGATATTATGTATTTTATTCCTATAGAAATAGGCTCTCTAGTTTTTTGATTCTTTCAAAATATGTAGGAATAAATTACCTAGATAAAAGAAGAAGTGTATAACAAGGATAATGATTTATAAGAAAAAATTCAATAATTTTTAAATCTCTCCATAAAAGTTATATATTTTTAAGAAACAAAGATGGAACTAGAAATAATTTTCTATAAATAGATAAATGAATTTGATGAGAAATAGGGAGTTAAGAAGACACTGTAATAAATATCCATACACTTGAAGAGAAATTGAAAAATAGTATTGATGTAAATGATTTAAAATAGTAAGTAAATTTTTAAAAGATCAAGGAACTTGAATCTTTATTACAAAAAAATTAAGTTTTATGAAGATAAAACTGAATGATTAAAAAATATTTTTGAAGATAAGGTTATTATGATTGAAGATCAGAAAAACACCCTCAAAATGAAATTTCTAGAATTGGACATTAAGTTGACCAATCTTGATATGACACATACCGAGACTACACAAAAGAAGGAGAGAGTTGAAACTTATACTCAATGCTCACTAAATTATTCTAAGGTTGAAATACCTCCAACATGTGAAAATAAGATCATGACATTCTTCAATTATCTATCTCAAATAACTATGAAGAAATTGTTACCATTTATAAAGTCTTATAATAATGTTTCTAAATCCATTTTCATATACATTCTAGGTTAGAAAAAAAATATAAACAATTATTGATGAATAAATGAGAGAAGTATCCCACCACCATGACTAGGGTGGATAGGAAAAGGAGTGTGGAATCTAGTTCCCCATTAAGAGCACAATAATCTATAAATAAAATAAAAAAACATCATATAGTGGAAATAATAAGATCAAATATTTTTGGGTCAATGTTTTTTCTATAAAATATTTGGGAATTTTCTACTAGATTTTTGGTATAATACCCTAAATTATATATAAAAAATAAGTCCCCTATCAAGGGGAAGAAATCTAGGAAAGAAGAAGAAACATGAACATGTTAAGAAAAAAATTTATACTTAAAATAGATTTGTAAAGGTTAAAAATATCTGTGATGTATGAAATTATAGTGGTCAACAGAATGGTGCATGATCATCTTGACATGTATCCAATGATGATGAGAAAATAAGACCACAAAGTTTTACTAAGAAAGAAGAATAAACCTTGGGATTAAAGTAGAAAATTGTTATAAACAAAACTTATCTAAAGGATTTATCGAATAAGAATGGTGATAAGTTTTTAGATTCTAAATCCAAGAAGGTAAAGAAAGGTGCATCATCCAAATGAACTAATAAGAAGAATGGAACTCAGAAGAATCCCTATGGAAAATCCAAAATTACTATCAATATTCTTAATGATATGTTAGTAACTTGGATATAATATTTGTATATAATAAAGAAAATAAAATATTCATAAGATAAGTCTAGTCAAAAATGAAAATCAAGGATTCCATATAATGAAAAAAAGTACATTAGTGCTTATTAAAAAAATGAAACTCTTGTGTTAAATATATTCTATATAAGATATGTGACAAAGATAGAAATTGTGAAAAAAGTTGTTTAATTATTCTTCCAATACAAGAAGCTATCTTTAAGATATTTAAGAATGCATCATCCATGAATTTTTTTAAGAAGAAATATTTTACACAAAAAATTTAATAAAATGTGAAGAGATTCATGTTCTCCCAATATGAGTCAGAATAGAAGTTAAAATGTGTAATAATAAATAATATAGAAAATAGAGAAACTTGGTTGAGAAAACTATCTCTACCCTACTGTTCACATTGAAAATCAAGGGAAGGATCCACCTTATAAACATAATATTTGTGTATTATATTTTCATTTATAATGTAGGTAAATGAAGTTAAAGCAAGTTATCCTAGGGAGAATCTGAGAAGTAGTGAGTGCAGTCAATTCTTGGAAAAAAATCTAAATAATTCATCATACTTGAATGATTACTCAATTGGTATTAAAATAAAAATATCATAGAGGGTTATCTTTGATGAATTTTAAGAGTGCGTTTTCATATCCAGGATAGCAAGAATAAATAATATGCCATCTTGGTTTGATATTAAATTTAGTATTCTAAAAACAATTATTGAATAAGATCATCCTTGGTAAAGTTGTGGAAGTTTTCAAATCTATACATTCATAAGTTGAAGATCCATTTTGTTTTATTGGTATATCTTGAAATTAATTATTTAATATATTCACCAATATAATGATTTTGATGAGTGTTTTCATTGAGGGGATACATTTTAATAAAGTTTAAGATACAAAATCAATATCTCATTCAAATATGATTGTTATAGAAATTTATTGAAGGTTATTTAATTGGAAAAGGTATTTTTTTATAATCTATGATACTTGTTTAAAAAAACCTAACATAAAGGGTGAGTAATTTAATTAAATAGTGAGATAAGAAAATTGTAAGTATTGAAATGTTCCAAGGTTTCTTATCCTGTTTGTTGCACTTGAGTGTTTTCGATCTGTTTGTTAAAGTAAGTGTGAGAGTTTTAGCTTGATTATTATTAAAAATGTTTTTTATCTAATTTCAGTATCTTAATATAGGAATAAAAGTGGAAAACCCTTGAATAAAATTATATATGTTTTTATTTTATGTGGTATCAATATCATTTTATGAAGGGAATCTTTTTTTT